>CM042428.1:3570000-4160000 GCA_023631565.1 Gymnocephalus cernua | reverse complement strand
ATGATTAAAAGGTGCCGTTTCCGATCGTCGACGATTCTCTCGGTCTATTGGGATATCGAAACACGGAATTTAAGTCTCTCAACTATAAAATCAGTCTGACTACTGCACAGCTAATACAACAATTAAACTAGTTTTTTTCCTGACATTTTTGACATAAAAGCGAAAATGCAAAACACTTAGGCCGGCGACAGAGTGGATGCGTGGCGTGCGCGTGGCGTTTCTGTTGCGTGTCAGCTGTGTGGCGGCTGCGTGGATTTTTCTATGTCTTTGTACACCAGAAACGTGTCTGACTTGCTGACATACTGTACACATGTATGTTTCCCATTGATTTACTGCACTCAAGCAGTAGTATACTCCATGTTAAACATACTGATTTGATTACAGCAAAGACGTCAGCAGTATTGAGGGGCTCAGTAGGCTCCAGTATTGACAGGTGCGACATTTGAAAATCGATAATATTAAAAAAAAAATTGTTTTATATTTATCTGCATTTATGTCAAAACCTAGAGACTTTCAAACATGAAAATGTCATTTATTAAATTATTCGTGTCAAAATGACATACAAACATCTTTTCCTATTCTATTTGCCTGAAAACGCTTCCAAAAAATAGGCACGCGTGAGACGTGCGTGTCACGCAGGCAGTTTGCAAGCTCTAACCTGTTAACATGGGAGCCGAAAATAAAAACGGACACGCCACGCAGCTGACACGCTCACGCCACGCAGCCAGTCTGTGGCTGGCCTTAACAATCATGTGTTGTCTCTAAAAGAACCTCATCTCTGTTGATTATTGACTCTGTATCTACTCTGACTGTGACTACAAGTGCTTCTGTCTCAACGGCATGAATGCTACATTTTATTGCTGACTTTCTGTGTAGAAATAGTATATTCTAAAGTGATAGTTTTAGGTAGCTTACAGTAAACACGTTTTTCTGCCTCCGTCCACAGCAGTACATTGCTTAGCTTCCGTGTCGGTACTCCTGCCTGCTTCTCCATGTGCTCACTTTAAACATTAATCATGAGTAGCAATGAAAAGAAAAGGTCTTACACATCTAATTTGAATTTTATTTTGGCATTTTGAAACCTGCAGATTGGCCCAATATCTATATATATCTCTCTCTGTCTCCCACTCTGTCCACTGTCTGCTGATGACAGCAGGCAGATCAAACAGTCGTCGATGTGACGGACTTTCCTTTGAAAAACTGCTGCTGAAAGAATATTAAAAGACCAAGGAAGAGAGACCAGGCACCAGCCGGCTACCTGCCTGGATGTCTGCGTGCGTGCGCGTGTGTGTGTGTGTGTGTGTGTGTGTGTGTGTGTGTGTGTGTGTGTGTGTGTGTGTGTGTGTGTGTGTGTGTGTGTGTGTGAAGGGCTCCTTTGAAAATAGATGAAAAGTGCTGACATGGGCAGTCATTCTAGCTTACTTCACTCTTCTTCACACACACTTCACACAATCTGCAATGCAGATACACACACCCATACAGACTGCCACTCAAAACACAATCTCTCTCTCTCTCTCTCTCTCTCTCTGAAGAGTCAAACCAAATTAATTCACATCTCTTGTTCTGTCTAAATTGTAACCCTGTCTTTCAGTCACACTCTCATACTATCATTTGTTCTCTCTCGCAAACACACATCACAAGCTCTGCGAGAACCATACTAATCATATTAATTAAAAAGGTTTTCACTCTGACTTTGCCTCACTCACTCTCTATCTCTCTCTCTCTCACACTCACACACACACACACACACACACACACACACACACACACACACACACACAAACACACACACACACACACACACACACACACACACACACAGACAGACACAGACCAGAATCTGATAAGAGCCATCCTAATGATATTAATTCAGTCAACAGCCCAAATCAATGGTTTCCTCCCTCTGGACTGTTGGATTTATTCGGAGCATGTACAGACATAAGTGGGAATCTGTTATCATGTTCCTTTTCATTCTCCAAAGCTGATTTAGTCACAGTTTTCATGCAGAGCAATATGCAAGTGTCTGCTGTTAACCTTGTGGACCTCAAATTTTATTTTATGAAAGAAACGTATCCAAAACATCTTTAAGTCTAAATCTTCTAATTTTGTGGGTGGAACTTTTTTTTTTTTTTTTTAAGTCTGGTGCTAACATTTGTGAAATGTATGCTTTCTACAATATCTGGGCATAGCAACCTAACCTCCACCCCAAGGCCAGGAACACACCGCACGCTGAAGCAATGCAAATAGCCATGAAGCGTAGATTCGTGCCTGATCGCGCGCCTGGCTGCAGTTCGCCGCGCCGGTCACAAAGTGATCCTTCCCCTTTCCACTCTACAAAACATCTCTCTCTCTCTCTCTCTCTCTCTCTCTCTCTCTCTCTCTCTCCCTCCCAGTGGGTGTTTTATTTTGAAATTGGTTTATTTTGTAAAGTATCCAGCTGTACTGTGGCCTTTCTGTATATGATTACCTGCCTGGCTTGAGAAATAGAGGCGAGGCCGAAACAATCGCTGCAGCGTGCGGGCTGATTGCAGTCGGTGTGGCCGGACAGATTGAATAACATGGGCGCCGAAATGAAAAGAGCTGCCCTTCACGACGCTTCACAGCTATTCACAGCGTGCCATATTTCTTGCCTCACTTTCTGTGACGTGGCTCTGGACTAAAGATACAGATGAAGAGCTATTTGCAAAGTGAATTAAACACTAATACACTAAAACAGTATACACAGTTATGTGGATGCTGGTGACTGTATAGGGTGTGGGATCTGATGTGATGGCACGCCATGTTCTTGATATTAGCCTACTATAGCTGTAGGCTACTGGGTTCATGTTTATAAAGCAAATGTGATGGGGGAATAAGCTAAAAGTTACAACTTACAGTAGGGCTTAAAAGTTCCTGATAAGGCTTTCTACTTGCACAGTGAGCTAAACGTTTTAATAGTGAATGACATCGCTGAGTTATGACACTTTGAAATGTAAAATGAAATCAATGATGTTGCAGTGCAATCACACCATGTACATTTAAAGCAATGGCGGCAAATACTAATATAATCTACAGTGATACATGCTTAGCTGTGTATCATGCAATAGCAGAGTAACACCAGTAACACCAGCAAAAACTGCACCAGGTTTAGATAAGCACAAAAATACTAAGTTTGCTAGCAAAGTGTGCCTTGCAGCGCCATCTCCTAAAATCTACCTTTATCATACAACTAAACTGCATTCTCCACAATGTTTCGAAAGAAAGAGGTTTTGTCCCAGATTATGTTTGTTTTTGACATATGGCAATATGTTTCTAATCAAAGTCTGCGTTCAAAGTCAAAGTTTCCCTAACACCGGACTTTAACCCAGGAAACCCAGTTTGTGTCCAGTGTGAAACCAAAAGTCAAACATTGACTTTTTTGAACTTAGGTATGTAAGTTAACATACGTAACATTCTTAACTTACGTAATGTACGCCACTAAGCCAAACCATGTTTTTTTTGTTTGAATTCACAATTTTAACCAAGTGTTTAAAACTGCGTCCATTTCACAACGTGCGCCTACCCCCGGTACAAGGACGTGTTTAAATTTGAAGAATATACGCACTTGAGAAGGCAGTATAGCATGTAGTTTTTCCTTTTTGTACTTTTTAGGAGACAGGATTGGCTTTTGTCACCTAAAGACTTCCAGTTTACCAAATGGAAAATATCTCTCTATATAAATTAATGATTGTTGTTGGTAATTATTGTCTCAATCAATGTCTCATCTGGGGAACGGAACTCCAAGTCCAAAATATTAGCTACAGTGCCAGCATGTATTTTTCTCAGCTTTCTCTGCAAATTCAAACCAGAGTGGTGTCCCACACAGAAAAAACAAAACATGATTCTTGTATACATTTCTGTAAGCTAATGTATTGTATTATCCTTGCTGCATAACCAAATAAAACATAATTTATTGTTGATATGTTGGCCACTGCAGTGGTAATATTACAGCCCAGTCTTGAGGCAGTTCGTGAAATGGTCACGTAATTTAAAGGTCCCATGGCATGAAAATTTCACTTTATGAGTTTTTTTTTAACATTATTGTTTTTAGTCTTGATTGCTTTGACGTGCTTAAAGAAACTGGTATCCACTTGGTTTTCATCATCACTGTCTCAGCAGAGCAGAAGACACCTCTTGCAAATGTGTTAACCCTTTCTCACTGGATTGACACATTTTCCCCACCCTTTTGCAGAACAATCAACACGGATGTCATTCAAGCAGTCCAAACTCCCTTGTTTTAGCTGTGTTAACCAAACAGAAACCATCTGTTCCTAACTATTAGAAACTACCTACATCAGTATGAAATCACTGAAGTACCTGTTTGACACTCCTTCACACAAATCTTCAATTAGCAATCAGTCTGCCGGGTTAGGCCATGTGGCCCCATCGTCAACACAGAAGAGACTGAGTATCAATTTCTTATGCTCTACAGTAATATATGTTTATACTTTACTGTAATAGATTTTATTTTTATTTTCTTAAGTTCTCATACTTTAATAGATCTTATTTTGGTTTACATGTATTTTGTGTAATATTTACAGTATTTCAGTCACAGTTTGAAAATAAGAATTAATGGAATCAATAAAATTTGCATCAAAGCATTTTTGATTCTGGATCCAATTCTTTGCAAGAAGGCACATTTGACAATAAACGGCACTGGCATGAAAGCTATGTACAGTAATAGGCTACAACAGGGCTGCCCATTACGTCGATCGCGATCTACTGGTCGATCGCAAAGATAGTGTGGGTAGATCGCATGCCATTAAAAAAAAAATAGATGTCAGCCTATCATCCATCCTCACTATGACATTTTCACTTGATTGACATACAGGACAACCAGTCTAACGTCTGATCTTTTCTGACATACGGGTCAGCACGCATGTGCATACAGCAGCGGCAAAATTCCAGCAAGCTAGCGAGTTGCCCAGTTAGCCTAAGTAATTTCCACTAAACTTAAAAAGGGTATAAAAATGAGTGGGGGAGCTGGACCAAGTAAGAAGCCAAAAACTTACCACTTCCATACAGAATGGGAGGAGGACTTTTTTTTCACAATGTCCTATTCGAAGTGCGTTTGCCTCATCTGCAACGCTACCATTGCTATTCCGAAAAAGGGAAATGTGGAGCGCCATTTTCGGACTGTTCATACAAGATACGACACTGACTTCCCACCGAAAAGCGAACTGAGAAGGAGAAAGGTGAAAGAACTAAAATCCCAGTTGTCCGGACAGCAGGCCTTTTTCTCACAGCTTACCACAAAAGCGAAGACCGCCACCGAAGCATCGTTCCGGGTGAGTCACGTCATCGTTAAACACAAGAAATCCTTCCAAGACGGAGAGATGATAAAAGAGGCATTTGTTGAAGCGGCTAAATCGTTGTTTCAAGACTTTAAAAACAAACCAGACATAGTATCTTCAATCAAATCTCTCCAGCTGTCAAGAAGTACAGTTACACGGCGCTGTGAAGCAATGGCCGAGGATGTGACCGAGAAACTTAGGAGGGATATCGCGGATTGCGAGTGTTTCTCACTGCAATTAGATGAGTCTACATACGTGAGTGACACAGCCCAGTTGTGCATTTTTATTCGTATGGTGTTTACCGATATGACTGCCAAAGAGGAGCTGTTAACAGTACTGCCCATGAAAGAACACACGCGGGGAGAGGACATTTTTCAGTCTTTCAAAAACTTTATCGAGAAAACTCAGCTTCCAGTGTGCAAATTGGTGTCCATCACCACGGACGGTGCGCCCGCGATGGTTGGCCGCTCAAATGGATTTATTGCCAAGTGCAGGGAGGATGATGCCTTCCCCGACTTCCTCAATTACCACTGCATAATACACCAACAAGCGTTATGCGCAAAAATGCTCAACATGAAAGAGATAATGGATGTGGCAACGAAGATCGCCTGTTCTATTCGCGCCAGATCTCTTCAAAGACGGCTGTTCCGTGTGCATCTGGAGAAGGCGGACTGCGACCACACTGAAATGTTGCTACACACTGACGTAAGATGGCTTAGTCAAGGGAAATTCCTGCAAAGATTTAGAGAACTCTGTCCGGAGATTAAAGAGTTTTTCCTTGTATCTAAACATGCAGAATACAACCAACTAAATGACGATCAGTGGCTACTAGACTTAGCATTTTTAACCGATCTGACAAACATGTTGAATGACCTTAATGTTGAGCTGCAAGGAAAAGACAAAACAGTGGTCAATATGATCAGCTCAGTTAATGCATTCAAACGAAAAATGCAACATCTGTGCTCAAAGCTGCAGCGCCATGATTTGGCAAACTTTCAGAACCTCGTATCAGAACTGGAGACACAAGGGAAGGCGTGTGCGCAACTTGACAGTGGACGCTACACAGAGCAGATTGAAAACTGTCTGTCAGACTTTAACAAACTGTTTCAAGACTTTGCTTTATTGGAGCCAGTCGCTACATTCATGTGTTACCCTTTTCGGGAAAATGCTGAGGTTGATTTACTTGCATCAAAAATTGCAACACTGTTTCACCTGAACTCGTCTGGAGTGGAGGATGAGATCCTGACACTACAAGCTGACATTGAGCTCAAGTCCAGGGCTCATGGACAGTTTTGGAACTTACTCACAGAGGAAAAGTACCCCAACATGAGGAAATGTGCTACCTCCTTGACTGCATTATTCGGCTCCACTTATTTATGTGAGTCAGCCTTTTCCCACATGAAGATTATTAAGTCCAAATAGCGTTCCACCATGACTGATAATCATTTAGAAATGTGCTTGAGGCTGGCTATCAGCAGCTACTGTCCGGACTATGCATCCCTGGCTGATTCCATTCAGTGCAAGTCATCAGAGTAAGGTGAGGACAAACAAAAATGTACAGAGTTGTATTGTGCAATATGGGTTCATGCAGTTATGCAAGGTACACTAACTTATATTGTACATATAAATGATTTTCAATATATTCATAAATATATGTATAAATAAATATTTTTTGCATTTTTGTAGGTAGATCATTTTGACTTGATCATTTTAAAAGTAGCTCACAAGCTGAAAAAGTGTGGTCACCCCTGGGCTACAACGACAAGCAGTGGTGCACTGACTCGCGCTGAGTGCTGTATTTTGTAGTCCACTGTGCAATGGTTGATTGGAAGAGCACTTGTTTGCAAGTTGTGTTGTTTGAAGGCAAAATTTGCTTTTGTTGTTGTAAATGTGTTGGCACGGTTAGAGCCTTTTGCAAACAAAATGTGTCATTTTGACCATGAGTGCCACTGTTTCGGCCTGTGTGTTAACTGTTTTGAAAATGTGGAGTTTGAGTTGACTGCTGCATCAAAGCAATCAAGAAACACTGTAATATGAGTTCCCCCAGCCTGCCTATGGTCCCCAGTGGCTAGAAATGGTGATAGGTGTAAACCGAGCCCTGGGTATCCTGCTCTGCCTTTGAGAAAATGAAAGCTCAGATGAGCCAATCAGGAATCTTGCCTTGATGACGTCATAAGGGGAAAGGTTACCTCCCCTTTCTCTGCTTTGCCCGCCAAGAGAATTTGGGCTGCCCATGAGAGAGAGAGAGACATCATGACTTGCAAACGAGCCAAGTGGCAGTTGGTCAAGGCCACACCCCCACCCTCCACCTTGCCCCCCCCCCTCTCTCCTCCTCAATAGCTACAGACACAGAAATGGCACGTCCTGAGGAAAGCTCATTGTGGGACTGTCTCTAGTGGCTGGAATTCTGCAGATACAGTATTAGGAGACAACTAAGGCCTATATAAAAGAGACTTCAGATACAGTATTAGGGGACCACTAAGGTCTATATAAAAGAGACTTCAGATACAGTATTAGGAGACAACTAAGGCCTATATAAAAGAGACTTCAGATACAGTATTAGGGGACCACTAAGGTCTATATAAAAGAGACTTCAGATACAGTATTAGGGGACCACTAAGGTCTATATAAAAGAGACTTCAGATACAGTATTAGGGGACCACTAAGGTCTATATAAAAGAGACTTCAGATACAGTATTAGGGGACCACTAAGGTCTATATAAAAGAGACTTCAGATACAGTATTAGGGGACCACTAAGGCCTATATAAAAGAGACTTCAGATACAGTATTAGGGGACCACTAAGGTCTATATAAAAGAGACTTCAGATACAGTATTAGGGGATCACTAAGGCCTATATAAAAGAGACTTCATATACAGTATTATATAGTATAGTATTATATTATATATAGTAGGCACCGACTACCAAGAGCCTGGGTCTGTCGAGGTTTCTTCCTAAAAGGGAGTTTTTCCTTGCCACTGTCACACTGAATGCTTGCTCTTGAAGGAATTACTTGTTGGGTCTTTGTTTGAGGTCTTGTTCGCAAGTGAGGGGACAATGGAGCGGGAGATTGGTCGGAGAATCGGCGCAGCGGGGGCGGTATTACATTTAGTTTATCGCACCTTTGTGACGAAAAGAGAGCTGAGCCAGAAGGCAAAGCTCTCTATCTACCGGTCAGTTTTCGTTCCTACCCTCACCTATGGTCATGAAGGTTGGGTCATGACCGAAAGAACGAGATCCAGGGTACAAGCGGCTGAAATGGGTTTCCTCAGGAGGGTGGCTGGCGTCTCCCTTAGAGATAGGGTGAGAAGCTCAGTCATCCGTGAGGAGCTCGGAGTAGAGCCGCTGCTCTTTCACGTCGAAAGGAGCCAGTTGAGGCGGTTCGGGCATCTGGTAAGGATGCCCCCTCGGCGCCTCCCTAGGGAGGTGTTCCAGGCACGTCTAGCTGAGAGGAGACCTCGGGAAGACCCAGGACCAAGTGGAGGGATTACATCTCCAACCTGGCCTGGGAACGCCTCGGGATCCCCCAGTCAGAGCTGGTTAATGTGGCTCGGGAAAGGGAAGTTTGGGGTCCCCTGCTGGAGCTGCTCCCCCCGCGACCCGACCACGGATAAGCGGACAACGATGGATGGATGGATGTTGGGTCTTTGTAAATTATAGAGTGTGGGCTAGACCTACTCTATTTGTAAAGTGTCTCGATATAACTGTTATGATTTGATACTATAAATAAAATGCTGCCAGTTTTAATGCAAACTACCCAGAAAAATCTGACCAGCGCAAACAAAAAATTGCAAGCATGTTAACATCATACAAGCTCTCGTTTTTAAAGGGATAGGCCACCGTTTGTTGAAATAGGGCTTATCAGGGTCTCCCCTAGCTGTAGATAGGTGGGCCATTAAAAATGATTACAAAATCAAAAAATGAAAAAACAACATGTTGGCGCTTGGCTTGGCATGTCTGACCAAATTTGGCCCTTTTGGAAATCTAATGGGGAACCCTGGTGTACACGAATCAATAAATTAAATTACATGAGCATTTCACGAACTGCCGTGAGGCTGAGTTTATTATTAACCTGGCAGCAGGTTAACGCACACCAACAGGCATTTTGTCTCGAGTGTAGTCTTCACTTCTCTGGGATTGGATTGGGATGAATGAGCCGGAGGACAGATGAACTCTAACCTCTGCAACATCTGGCAAGGAGAAGATAACACTTTCCCTACATCTGACACTCTGACTTCCCTGTCCAGGTTTATCTTTCTTATGCCACCTCCCTATATCTCTCTCAATCTTTTCTTTTTCTATTACACACCACCTTTAACTGCAAGTTTTTTTCTTCCTTTACCCTCTCTCCAGTTCTTTCTTCCTCATAGCCCTCATTCCTGCATGACTCTCTCTTACAGTACGTGCTCCCTTCTACAGGTCTGCTCTCTTTTTCTTTCTCTTTTCCTCTGCTGTGCTGAGATTTAATCAATTCCTCAGTTGCTGTGACTTCCGTTGCGACGTGAGGCCAGCTAATTTAAATGTGAAGCATTTAAAATGTCAATTATAAGCTAATTAAATTAATGGCACAATGTGATTTAGCTATTTTGCTCCTCTCGCCCGGAGCAATGGATAAATTGTCTCAGCTCAAGAGAGGAAAAAGGCTAAGTGTTTAATACAGCTGCCGCTTGACTCGCACAAACACACACACACACGCACACAGAGAGACCCTGCACGACCTATGGGGAAATTGGTTTTAGGAGAGGAGAGGAGGAAGAGGAAGAGGAAACATGAAACGGAAGAGACATAAGAGAAGAGGAGGCTAAAGTAAGAGAGGGAGGAACAAGTACAAAGAAATGTGTGATAGGAAAGAAGAACGATAGGATAAGGATAAAAATGGGAGGTTAGAAAAGGGCGAGGAATCGAAGATGGGGAGAAGAGAGGAGGAACCAAACTGTCAGAAGCAGGAGATTAGAGGAGCAAGAAAACGAAAGGAGAGAAAGGGAGTAGTTTGGGTAAAACAAAAGGAATGAAGAGTGGGAAAGAAAAGGGGAAAAGGAAAGGAGAGGGGAAGGACAAGTGAAAAAAAAAGAGAACTGAAGGTGTCAAGGAGGAGAGAAGGAGCTAGGAAAGGATGTGGAGGAAGCAATAAAATAGGAAAAGTAGAGGAAAAGGAGAAGGTAGACGGAGAGGACACAGGAAACCAGTATGTAGAGAAGGAAGGTGGAGATAAGGGACAAGTTTGATTTGAGAGGAAGAAGAGAAACGGGAGAAAATAAGGATGAAGACAAGATTAGGGTTTGAGAGGATGACAGGATAAGAAAGAGGACAGAGAGAAAATAGGAAAGGAAAAAAGGGGGGACATAAAGGGAGGGAGAGAAACAAGTAGAGGAGAAAAAAAGGAAAAGGAAGAGGAACTGTGCAGAGATGAAATAAGGAAAAATAAGACAAATACGGAAGATAGGGGATAGCAGGATGGAGAGAACAACTAAGGGAAAGGAGGCGGCTGAATGAAAGGAAACAATGGCCAGGCAGGTGAGGAAAAGAATAGAAGAAGAGGGAGAGCGGCAGGACGGAGGACCACAGCGCTCCAGCTCTTCAGTCTTAAATGGAGTATTGATTCGGAGAAGATGAGATTTTCAGAGTAAACACATAACCAAACGCGGTGCTCTGCTGTGGACCCAGTACACTCACTGGAGACCAGCAGGCAGTGAACAAAGCATTACTAACGCCGCTCTCATATGGGAACCACTCCACTTCTGCAGGCACAGCACACATCTCAATTGCCTCACGGCTCAATATTATTTTTTTTAAATCTGTCGCTGTGATGTACCTTCGGGTAGACCCTGTTATCATGGCTGGAATTAATTGAAAGGCAAACTTTTGGGGAAAGTTGAAATGACAAAACAAATGCACGTTGTTCAACAAGACATCCACATCTGTCCATCTTTCTCAGTGTCTAAAACAGAGATATTCAACAGGTGACCGTTACCCCCTCGGAGTTAGTGCTGGAGGGGGGGGGGGGGGGGGGGGGGCAAATTATGTTAAAAAATAAATTTTTAGTCTGAAAATATACAATACTATGAATACAGCAAATATAAATTGCTCTCTTTATAAAAACAAAACCATTATAGTACGCACTATATACACTATAATGTGTAGTTTCTGTCTCCCCCCATGAGGAATTCTAAGTAAACACTGTCGGCGCGTCCACATGATACAAGCCTTGGCACAGCGCCACCACCCCTCCAAAAAAAAAGCAACCCCAGAGGGCGAAGGGAGGTGTTATGTGGGCAGCTTGTTTCTCCCTTTTCTGTTTCCCTTCCTCCTTGTTTTGTCCCCTCTTTGTCTGTAGTATCTGTATGTGTGTTTGTCCCCGTTTTGTTGGTGATGTCTGCCGGTGTGTGTCTGGAGTGGATCGGGGGGCGTGGCTCAGGATCTGCCTCTCCTGTGCAGCTGCGGGTGTTTCCATTGATTCCTACCTACACAGCTGCATCCTATTTCCTCATCTACCTGCACTACAAATTCCTGGGCATGGCTCTCCACCGGCGCCAGATCGTTGTTCTTACCAGAGTGGTAACTTGGCTCACCAGTAAATTTGAATTGTCTTTGTCTTCAGCCGTGCCCTTTTGCTCTCCATAACGTTTCGTCTTTTGTCTTTTGTTCAGACTTACCTTCCAACCTGCTGCCGTGGAGTTTTGAGTTTCCAGTTCACCCACCTCAGTGTTCAGTCACCTCGTTTGGACAATCAGCTGCCTGCCTGCCTCAGCCTCTCTTCCCTCCGGAGCCGACTAGCCCACTCTGTTCTTTTTTCCGTTATTTTGGACTAAGACAAACTGAACTTTAATTAAAAGAATATTTGTTTGTTTTTCACTCCTTTTGTCGTGTGTGTTTCTCTGTGTGCTGGGTTAAACCAAAGCCTAACAGGAGGAGCAAAAGTCAACAGGGCTAGGGAACTGAGTACAGAGGAGCCTAGGGAACTGGGGACAGAGGGGCTTGGCACCAAGGCGCTGCGGCCAGGTACGTATGGGGTCCAGGCTGCGGGCAGCAGCGAAGGTGGAACCCCTTGGGCAGCCGAGCAGGCCATTGAGGACTCTCAGGAGGCCGAGTAGGACGGCAAAGGCGGAGACCCTCTGGAGACCAGGCAGGACGTTGAGGACTCTCAGGAGGACGGTGGCGAAGGTGAAACCCCTCTGGCAGCAAAGCAAGATGTTGAGGATTCTGAGGCAGCCGGCAGCAACGGCGAAATCCCTCTGGTGGCCGAACAGGTCGGTGAAGGCGGAGTCCCTCTGGTGACCGGCGGCGTGGACAGAAACCCTCAGGCAGCCGACTGAAGGCAAAACCCCTCTGAAGACCGGCGGCGAAGGCGAATCCCCACTGAAGGCCGGCAGCAAAGGCGAAATCCCACTGGCGACTGGCAGCGACGACGGAACCCCTCTGGCCACCGAGCAGGACAGCGAAGGCAGAGCCCCTCAGGTGGCCGAGCAGGACGTCGAGGACTCTTAGGAGGCCTGCGATGAAAACAAAACCCTTCTGAAGGCGAATCTCCACTGAAGACCAGCCAGGCGAAGGGTCAGCTGGACTAGAGACAGGCGAAGAGTAAGTTGGACTAGAGACAGGCGACGGGTCCACTGTGCAGAAGCCAGGCAACTGGTCGGCTGGACTGGAACCAGGCGACGGGTCAGCTAGTCTGAAGACAGGCGAGGGATCAACTGTACAGGCGAGGGTGAGACCCCTCTGGAGGTCGGCGATGAAGACGAAACCCTTCTGATTGGCCGGCGGCGAGGGCGAGACACCTCTGGAGGCCAGCAATAAAGACAAAACCCTTCTGGAGGCCGAGCTGGTCGGTGAAAGTAGAGCCCCTCAAGCAGGACGTCGAGGGCTCTGAGGCGGTTGGCGGCTAAGGTGATATCCCTCCGGAGGCAAAGGCGATATCCCTCTGAAGGCCGGCCGCGAAGGCGATATCCATCTGGAGGCCGGCGGCGAGGACGAAACCCGTCTGGAGGCCATCGGCGAAGGCGATATCCCTCTGGAGGCCGAGCCGGTTGGTGAAGCTAGAGCCTCTCAGGCGGCCAAGCAAGACGTCGAGGGCTCTGAGGCAGCCGGCGGGGAAGGCGATATCCCTCTGGAGACCAGCGGCGAAGGAGATATCCCTCTGGAGGCCAAGCCGGTCGGTGAAGCTAGAGGCCCTCAGGCGGCCAAGCAGGACGTCGAGGGCTCTGAGGCGGTCGGCAGGGAAGGCGATATCCTGAAACCCGGCAAAAAGTCACCGGGGCTCCAGAGACTGACAAAGTGCTGACCAGAGGCAAAGTCTCAGGCGTGGAACGGTCAGCGTAGACTCTTAGAGAGCGGTCATTAAAGACTCTTGGAGAGTGATCATCGAAGACTCTGGGTGAGCGGTCATCGAAGACTCTGGGCGAGCAGTCATTGAAGACCCTTGGAGAGCGGTCATCGAAGACTCTTGGAGAGCGGTCATCGAAGACTCTTGGAGAGCGGTCATCGAAGACTCTGGGCAAGCGGTCATCGAAGACTCTGGGCGAGCAGTCATCGAAGACTCTGGGCGAGCGGTCGACAAGGACTCTGGGAGGTCGTTCAACGAG
The DNA here is from genome assembly GCA_023631565.1 of Gymnocephalus cernua. Classification (NCBI taxonomy): domain Eukaryota; kingdom Metazoa; phylum Chordata; class Actinopteri; order Perciformes; family Percidae; genus Gymnocephalus; species Gymnocephalus cernua. The sequence continues at coordinate 4,146,109 of CM042428.1, read as the reverse complement.
GACTCTGGGAGGTCGGTGGACGTGGACTCTGGGAGGTCGGTCAACAAAGACTCTTGACGGCTGGATGTCGGCTGAGACTCTAGACGGCTGGACGTCAGCGGAGGTTCAGGGCAGCTGGATGTCAGCTGAGACAATAGACGGCTGGACGTTAGCGGAGATTCTGGATGGCTGGACGTCAGCAGAGGTTCTGGTAGGCTGCACGTCAGCAGAGGTTCTGGAAGGCTGCACGTCAGCATTGGTACACTGGTCAGCTCAGGCTCAGGTACACTGGTCAGCTCAGCCTCAGGAACAGTAGTAAGCAAGGGCTTGGGTCTGCTGGACAAAACGGGCTTGGGGCTGCTGGGCAGAGGTTGAAGCGGGGAATAGCGTCAGAAGACATGTTTACCCCTCCTCCATCTATGGCCTCAGGAAAAATAGCCAGGTGGGTACCCTCAAAGGACTGTTTGTAGTCAGGGGTGCCCGCTGAACAGGTATCAGTAGGACAGTATAACAAAAATTCAGGGGAAGCTGACAAGGGAGCAGGCTGAGTTAAGGACAAAAACCCAGTAGCCAATAGGCTAACTGGCTGAGCAACAGGCAGGCTGGAAGCTTGAAAAGGAGCATTGGGGAATTTAACCGGCTTGGTAGAACCCCTCTCCTTAGCAGATTGATGAGCTTGAGAGGTTTGGAAACTAAACTATTGTCTAATACGTTATTGCATGCTGTTGCATTAAGAGTGCCCTCATTGAAACTAAATGGTACGTGTCCACATAGGTGTTTTTTGGCGTCAGGGATCACCCCGCTTCTCAGCATTGGACGCTTGATGTTGTTGCCACTTGCAGCTACTGTATCACTTTCTCTTCACTTTGACCACTGACAAGCAAAGAAAACAGGCTCCACCTGCCTACAACCGCCATGGTTGCACCTGATTGGACGAACACTTCATTCGTGGGCTGTCTGCTCCCGGATTTCAAAACGTACCAACATGGTGACTTGTTTGGAAACTTTCTCTTATTTTATGAAACCCGTTCAACGAAATGTGTTTCTGTAAGCATTTAATGCGAGAAATGGGCTGTACAGTTGTTGAATCTTTCTTCATTTCAATTCGACAACGGCCAGTTTACAAGATTTTCAGGGGAGTTTCAGAGAGGCGGCAAGACGAGCTGGACGCTCTTAATTTCCATAAAGAAGCATGGACCTAAACTTTATGTAAATGAGGCGCGAGCAACTCGACGCCCTGCTCCCCGAAAGTTGTAGTGACACTACCAGAATGCATTGCTTGGTTGCTTACATAGACAATGAATGGGAAGCGTAGGAATAACGCTTGCCAGTGAACACGTACCATAAGGCTCTTGGACCACATCTAGCCAATTATTGTTACTAAAATAATGTTGATGATTACAACAACAAAATGATACTGCCAGCGGGAATAGATGAGTTGTAAAATACCTTATTTGATTATCATTTTTGTACACCAGACCAATGATCATTTTCTCAGTGTAGGCGTTCCCTATTTCAAATAAAGGGCAGCTGTTTTCTAATTAAGCTCTCTCCTGTTTATTTGTTTTCCAAATCACAGTGGTTCATGTCCTGTAGAGTTTGTTACCCAACATGTAATTAGCTTGTGTACAGATTTCTATCTAATGAGCGATGTAAACCTTCTAGCCAGCTGCTCCATGTTGCCCAGGCCAAGCACACTGCGATCAATGCACACAGATCATAAAGGCAAACAGTGGCTAGGAAATCATAATGAGGTATGGCCTAGGGCAGTGAGCTAATAATGTGCAGTTGTAGGGGGGGCAGATTAATTGATGTTTCTACATAAATGCTTTTCCTAAAAATCAATACATGACTGTAATGTAGGGATGCTTGCATACAACAACATGATGAGGCTTTGCATCTATTATACACACACACACACACACACACACACACACACACACACACACACACACACACACACACACACACACACACACACACACACACAGACAATTATATACTTGCGAGGGCCTTTATTGACAATTTGCCCAAGCATAACCCCGAGCGTAACCTATTTTAGTAAAAGAAAATCTTAACCGGCAACAATATGTGTAGAATGTGAGGACCGGACAAAATGTTTTTAAATTTCTATGAATCACCTTTCTCGGAACTCAAACTAATCATCACAAAGACAGAATAGCAAGGGCACACACTCCATCAAATAATTGCGACTTTCAAAACCATGCTGAAGTCCAATTAACCACAGCCTGATTTAGTTCCTGTGGAAAGTATTTTAAACCACTTGGACCTTCTATATTTATTTAGAACTCTAAATCACATTGGACGTTGAAGGACTTTGCAAACACAAAACATGTAGTTCTATTAGTATCTTAGCATTGACACAACTGAATAATCATAATTGCAGCCAATTTCTTTTAGAGGTTTTGTAATTAGTTATTTAATAATTGGATGTCACCTGCGAGTAATCAAGGTGGAACAAGTGGTTGTATAGGTTAAGTTGTTTGTGTCTGTGATGTCCAGAAGTTGGTCGGTTTCCAGACAAAAACTACAAAATGAAGACAAAGGAAGATTCTTAATAAATCTTGGTTCTTTGGCTTTGAGTTTAAGTCATTTTTTGTTATTTTTAAACTGGATCCTATTTCCCTATGTTTTTTTGTGTCTGAGTAACTGAACTGGTCCACTATTAAGAATAACTACTGTTTTTTTTCAACCTGGACCTTTCCTATGTTTATGCGGCTAAGTGACTGATGGGAACAACAGTCTTTGACATTGGTCCAGTATTAAGAGAGATCGCTGCAGTTGGCAGCAGCAAAACAAGCTACAATGTAAGTTAATAGAGCAATTATCCAGCTTGTATTTACATTACCAAAAGTGCTCGTTTTGCCGCTGACAGACTCAGATTAATATGCTAAGTGTCTCACAACAATATGGAAAGGATTTCTAAGGAGGTCGACCTCAATGTTAAAGAGTAAGATCCTTTTTTTTAAACAACATCCGCGAAATAGCGTTCGCTAAACCCACCAGACTCCATGTAAATAAACAGTAATTTTAGCATTGTAAAATACACAATTCAAAGTCGACAGAAACAAAATAAAACTATGAAAAGCCATGTTGGGTCGTCTTTTCACTTTTCCAACCATCACAACTCTAGTTTTGGTTGAAATAAACACATAGTTTACTGATTTACATATGAAAATATGTTGGCTGTATACACGCTAAAAGTATTGTTTTGTTAAATGGAGTCTGGTAGATTTAGCGCTAGTGACTTCAGAGCTGTTTCTGGCTGTTTTTTTTAAAAGGCCTATCTCTGTAGGGATCCTTTCCGTAAGGTCAGACACTTAAAATAATAATCCAAGCCTTTCAGTGGCTGCTGGTTACAGTGTTCACGCTTAATACTGGACAAGAACATAGGAAAATAGGGCCCAGGTTGAAAAAAACAAAATTACCCTTTAAGCAAGACTGCCGCATGTCACAGAATGTGTGAGCAGACGAGCAGCAGAGTAGTGGATGTACTGGATTTTACTTAGGACTTTGGATATGAACCGTAGAGAATATTGCAATAGTCAACTCTGATTGTGATGAAGGCATGGATCAAGGTTTTGGCAGCAGAGAAGAAGAATGAAGGGCGGAGACGAGCTATGTTCTTTAGGTGAAAAAAGGCAGTCCTGGCGATTTGACTGACGTGTTGTTCGAAGGAGAGATTGCTGTCGAAAATAAATCTGAGGTTGCGGATGTATGGCGGGGGAGGCAGAGTGGAGTTATTCATGGTGAGGCAGAAGTTGTGAGTGGTTTTGGGGAGGGATTTGTCATTACATTAATAAATGTTATGACTACTATTCATCACATGGACTAAAATCATACAAACAAATGCTAATGTTGCTCTGTGTCTGTTGAATGTGTACATGGGCAACTGTTTGCTACAATATGCTGTTTATAAAGCCAAAATATCTTATGGGGCGGTTTCCCAGACAGAGTTTAAAATAAATGAGGACTATAATTTAATATTCTACTTAAATTAATACGGACTTAAAAAATGGCTTTATTTGAGATTAAGATTCAAGATTCAAGATTCAAGATGTTTATTGTCATATGCACACAGTTTACACCAGGCAATGAAATTCTTAAATTATAAAGTTTCCGACACTCAAGTATAAAAACACAAAAGTATAAATATAAAATATACACAATATACACACAATATACTTAAAAATATACTTACAAGATGCATGTGTAAAGTTTGCATTCGTAAAGTTTGCATTAAGCAGAAGCACTGAATGGCATAAGAGATAGAATATAGACATTGGAAAGTGCAATTATTCACAGTATAGTGCAAATAGTGATTATAGTGCAAATATACTGAGTTGTCATGAGACCGAGTCATTCAACAGCCTGATGGCCTGTGGAAAAAAACTGTTTTTAAGTCTGGATGTTCTGGCTTTCATGCTCCTATAGCGTCTGCCAGAGGGTAGCAGTATGAACAGAGTATGCTGGGGGTGTGTAGTGTCTTTGGTGATGTTGTGTGCCCTCTTTGTGACCCAGGTTTTGTAAATGTCCTGAAGTGATGGGAAGGCTGTTCCACAGATGTATTGTGCAGTTTTAATCACACGTTGGAGAGCTTTCCTTTCCTGTACTGTGCAGTTTCCAAACCACACTGTGATGGAGTTGGTCAGGATGCTCTCCACTGTACATCTATAGAAGTTGCTAAGGAGTTTGGTGAGCAGACCAAATTTCCTCAGCTTTCTTTAGAAGTACAGCCGCTGGGACTTCCTGGCAATGTGCTGGGTGTTGTGAGACCAGGAGAGGTCCTCACTGATGTGGGTGCCGAGGAATTTAAAGGTTTTCACCCTCTCTACCTGTGCCTCACCGATGTAAAGTGGGCTCTGCAGGTCTCTCCTCCTCCTCGGGTCAATAATCATCTCCTTAGTTTTCTCTGCATTTAAGGAGAGATTATTTGTGTGGCACCAGGACACCAGCTGAGCCACCTCCTCCCTATAGTCTGTCTCAGCCCCACCAGTGATCAGGCCGATGACTGTTGTGTCATCCGCAAACTTGATGATGGTGGTGTTGCGCTGGGTGGGGGCACAGTCATAAGTGAAGAGGGTGTACAGAAGAGGACTCAGCACACAGCCCTGGGGTGTCCCTGTGCTCAACGTCCTTGTGCCTGATGTCTGGGTACCAACTCTGACTGTCTGGGGTCTGTCTGTGAGGAAGTCCAGGACCCAGCTGCAGAGGGAAGGTGTCAGTCCAAGGATGAGGAGCTTCTCAGGCAGTTTGGTTGGGAGGACCGTGTTGAATGCTGAGCTGTAATTTTTACAGTAATGTTTACTGCATCATCGGTAGAGCGGTTCCGACGATACGCAAACTGTAGGGGGTCCAGTGTGTCCGGGATGGTCTTTTTAATGTGGGTCATGATTATCCTCTCAAAACACTTCATCACAAGTGAGGTGAGTGCGATGGGACGGGAGTCATTTAAGCAAGTTATGGTGTTTTTCTTAGGGAGGGGCACAATGGTTGTAGTCTTGAAGCAGGTGGGCACAGAAGATAGTGAGAGGGACAGATTGTAAATATCCGTTAGTACCTCAGCCAGCTCCGCTGAGCAGACCTTCAGTGCGCGGCCCGGGATGTTATCAGGGCCTGCTGCCTTCCGGGGATTCGTTCTCCTCAGCGCCCTGCGCACCTCTGCTGATGTCACCGTGAGTGAAGAGCTCTGTGCTGCCTCTGTTGGTAGAGTCCCTCTGCTGGTGTTCAGGGTGTCGAAGCGAGCGTAGAACTTATTCAGCTCATCTGGCAGTGTGCTTTGGCTAGTTGTGACCTCCCTGCTCCTCTGCCGATAATCTTTGTTTTTTTTGCAGGCCCTGCCACATGCCCCGGGGATCCGCGGTGGTGTAGTATCCCTCCAGCTTCACTCTGTACTGTCTCTTGGCTTCTCTGATGGATCTGCGTAGATCGTATCTGGCCTTTTTGTAGCCCTCAGCGTCACCAGATGCAAATGCAGTGGAGCGGGCACGCAGCATGGACCTTACATCACAGTTTATCCAGGGTTTTTGGTTTGGGAATATTTTGTAGCATTTGGTGGGGACAATGTTATCTATGCATGTGCTGATGTAGCTAGTAACCACTGAAGCATATTCTTCTAAGTCCACAGTACAGTCCTCTCTCTCAGCAGCAGTCTTAAACACATCCCAGTCCGTACTGTTAAAGCAGTCCTGCAGCACAAGATCAGTTTCTTCGTTCCATACTTTAACAATTTTACTTACTGGGGGGGCCTGTTTGAGAAGCTGTCTGTAAGATGGGTAGAGGAACACGGAGATGTGATCGGATTGTCCGAAGTGGGGGCGGGGGGCTGCCTTGTAGGCGTCCTTTATGTTGCTGTAGACGTGGTCCAGAATGCTGTTGTCCCTCGTCGGGAAGCTCACGTTCTGTTGGTACTTGGGGAGGACAGTCCGAAGGTTACAGTGGTTAAAATCCCCTGCCACAACAAACACAGTGTCGGGGTGCGTAGTGTCGTGCTTGCCGATAGTGTCATGCAGTAGTCCGAGTGCTGCGGTCCGGTTTGCCCGCGGCGGGATGTAAACAGCCAGAATTAACACAGCACTGAATTCCCTCGGTAAATAAAAGGGTCTGCACTTAACCATCAGCACCTCTATGTCCACTGAACAATGTTTCTCCACCACCTGAGTGTCTGAACACCATCTATTGTTGATGTAGACACAGACGCCGCCACCTTTGTTCTTCCCCGAGGCCGATGTGCGGTCTCCGCGGTGTACGGAGTGGGTCTGAAGCTGGATGGCTGAATCTGGCGTGTTGTCTGTGGTCCAGGTTTCCGTGAAAATCAGAGTACAGCACTCTCTGATCTCACGCTGTGTTGTTATCCTGGTTCTCAACTCGTTCATTTTATTTTCAAGGGAGCGGACATTAGCTAGCAGCAGACTCGATAGTAGGTATGGTTGGATGTTAAAAAGTTCTGAATTAAGCTCATGGTGAGCTGCTTTAATGCTCAAAAGTGCTTCTCTGCTGTACACAATCCTTCCGTACCAGCATCTTACATTAACTGTACTCAGTAACACTAAAATAAGTACTAAGAAAAAACGGTGTCGGGAGCACTTCGCAAACACGTCTGCCACGCTGGGCGCCATGTTGTTCAGGAGTAGTAGTAAGTAGTACCCGACTAGGGAGTTGCAGACTAAGGTTAATAAAGACTAACTAGCTACTCTCTGTGAAGCCCAATTAGAGTAATGGTCTGCACTTGGTGCAGACCTGACAGGGCTGGACCCTTAAGAAACATTAACATTGTGTGGAACTGGAGTAAATTTCAGTGACTTTGAAAGGACCCTTTTGAAGCAAATTGTGTCAAACCACCCAATTATTGAGAACAAACACCATGATTCAGCAACAGAAAACAAGAAAAAGACTGCTTGGACTTCAATTTGCAATGAATTTAACTCAAATGAAAAAGTAAGCAACAGGACACTTCAACAACTTCAGGTAAGCTACTATATTATTGTTGGTCTACTTTTACATCAATCACTTTGAAATGTTGCTTCATTTTGATCCAAGTATATTACAAACAGCATCATACAGAATTTAATTTTTTTATATTGTCTCTTCTTTCTAAGATCCTGTGGAAAAACATAAAAATAAACTTAAAGAAGACAAATGCTGTTGCACGTAGGGAGCGTTTCAAGACTGGTGGTGGACCCCCTGAAAGACCGGAGACCGATGACCTAGGAGACTTGTTGACTTTGATCATTGATAGCCAGCAGCCCCTGGAAGATATCCCTGATGATGATCATGTGGACAGTTATGATGGGGCCCCGTTCCAATCCTCATTTGGTAGGCCACATTAATTCAATATGTGCCATCCATAAACTGCAGGGAATATGTATTGTTGTCAGTCATTTCTTGCAGTCCTATAACCAGAAATATTTCATGAACTGAACTTTTGAATACATATTGTTCACTAATCCTGCAATATAATACTTTGCAGATGATCACCAGAGCTTGGAGGTCCTGAGACAGGATAAAAGTCAGCCCACTACAGCTGCAGCAGCCTGGAAGATGGGAAGAAGAAGAAGGGAAGATGGTGTCACTAATTCTGGCCAGATGAGAAGGACCAAGAGGCTGACCATGCACGAGAAACTGGCCATGGAATTCCATGAGCACAAATTAAAGTATTTAAAAGATGAACATGAAATGAAGATGAAAATACTTCATGTTGACTTAGCCGTAAAGGAGGAAGAGAGAAACATGAAGTAGCAGCAGTACCAATGTTCTACTGAAACCAGCACCAGTTCAGGGTCCCAACATCTCACTTTGTGAAATAAAACTTTTGTTCATCATCAATCTGTGGCAAATGTCTTCAATCATCTGAGGTAACTTTATTGTGAGAAGTGCCGCAAAGCAAAAGCATCTCTGCACGCCAGTCCATACCTGTCATTGTCTGGCTCAACCATGGGAAGATCTGGTTCATCCCTATGTTCCATTTGAGGATCTGGGCAGCCATGCTGTTTGAGGTAATTGTGAAGCACTGCTCTTGCAATTATGACAATACAGCATCTTCTTGGTTCAAAGCGTTTCACTGGAAACGACTCTTCCATACACCAAACATGCTCTCCGCTGTACCTCTGGTACGGATATGAGCTTGGTTGTACCACTGCTGCTCAGGTGTGACTGCATGAAGGTAAGGGGTGAACAAGAAGTTGGTCTGTGCATACCCACTGTCACCAAGTATGATTCCACTATGTTGACCACCTTCAAACTGAGCGTACAGACAGGAGTTCTGGAAAATTCTTGAGTAATGAGTTGCACCTTTCCAAGGTGCAACAATGTTGGAGAACTGCACAGTGGGAGTGCACACACTTTGTACATTTATTGAGAACCAGTTTTTATGATTTCTGTACTCAGAATCTGCAGTAGAGGGACACTTTATTGGAATATGACATCCATCAATACAGCCAATGACTCCAGGGAACTTTCCATATTCAAAGAACTCCACCTTGTACAACCCCAAATCAGAAAAAGTTGGGACAGTATGGAAAACAAATAAAAAAAAGAAAGTAGTGATTTCTAAATGTACTTTGACTTGTATTTCATTGCAGACAATACAACAGCACATAATTTAATGTGTTCCTCATGATTGTTATTGTTGTTTTTTTCTAAAAAAAAACAAAATTCCTATTTTGGTTCTTGCAACACATTTAAAAAAAAGTTGGAACAGTAAAGCATTTACCACTTTGTAATGTTGCCATTCCTTTTCACAACACTTAAAAGACGTTTAGGGACTGAAGACACCAAGTGATGAAGTATTTCAGGTGTAATTTTGTCCCATTCTTGCTGCAAACAAGTCTTAAGGTGGGCAACAGTACAGGGTCTTCGTTGTCGCATTTTGCGCTTCAAAATGCGCCACACATTCTTTATTGGAGACAGGTCGGGACTGCAGACAGGCCAGTCAAGTACCCGTATCCTCTTCCTCCGCAGCCAGGACTTTGTAATGTGTGCAGAATGTGGTTTTGCTTCTTGTTGAAATATGCATGGACGTCCCTGGAAAAGATGTCTTCTTGAAGGCAGCATATTGTGCTCCAAAATCTCTATGTAGTTTTCAGCATTAATGGTGCCATCACATAAGTGCAAGTTACCTTTGCCAAGGGCACTGACACAACCCCATACCATGACAGACCCTGGCTTTTGGACTTGTTACTGGTAACAGTCTGGATGATCCTTTTCTTCTTTGGTCTGGCGCACACAGCGTCCATTTCTCCCAAAAAATACCTGAAATACTGATTCATCTGACCACAGTACATGTTTCCACTGTGTGATGGTCCATCCCAGATGCCTCCGAGCCCAGAGAAGTCGATGGCGCTTCTGGACACTGTTAACATAGGGCTTCCTTATGGCACAGTACAGTTTTAACTGGCATTTGTGGCTGTAACTACGTATTGTGGTACTGCTGCTTTTGTACCAAATCATAATTACAATCAACTGTTGACATCACCTGTTTCAAATCACATCATTATTTAACCAATTTACCTGATTACTAGCCCTAAATTGCTCTTGTCCCAACTGTTTTTGGAATGTATTGCAGGTCTGAATGACAGGAAAGGATGTATATTTACAAGTGAAATTAAGTTGACCAGACAAAACATGAAATATTTTGTGTTCACATTGTCTGCAATGAAATACAAGTCAAAGTACATTTAGAAATCACTACTTTCTTTTTTTATTTGTGTTTTCCATACTGTCCCAACTTTTTCTGATTTGGGGTTGTAGTTGGCTTGGCCAGCAGCATCAGGAAACATGATGTAGTCGTCCTTCAGTTCACATATAGCTTTGCACACTTTGTGGACTATTTTGCACACAGTTGGTTCACTTACGACACACAAATCGCCTGTTTCACGATGGAAGGTTCCACATGCCAAAATCCTTAAGGTGATCAGTACTTGTAGTGAAGGAGGGATAGGCATTCCCCTAAAAGAATCAGACGAAAGCCTTGTCTCAAGCAGACTTATTATGTCTGCTGCAGTTGCTTTGTACATGCGAAAACGGTCACGAAAGTTGATTTCATCAAAATCATTCAGTGGGTTGCTCCTGTCCATAACCACCCTTCTTTCTGGTCTAAATGGAGCTCTTTCATCATCATTAAAATAGTCCAGGTAATCCATTTTCCTCTATTGCTAAAGTCAATCTGGAGGCCAACATCAATTAATCTGAGGTTAAACCTGCCTCTGGCCAGGTTTAGTTTAAGCCTTTACTTAAATCTAGACTAGTTCTAATCAGACTTCTGGAAATCAGACTTTGTAATTCAGGACTAGGGAAGGTCTGAGGCTATTTTAAACCATGTCTGAGAAATTCAATTTCAGTTAGTCCAGCTTAAATCTCCAATTTAGTCTATGATTAGTCTTAATCAGTGTCTGGGAAACCGCCCCTTAGTGCTGTGTGTTGGCTTGGTTCGGGGATCATCTGCACCCTATCCAATATCAATTCATGCAGCTTTAAGTTAACACTGAAAGTATCAACTTTTCTGGTTGTGAATGTTCATGATCAGCACCACATCAGCAGTGAAGTCACACAAGAACCTTGATAAATAAAAAAGGATTCACAACTACCCTGGAATGCAGAACTGCAAATCCTAAGAACTTTTTCATCATGCTGCTTTTTTTTTTAAATTCACTATCTTATTATTATCTCTGATCTAATAACTTTATTGTAAGGACAAAATGCCTGAAATTAAATCATTTGAGTCATAAATCAAATGACAAATAAATCGCAGAGTACTCTATGAGTCATATTTCTCTCCAAGGAAGGAACATTTGAATGCTGACAACTGAATGAATATCTGCACAGAACCGAATGCAGAACTTAATCTAAATCTTGGCACACCACAGCAGCAAGCGGCTCCATGCACCTTAACATGGTGTGTCTCATAATGTAAAAAGTAATTAGTGTGTGTGTGTGTGTGTGTGTGATAGAAAGAGAGAGAAGACATATTTGCTGCCACACCTTTTGTGCTGCATATATGCCTTTACCCACACACACACACACACACACACGCTAAAAAACATCCACATAACAGGCACCAAATGGAACAGAATACACTCATAAACATTCTCATTAACACACCCGTACACTGTAGTATGCATCTATAGACAGATGAGCTCACTCACACACTGAGGCAAAGACAATTGTGCGTGACATGCTAAACAGATATCTTTCCAAGGCGAATGCGAGACAGCAATTTCCACCATCTTCAATCGGCCTGTTAGCATTCAGCTGCTGTTTGCTTATCACACTGAAACACTGTGATACATACACAACAACAGCAGCGACGGTGGCGGCAAGCATGTACTAACGGCCCAATCAGTGGCGCTCCTGCAACATCACATTAGAGACATTCTAAATTAGTTAGTCTAGAGTGCTTGGCACCAGTTTGCAGGACTAATTTTGACAAATATGCAGCTGCTATGTTTTTCTTTTTTAAATGACAGTTATTGCTCTTAATATTGTTCCTTTTCCGTTTTTTCTCTGTTTATGTTTGAATTTGTCTCTCTTAGAGCTGCTTGTAAACCAATTTGAGCTGTATCTGATGTTTACATTGTCCCAGGAGATTGTACTTAAGTACACATTTGAGGTACTCGTACTTTACTTGAGTCTTTTCTTTTCATGCCACTTTCTACTTCTAGTCCGCTACATTTCAGAGAGAAATATTGTACTTTTTTCTCCATTACATTCACCTGACTGCTTTAGTTACAAGTTACTTTACAAATACACCACACCAAAACACATGAAGTTTCTAAAATACAATGTTTTATTATAAAGTAAACTACCCAACAATACAGGCTAAAAGTCCAGCTGACATGATTAGCTGATTAATCACTTAGTCGTTTCCAGTTTCTAAAATATGAGAATTTTTCTGCATTGAGTACTTTTACTTTTAATACTTTAAGTACATTGTCCTGATGATACTTACATACTTTTACTTGAAGCTACATTGTGTAAGAATTACTCTCATCTAGCGTTGAGATCATATATCGCAATCAACTCTCTCTCGGCACGCAGTTCCATCCATCCATCTTCGTCCGCTTATCCAGTGTCGGGTCGCAGGGGGAGCAGTTCCAGCAGGGGACCCCAAATTTCCCTTTCCCGAGCCACATTAACCAGCTCTGACTGGGGGATCCCGAGGCGTTCCCAGGCCAGGTTGGAGATATAATCCCTCCACCTAGTCCTGGGTCTTCTCCCAGCTGGACGTGCCTGGATCACCTCCCTAGGGAAGTGCCCAGGGGGCATCCTTACCAGATGCCCGAACCACCTCAACTGGCTCCTTTTGACGCGAACGGTGCAATAAACTGAATGTAATACCACCACAATCTCCCGCTCCATTGTCCCCTCACTCGCAAACAAGACCTCAAGGTATTTAAACTCCTTCACTTGGGGTAAGGACTCATTCCCTACCTGGAGAAGGCACTCCATCGGTTTACTGCTGAGAACCATGGCCTCAGATTTAGAGGTGCTGATCCTCATCCCAGCCGCTTCACACTCGGCTGCAAACCGATCCAGTGAGTGCTGAAGGTCACAGGCTGATGATGCCATCAGGACCACATCATCTGCAAAGAGCAGCGATGAGATCCCCAGCCCACCGAACTGCAACCCCTCCCCACCACGACTATGCCTCAATATCCTGTCCATAAATACTACGAACAAGATTGGTGACAAAGCGCAGCCCTGGCGGAGGCCAACCCTCACCTGAAACGAGTCCGACTTACTGCTGAGAACCCGGACACAGTTCTCGCTTTGGTCATACAGAGATTGGATGGCCCTGAGAAGGGACCCCCTCACCCCATACTCCCGTAGCACCTCCCACAGTATCTCCCAGGGGACCCGGTCATACACCTTCTCCAGATCCACAAACACATATAGACTGGATGGGCATACTCCCAGGCTCCCTCCAGGATCCAGGACAAGCAGCTCGGCTTGTCTTCAACCTCCCCAAGTTCTCTCAGACTACACCGCTCCTTCGCTCTCTTCGCTGGTTACCAGTTGCTGCCCGCATCTGCTTCAAGACACTAGTACTTACATACAGGGCCACGAATGGATCAGCCCCAGCTTACATCCAGGACATGGTCAAACCATATACCCCAACACGCCCACTTCGCTCTGCATCAGCCAACCTGCTTGCTGCTCCCTCACAGCGAGGGAGAACTAATCACTCAACGAAATCCCGACTGTTCACTGTCCTGGCTCCCAAATGGTGGAACAAGCTCATGTAATGTAATGTAATCCTTGAGAGAGTGAAGATCTGATCTGTTGTTCCACAACTTCAACCTTCCTCTTCAACCCCAGGTTCGACTATTGGCCGAATCCTCCTTTCCAGCACCTTGGAGTAGACTTTACCAGGGAAGCTGAGAAGTGTGACCCCTGTAATTGGCACACACCCTCTGGTCCCCAGAACCACCACCCCGGTCTGCCACTCCTTTGGCACTGTCCCAGACTTTCACGCAATGTTGAAGAGGCGTGTCAACCAAGACAGCCCATCCACACCCAGAGCTTTCAGCATTTCCGGACGGATCTCATCAGTCCCTGGGGCTTTGCCACTGTGGAGTTGTTTGACTACCTCAGTGACTTCCACCAGAGAAATTGACGACAATCCCCCATCATTCTCCAGCTCTGCCTCTAACATAGAGGGCGTATTAGCTGGATTTAGGGAGTTCCTCAAAGTGCTCCTTCCACCGCCCTATTACCTCCTCAATTGAGGTCAACAACGTCCCATCCTTACTGTACACAGCTTGGATGGTTCCCCGCTTCTCCCTCCTGAGGTGGAGAATGGTTTTCCAGAAGCGCCTTGGTGCCAACCGAAAGTCCTTCTCTACGCTTCTCCGAACTTCTCCCACATCCGCTGCTTTGCCTCTTTCACGGCAGAGGCTGCAGTCCTTCGGGCCCTTTGGTACCTTGCAACTGCTCCGGAGTCCTCTGGGATAACATATCCCAGAAAGACTCCTTCAGTCGGACGGCTTCCCTGACCACCGGTGTCCACCACGGTGTTCGTGGGTTACCGCCCCTTGAGGCACCTAAGACCCTAAGACCACAGCTCCCCACCGCAGGACATTGTCCACTCAGGTTCAATGCCCCCAGCCTCCACAGGGATGCACGAAAAGCTCCGCCGGAGGTGTGAGTTGAAAGTCTGTCGGACAGGGGCCTCCCCCAGACGTTGTGAATTTACCCGCACTACCCGTTTGGGCTTATCAGGTATGTCCAGAGTCTTCCCCCAACCCTGACCCAACCCACCACCAAGGCAAGGCAAGGCAAGTCAACTTTATTTATATAGCACATTTCAGCACTCAAAGTGCAATTCAAAGTGCTTTACACAATACACCAAACATTAAAAAGCAAAGATCAAAAATAAAAATTTGTAAATTACAAATTTAGATAAAATACACAAATCAAATTCACAGTTCAGTATGATAATTGATGCAAGATAAAATAAATAAAAATACAATTCAAAGTTCAGTATGAAATTGATGCAGATAAAATACCAAAATAAAATTCACAGTACAGTAAAAAAATTAGGGAAAGGCAACATCAAAAAGAAAGGTCTTCAGCCTAGATTTAAAAGAGCTAAGAGATGTGGCGGACCTGCAGCTCTCTGGCAGCATGTTCCAAACATGGGGAGCATAAATACTAAATGCTGCTTTAGCCTTTTTTGTTCTAACTCTTGGGACAACAAGCAGACCTGTCCCAGACGACCTGAGAGGTCTCCAAGAGGGTCGAATACTCCGAACTCTTGTTTGGTGCATATGCACAAACAACAGTCAGCCCCCCCCCCCCCACACACACACACACAACTCACAGGCGTAGGGAGACGACCCTCTCGTCCACCGAGAGCAGCGCAGCTCAGCCGGGGGCTTGTGAGTATCCCCACACCCACCGTGCCTCACACCCTGGGCAACTCCGGAGAAGAAGAGTCCAACCCCTATCCAGGAGTATGGTTCCGGAACCGAGACTGCACAAAGAGGTAAGGCCCACCAGATCCAACTGGTAGCGTTCCACCTCCCGCACAAGTTCCGGCTCCTTCCCCCACAGCGAGGTGACATTCCACGTCCCCAGAGCCAGCCTCTGCTGCCCGGGTCTGGTCCGTCGAGGCCCCTGATCTTCACCGCCACCCGTGTGGCAGCGCACCCGACTCCAGCGGTTCCTCCCACAGGTGGTGGACCCATGGGATGGAGAGAGAGGTGCCACATAGCTTTTTTGAGCTGTGCCCGGCCGGGCTCCGTGGCAAACCCGGCCACCAGACGCTCGCTGATGAGCCCTCCATCTGGGCCTGGCTCCAGATGGGGGCCCCGGGCTTCCTGCGGGCAGGGTCTCTCTATCTCTTCCTCGTTCTGTCATAGGGTATTTGAACCATTCTTCGTCTGGCCCCTCACCTGAGACCACTTTGCCATGGGAGACCCTACCAGGAGCACAAAGCTCCAGACAACACAGCCCTCAGGTTCATAGGGACACCCAAACCTCTCCACCACTATAAGGTGATGGTTCCCGGAGAGGAACGCCACACAGTTGAAAGTACGTATTACAGCTACGGTAGCCTTCACGCTTCAAAAAGCGAAAGTGTACAAAAGGCCGTCAATCAGTCGTGGTTGTTGGATTGCATGTCACGCTTCACACCACGAGCTGGCACGCACGCCACCCGACGGAAAAGAGAGAGAAAAAAAAGGAGACTGCAGCGGTCCGGAGGATAATTAACTAGTTGGGATTTGGTGTGTGCGTCCAAAGCAGCTCCAATGTTACATTACATTACATGTGATTTAGCTGACGCTTTTATCCAAAGCGACTTACAATTGCTATATATCAGAGGGCACACACCTCTGGAGCAACTATGGGTTAAGTGTCTTGCTCAGGGACACATTGGTTGATGCATCGCAGCAGGAATCGAACCTGGATCTCCCACACCAAAGGCATGTGTCATATCCACTCCGCCATCACCACCCTTGTTCACTCTTCAATGAAGAATTTGATACTAAACATCTACAAAAGTTACACAATGGGGCTTTAAGTAACATTTCAATGCAGGACTTTTACTTGCAATAGAGTATTTTTACAGTGTGGTATGATTTTTATTTATTTTTTACTTTATGGAACAAATGGAACTACATCACGTTCTGCATTATGTGCGTAACTGGAAGTGAAGTAGTTTAAATGTATTGATTTAACCTTAGTCTCGCATTGCCAGACCTTCCTCTACAGCACTGCGAAGGAGAAATCCACCGCAGTTTAGAATGAAAAGAGGGACATCCTGCAGAATTTGCGGCGGCACCGGAGCAATCCCGGAAGTGGAATGTTGTGGATATAGACTAATTTAAACCCAAACCATGATCTTTTTTACTTAACTAAGTAGTTTTGATGCCTAAACCTAACCGAACAGAGATTGTTTCACAATGTTAACAAAGTGTTTATAACTGAAACCATCACGTTTTGATATGAGGACAAAAAAACGTTCCTATGGGTTGTATTTCCTGCCACAAGTAGGGGCGCTAATTCATGAAAAGCTCCTATGGGTCCTATTAGAGGGACTAAATGATCTACCGTGTATCGCCGTATGGTTTGGAGGACTTGTTGATTTTGATAGCATGTATTGTGTACACAGTCACACAATCATTTTCAAGGAGAACATGATAATTGGAAATTCTCACTATATTTTTGCGATATCAACAAAGGTCACACGCAACAACATTTTCATTGGAATTATTATTTTTTACTGCACGGGCTAGATGAGACCCGTATTTGGGCCTCATGTGGTCGTATTACGCCCAAGTTTTAGTTAGGGCCTGGTAGGTTTCTTGTATTGTAGAAAATGAGCAAATAGACACTTTACTCCTGCTACAACCTCTGTTTGGGTTCAAAATACAGAGTCACAATTAGGGATATGGGTATTAAAAAGGTATAACATTTTATCATGTCTCCACATAACATTACACTTACAATCGTAAGTAATAACTTTCTAACTCATAATAGTTTTAACTGAAGCAATACAATTAAGTGAAAATGTACACTCATTCAGTGGTAAAATCTATAAATGCACACATAACATTTGCACACAGACCATGCACGTAAACTCACACAAACACATACAGCCCTTTCTCTGCTAATTTTGGACCTTTTGTTTGCCAATACAAAGCCCTGGCTGCTTCATTATTTAAATAAATGGTGATAATGATCAGTAATTGTTGTTTCTCTGCACCCAAGAGCCTAATGCTAATCAGCCAGGCGCAGGCTAATGAGGTTAAGACAGTCCCACCAGTAAACAATGTGTTGATGTAAGAGAACATTCACCCCCAAACCACAGCAGTCATCTGAGTTCAGTCCCCCTGTTTATTTCCTGCTTGTTGCAAAGTTTATAAAGGTCACTCATCGAAACAAACTGGCATCCCTTGTGTTGGGACCAGCAGTTGTGTTAAACCTGATTTTAACCAAAAAGGCCTCAGATTAAACTGACCTCTCAGAGACAAGACACACATGTGGCCACATGTGGACACAGACAAAGAGATCTGGGCCTATGTGGAAAACCCACAGCCTTCCCACCAAACTCCTAGAGGTCACCCCAACGGAAAGATCACAAAATGGCTGAATGGCCAAGAGGGAGTGGCCAAAGTGGACATAACTCTAAGAACTACAGGGTTGTAGTTTTCACACCTTCAAGAGCTCTGATTCTTCCCATTGGTTTCTGCGACCTTAAACACAGCATGTCGCCAGGTCAGGGGACCTGAGCTATAAATAGCCTGAGTACCCAAAAATCCATTGTCTTCCATTGCTGGCTCACACTGCAAAAGGATGCATGCAGACGTCTGTGCTAAAACTTGTGGGAATACTTTTTTTTTTGATATGCCGATGCATCAGTTATGTTTACAGTTACATAATAGATAATAAATAGTACATTTCACTGAACCTGCCAAATCTGCATGTGCTGCACGCCAGTCAAAAGCCCACAGAGAGGAGAGAGATCACATGATTGGCCCACTGGTTTGTCTCTCATCTGAACACTGGCCAATCACATCCTACTATGGCCCACTTCCATCCTACCATAGAGACAAAGTGCACTTAAGTCCCGAAAACAACTCCACAAAGTGCTTGTAGCTAGCTAAAAACACGAGATTTAAGCATGTCAAATGATTCTTTACCACCCTTTGTCTACCAGAGAGGACTTGTTAGCTGTTAGTAAGCTAATGTTAGTTAGCAAGTTAAGGCACTTGTAAACATAATACTATATCTTTTTGATTCATCTACATTCCACTATAACACAAGTTGCATACTGTGTACAAAATGCAGCTTTAGGTTTACTCACAGACTTGTCACTTTACTTTTACTATACAAGACATCTTGATATAGCTCCACCGTCAACCTTTAGCCATCTTGCCATCAAGAACCAAGCAGCCTAGGGGCTGGTATGTACATTTGTTGAAGGAGAGTGCAAGGATGGGTGGTGTCCGGCTGATTGTGGTGGGCTGGTCTTGGTCTCAAACGTGCAGGGCTCATTGTTTACCAGCCCTACACCTGATGGGCTATGCATGTGTTATGGGTCAGCTGGTCTCCCCCGCCCTGTTTTGGGTGTATTTTCCCTTTTCCCTGTGTGTCTGTATTTGTCTGTGTTTTTTTTCCGCTTGTAGTGCTGGAGGCGTGTCCTGAGGAAAGTAGGTCAAGGTGCGTGGCCGCTTCAACCCTGCACAGCCGTTCTACACAGCTGCAGCTACTCTCCATGATTCAACTCAGCAGTACATAAACCCAGGCTGATCACCTCTTCGGCGCCAGTTCGTTATTTACAACCCATGTGGTAACTAGACTCTGAGTTCCAGTTGTCCTCTAGTTTTGCCTGTGTTTCCTTGTGCTGATACTTACCTTGTGTCTCTGACTAGATTCCACCCAGACCTGCTCCTTCCTCCGCTGTGCCTGCATGCTTCCAGTCTCACCGTCCAGCCTTGATCTCCACGCTGGGAATACTCCCGAGTACAGCCATGTACTCAGCTCTGCCTGTCCGTCTTGTGTCCCAAAACCCACTTGAACTCTCCTCTTTCGGCTCGCCTCGACCCAGACACAACCTACTTTACATCTCTGAGTACTCTCTGTTCATTAAATCCTTTTACAAACTGCTTTACGTTGCCTGTGTCATCTCTGCGTTCTGGGTCAGAACTAGCTCTTAACAGCTTGAGAGAAGCCATCGCTAACTGCTAACCTGAAGTAGCTAACAGAACTGAACAGTGTGTAAACAACTGTGGCATTCACGAGTGCTATGATGCCAGTGCTTAAGTGAACTAGTGTGGTTTAAATTTAAAGTGTATTATTAGCCGCTGTAATTAAGAATATGACAAAATTAACTGCATCAAAGTTACCGAAGCATGACGCTATCAGCAAAACAGAAGCATAGTGTTAGAAATGACACAACACGCTTACCGCTGCACGTTAGCCAGACAGGAGGCAGGGCAAAGTGGAAGCTGCTCAGCAAACGCATATGTTATGTCCAATTACGTGTTTAATGTAGCCCGCGTGTCAGACTGGCGATCAGATTGCCTACAGGCGATCTCAAGTAACCACGATTGGACAATTTAAAACATATAAGTATACGTCCAGTGGTAACCCAGAAGAGGTCAAGTTAAGATGATCTTAATGTGGATTTACAGTAACTGTTGTTTTCATACCCTTATTGTGGCTAGTAATACAGTATGCCCCCTGAACACACTGTGAAAAAGCCCGGTCTCAGGAGACAACACCGGGGTCGTAAACGTCAAACAAACACTAGAGGCACAGGCTGTGCATCAAAATACAACAAACCACTCCAGCCAATCACCGACAAGATGGTTGGGGGAGGGGGTGGGGGTTAGTGACAGTTAGTCAGTTAGTCATGACAGTTACGGAAACATGGGGGGAGGGGCAACCTTGCTCTGTTTTGTTTGGAATTTACTTGGAACGTTAACAGAAGTGACGTCATGCAGAAACTCATTGGTCACCTTTAATTACAGGCAGACATTTCTGACGCGGAACAAATAAATATAGTAATTTTACCTCGCAGAACACGGGAGTTGTTGGTCTGTCGCTGCCTCGATAAGTTAATTAATTAGTGTTATTGTGTGACTTTGGTGTTTTAAAGTGTTAGTTCAGATTGACCAAAGTCACACAATAACACAAACGATCGCATTCTGCAAGGTGAAACCAGGCACATGCACGCAGACATCAAAAGGGGCTTGAGCACCTGCCCTTTTTCCTCCTTGAGAGAAAGTGCCCCTTTTTCTGTTTTTGATGTTTTTTATTTGATTTTTTATTAATTAGTATAGCCTATACACAATCCTGTTTGTTTAGCTAAGGTTTAGCTGAGGCATCATGGCCATACAAGCGGCTGAAATGGGTTTCCTCAGGAGGGTGGCTGGCGTCTCCCTTAGAGAAAGGGTGAGAAGCTCAGTCATCCGTGAGGAGCTCGGAGTAGAGCCGCTGCTCCTTCACGTTGAAAGGAGCCAGTTGAGGTGGTTCGGGCATCTGGTAAGGATGCCCCCTGGGCGCCTCCCTAGGGAGGTGTTCCAGGCTTATCCAGCTGGGGGGAGGCCTCGGGGAAGACCCAGGACTAGGTGGAGGGATTACATCTCCAACCTGGCCTGGGAAAGCCTCGGGATCCCCCAGTCAGAGCTGGTTAATGTGGCTCGGGAAAGGGAAGTTTGGGGTTCCCTGCTGGAGCTGCTCCCCCCGCGACCCGACACCGGATAAGCGGACGAAGATGGATGGATGGGTCATGGCCATACAGGCTAATATACTGTACTTAATGGAGACACTCCAGGTGAACAGCTACAGTAAAATCAGTGTCTAATGACGTTGTCACAATCGCCACATTGATATGCAGATTAGACGTTAACTAATTAAAATGCGCTAATATTTTGACAAGGCACTGCAGGTGAAAAGGATAAACAAAATAACTAAAACATATCACCACAGAACTTCCCCAGTTAATGAGTTAAGAATATTTCGCCCTGAAATGTTAGGTTTAAATATGTAGATTATTTAGATGAAAATCTACAGATGCAGCCTAAAACAAATACCATTTAAATGTGTATTTTTGAAGTTTATTTCCAATAGAGTAAAAAAAGATGTGGAAGCAAAATAGTCCAGCATCTCAAACTTGACCAAAACATGGAAAAAGTGGCCTGCATTAAACAGTAACTTCATTAATTTGATTGGAGTCTCCTCATCTAATAATAACAGTGTTTTTTTTACTATTGGTGCAGTGTTTTTTCCTGTAAAATTAACAAAATTGCAGCAAGAGCCTTCTTCAGTTTAGTGTGAAGATTTAGTTTGTAGAAAATGTATTTCAATAACACCAAAAGAATTTACATGATTTATTTCCATTTGCAAAATAAACAAATTCTTAGTGAAACAATGTCCCTCTCCTTGGTGCAGTCACTTATTCTTAATATATACCTGAAACTAGTAGCATAGAGAAAACATGCACATTGTTGCAGAGTTTCCTTTGCTGTTTGTGATTAACCTGGTGAATACTAAAAAGTCTCTGTGTGAACTGATTATTTTGTTGAGTATTTATTAAATCTATTAAACAATTGCGTACTTTGTGGTAATGTCTGAAGTTCTTCCATGAACGCTGTAAAAAAAATTGTGGAAAAAATGCCTTGGTTACCTTGTTTCAAGTCATTCTAGCGTGGTGTAGAAAGCCTGCAGGAAGACTCAGCTCGATTTGTGCCAGTTCTCATTAATATTCAATGAGCTAAACTGCTTGACTCTGACTGGCTAACAGCTAGCCAATGAGAGCCTGGCATCCTTTACCCAGCGCAACTGGGCGAGCTCATGAATAGTAATGAGCTCAGGCAACATGATGTCAGACTGACCAGCTTTTGGAATCGGCCTGATTTCTCCTCTTATTTCTTTTCAGTGGCTAGAGCTGACAGAGGAGGTAGCAGTTCATTTACACATTCACCATATAACACAAACACATATTTATATAAAAATAACACATTTAAACAAATACAAGTAAAAACGGTTTTGTGTGGCAGGGCACCTTTAATATATTTAGTGTTTTGTTTAATTTCATATAAATGATTATTTATTAACTATTAGGCCCAAAATGTCTGTGCACATCCCTGGGTAAAACTATTGCTTTTGTCAAAGGAGTCTTGTGACTTTGAAGAGAGTATAACTTTTTATACTTTTTAGGAGTCTAAAATACTTTTAGCTGCTGCCCCCATCCACAGCAGTACACTGCTTTGCTTCCGTGCCAGTATTCCTGCCTGCTTCTTCAAACTGGGGGAGTATCGAAAAGTACCTCATATAACCCCAATTAAAAAATTCGGAACCATCCCTAACTTTAAATAAGATGTATTCCTTTACGTGTCAAGTTCAACTGCCAGTGTTCAAATTGTTTCCACCTCTAAACATCCAAAAGCCACAGGAAATGCTAACACCTGTGCTCTCTTTGTATTTGTGTGCTGTGTTCAGGTACATGAAACTGGATGAGTACTAAAGTAAGTGTGTGTGTGTGTGTGTGTGTGTGTGTGTGTGTGTGTTATAGTGATTTATTTCCTGTTTAATCAGGTTTGGCAGAGCGGACTGAGCTCAAGCTCAGCGTCAAGGTGTATTTATGGTTTGTGTGTGTGTGTGTGTGTGTGTGTGTGTGTGTGTGTGTGTGTGTGTGTGTGTGTGTGTGTGTGTGTGTGTGTGTGTGTGTGTCTCAGAGAGAGTATTTATAGCTCTGGTCCAATCTGTGTTCCATCCAGCTGCAGTGAGGAGATAGTGGTTTCAAACACAACACAGAGCGCCTATACTAATATATTTCACAACCACACACACACACACACACATGCACTAAGGTACAGACTGACAAGCGCTCACAAAACCCAACAACTGAAACACAGCTCACGAGACTGCAGCAATAATTTGTGTACAGTACAATGCAATTTGGTGTTAGCCCTTTAATAAATATTGCCTTGAATGACGATTCCAATTTTTGTTGAGATTGTAGTCATGGACTATTTGGATTATGGACAATGGACTATTTTTAGTCATTTCAAAAACGGCATAGGACCAGAAAAGCATTTTGCTTTTTCCTACTGCTTTTCGGACAAAAGTATTTATTTAAGAGTATTTCTTTATTTTTTTATTATTCTTGCTTTTTTTCTTTTTTTAAAAGTGAAATACTTTGTGTCTTGTATTTTAAGTTTTTTGTCTATTCTTTTTATGTGGTTCGAAATAAAACTATTCATTCATTAATTCAAGATCAAGCAAACATGTATAAGGTTGTTTCATATGTGTGTGTGTGTGTGTGTGTGTGTGTGTGTGTGTGTGTGTGTGTGTGTGTGTGTGTGTCTGCAGCCTTCATTCCTGATTAGCAGACGTCATTAGACTACAAGGTGTTCATGGCGCTTTACTCCTCGTTAACGGTTGATGCATTTCCCTCGTTAGCTGGCATCACATCAGTGAGTGTGTGTGTGTGTGTGTTGTGTGTGTGTGTGTGTGTGTGTGTGTGTGTGTGTGTGTGTGTGTGTGTGTGTGTGTGTGTGTGTGTGTGTGTGTGTGTGTGTGTGTGTGTGGTTAACTGGGTAATTCGGCGTGAAGCCTGCAAGGCCTCTGGAATCTGCACACTGTCATTACCAGAGTCCTCGTGGATTAGAAATACCAAATGGGTGGAGGGGGGTAAAAAAAGGAAGGGAGAAAGAGGCGGAGAAAGAGGGGGAAGAGTGAGAGGGACTGTAGGAGGAAAGGGGGGAGGAGAGAGGAAGATGATAAAGAAGGTTAATGACAGAGTAAGAGGGTGAAGACGACAAGGGGAGGGAGCTGTAAGGGAGAGAGAGAGGGAGTGAAGGTAAATCAGGATGACAAGGAAGTGAAAGAGTGAGAATGGAGAAGGGGAAGGAGGATGCATATGGAGGAAAGAGAGAAAGGGCGAGTGAAAGAGAGAGCTGGAGGAGGGACAACACAGTTTCACCCAGCGGTCTCCAACAAGTAGCTCGCAAGCAGGTTTCCAGTCGCTCAAACTGAGACGCTAAATAACCATGCTATTGAAAGTGAAGCAGCTAACTTTGTGGGCCATAGAAGTGTAGAGTGGCGATGTTTTCTTGGACCCTGATGGGAATATTTTCAGTGAAGTATGTGGGCTAACAGAAGTGTAAAATAGTCATGCACCTTGATGTGAAGTGAAGATTCTTCATAAGCTTTGGGTATTGCAATTTCATACATGTACAAACAGTAGCTTCATTCAGCTTCTGTGTGTTATGTAAATAAATGTAAGCGATGTGATGCAAGTAGCCCTTGGCCCCCCCTTAGTTTTTGAAAGTAGCCCTTAGATGTAGAAAGTTTGGAGACCCCACGGTCTAGCCCTTTGGTGTAATTTTTTGACGCTCTGGGTCGCGATGTACGTTTAACTGGCACAACAATGGGACAGTTAGGTTTAGGAAAAGATGGTGGGTGGGGTTACAAAATGTACGTGTCAGTGACACGCAGGACAACAGGACACAAACCCTGGTTTCCTGGGTGAAAGGTCTGTGTTGTTTGACCAATCCACCACCCCAACCAACCTCCTTAACCCCAATTTCTACTGGTTGCGGAAGGTCTGCGGATCCGCTCTGGAACGGAGTCATTAGGTTTCCATTAAGGTCAATGTGTGTATTTCCACTGACTGCGGAACGGCTGCGTTCCGACTCCGTCCCAGATCCGGCGGTCCGCAGCCCTCTGGAGCAGATACGCAGAGCTCCGCAGCAATTCATCACACGGCAGATAGTGTGGGACAGGAAGTCGAGCACAGAAGCAAAATAAAACATCCGGTTAATTTTCAAAATAAAATACACCGTGCTCACGGCGGATCACATTTCCCTTCACTACACCTTGAAAACACGGCACAAAGTTGTTTCCTCTCTACTCTGGATGAAAACTAACTGTTGTTGGTTTTGTGGTTCTATTCTACGTGAATTCGCGAGATCTCGTGGGTCCTCGTGACTACAGCTGTCAGTCATGGCCGCAGCCATTACGCAACAAATCCGGACCTGGTGGGTATTGACGGACGGCGGAGCACGGAGCCGACACACAGCAGAGCCGGTCCGCAGACCTTCTGCGTTCAGTGGAAATGAGGAGTTACACAGATTTTTAGTCCTTCGTACATCATCTTACAGCGCCGCGGTCGAGCTGCTGCTCTGTCCGGTGCGTTCCATGCAGATGCTGAAGGGGGATTTTTGCGTTGTTAGAGAGAAACACTGACCAAGCGTCAGGATTTGATGAGTTGGGAGTGTGAACGGGCTTGGAGAGACGAGGTCCTCCCTCCATCCTCGTCTCTGGGAGGTGAACAGAGGAAGGGAGCAGTTAAAAGAAAACCTAGGGGAAGGAGATGAAGAGAGAAAAGGTGAGACTGAGAGGAGTGATGAGGAGATGCGCTCTCCTCTATTTCCTCTGTTTGTTCATGGTCCTGTAAAGGTCAGAGACTACGTACCGCTCCTTAAAATATCTTGAATTTAATGACGAACCGCGAAGATCCCCCGTTCCTAATTATCTCGCTGTCTCTCATCACGCGCAGCAGGACAGAAAACTTTTGTCTCTCTCTCTCTCTCTCTCTCTCTCTCTCTCTCTCTCCCTCCCTCCCATCTATCGCTCTCTCAGCTGGGTTCTTTTTCTCTCTTAATATTCTCAATTTTCTCCTGTTGTTTGCTCATCTCGTTTCTTTCAGACCTCTTCCTTCTTGCATGAACTCTTGTCTTTTTCCCCCCTTAATGTTTCGCTGTCATTGCAGCCATACTTTCTTTTGTGGCCCCCTTAGTTTCTTTCTTTCTCTGTCTCTCTGTCAGTCTCTCTCTCTGTCTCTCTCTCTCTCTTTTCATATCAATGCATTTCTTTTCTGGGAGAAACAGAAAGCAGGAGGTTTTCAAGCATTCTTTTTGTTTCTTGGTTTTACAGTCAGCTTCTCAGTCAGCTCTTCTTCCCTATTGCTTCTGCTCAGGTTTGATCTGTGTTTCTCTCAAAGAGACTCAGAGAGGGGGTGGATTGATGTGTGTGTGTGTGTGTGTGTGTGTGTGTGTGTGTGTGTGTGTGTGTGTGTGTGTGTGTGTGTGTGTGTGTGTGTGTGTGTCTGCTTTTACGGCCATGTGTGAATTCGCACCTCTGGACTGTTAAGGTTTGTGCAGACTTGTAAGCAGCAACACTCAAAGCATTACAGAGCTGAGAATCAAACATTTCTAATGATTTTTCTTGGAAGACATCACAGTCAAAGACCCTTCACCCTGAAGCAGCAACACCTTTCAAATAACTGCAGCGTCACCATGCTGCCTCCAACCTTACGTTCATACGACATACAGTATATCTTTTTTTAAAACATGACATAAATAAAACACACTGCATATTGTGTTTCATCATGTAAATAAAAGAACAACTAAGTTAGAGACAACTATTTTAACATCCATCCCTTAGCTGCCCCTCATCCCAAGCAATAAGAGCAACAACAACAAAAAAAGCAACATTAATAATACAGTAAGAGCCTTTGGGTCCTATCTTGCACCTGGCGCAATGCAAAGCCTGATGCAAGTGTCTTTGTTTAAGACTGACGCAGTTGTCAGTTTCACGTCGTTTAAATAGCAAATCCACCTGCACCCACCTGAGGTCCGTTTCAGGTAGGAGGATTAGTGGAAACTCTGAGTTTGTTAAGCCTGAGATGAGGGAAACTCTGAGTTTTCTGTTTCAGAAAGAGAGGTAACTTAACCTCAGAGTCAGTTACTATGGTAACTGACCCTGTGAACCTAACCTGGTCGGGAGCAGGTTTTCTTCAAGAAACCTCGAGTTTCTCTCAGACTCCTCCCCATGGATGTATGAAGAGAATTAACGCTCCTCCCTCTGACACAGAGCTCTTCATTTCCTCATTCATTCATTCAGTCTGGATCAGGCGCATTTCAGCGCAGTTTGTTATATTGGCGTGAATAAAATAAAACATTATTGGTTTATTAACTGTTAGGCAGACTTTAAAACATTGTTTTTTCTCAAAACATGACATTTCCTTTTGTCGACGATCCCGTTGATGAAGACGCTGTATGGCAGGGAGTTAAACATTGTCGGAAGATGATATTGACGCATTTTAATTTCCAGATAACTTCCTATTTGAGCGCTATGGTTTTTCTTCCCAGTCTATCAGTTATGTAAGCTACATAACCTTATCCGTCCTCATATCACTAACGTCACCCATCGTGGACATGATCTACATCCCAGCACATTCTTTGTGTTGCATTACAGTTTTCTCTACAACCTTGGTGATGCAGAGCATTTTGATAAAGCGCCGTCAGAAGAGATCGCTCTGAAACGTTGTATAACTGCTATAAATCATCGTATGCTTTGTGTTTGGTCTTAATTAAATCCTGACAGTCTAAGCTTTCAACCGATGTGCTGCATGACCATATATTTTGAAGATTTAATGCGTAGATTTTGTAACAAAGTTTAAGCAGCGTCCACTTTGAGCGTGAGTGTCCCGTATATGGGTCAGTGAAAGTAAAGAGTTTAAACATGTGTAGTGTTCCCTGGACACAGACCAGTCAGAGACATTAAAAAGGAGTTCCACAGTATTGCAGGTGAATGATGTAAACCCTTTGAAATGAAAGATTATGAATTATGATTCTGTTAATGATGGTGCTGCAGCCTCAGAATGGGATTAGTAGCCTAGGACTTTTTCGCCCGCAGTATTGCACCTAACTGAAATAGATTTGAAGTAATATTAGCTTATGATTAAATATGATATACATTATATTGGAATATACGCATTTACTTTAGCAGCAATTTTCTCCAGAAAAAAAAATCTTGAGTTTCCATCTCAGGATAAATCAACTCAGAGGTCAGGCTCAGACTCAGAGTTTGTTGAACCTCCTACCTGAAACGGACCCCAGGTCTTACAGGGAGGTGTGTTCAGGTGCATTCAGGGCGTGCTGGTCTTACAGGGAGGTGTGTTCAGGTGCATTCTGGGCGTGCTGGTCTTACAGGGAGGTGTGTTCAGGTGCATTCTGGGCGTGTTGTTATCTTGAGGCAGCAGGAAGTGATCGCGCCGTTGACCAACAAAAACCTGGTCTAAAGTCAATAACGCAGCATTTCATTGTTATTTTAACAGCACATTAGTAAAATGCTCCGAGGCTCGTGCACAGCGCACAGCGCCGCCACACAGTTGTTACACACACAGGGATGTGTAGCAGCGCACACACATGCAGAAGATTACAAATAAAAATATTATGGTGTAAATCCGCCATCATAACAGCAATGCTCCAAGGTCCAAATGCGCCTGGCTTTTAAAGGGAATGGGAGATGACTCTCTGATTGGTTTATTGCATGTTACGCCCAAAACACACCTCTGATTAATGAAGACACTAAGAACAACCCTTGAGAACCAGGCTCCCGGCACACAGACCCTTTTTTCAGTGGATTTGGACATGCCCTAAATGCACCTGCGCCAGGTGCTTCACGCCGTGCGCTTAGATCATTAAAATAGGGCCCTATATCCTGACTCCCATATACGATCTTTCTATTTACTGTGGCGCATTAATCATGTGACCGTTCTATTTAACGTTAACAGGCACAGTTTAAACCGAACTATTTCATTTTAGGCAAAAAAAAATACTTAGTAAAAAGCAAGGTTGGTAACTGTTTCAAATATGCACTTTTTTATGCATTATTTGAAATGGTCTTCACCACGCAAAACAACAAAAACAAAAAAATTACCAAAAGGTTGAAAAAAAACAACAAAAACGTTGAGATAGGGACAAAACAAAGTGACTTTTTTTCATCGTCGATGGGAAGACAACACAAGGGTTAAACATTTGGTGTGATAATATTAGCTGTTTACTTACCGGTAAATAAGACATGAAGTAAAATGTCAACCCTTTCTCCGCTCTGAAGCAGCGACGCAGCGGTGCTCGTGCACGTCCGTCGACCGAGGAGATGCTTTACAATCGTTCTAGCTCTTCAACATCACATACACATTTAAGGTTACTAAAACACCCGGGATTGGCTTAAAGTGCTCATATTATGCTTATTGGCTTTTCCCCCTTTCCTTTATTGTGTTATATATCTTTTTTTTACACGTTATAGGTTTACAAAGTGAAAAAGCCCAAAGTCCCCCCCAAAGGGACTTACCATCTCCAACAGAAAACACTGTTCACTTTGGAACATACGTTATAATGCTCGCCTAGCTGCTAGCATGGCACGCCCTCATACTCTGCTTCTGACTGGCTAGTAGTCCTTACCTAGGTACTGTCAGGACACGCCCTCATACTCTGCTTCTGACTGGCTAGTAGTCCTTACCTAGGTACTGTCAGGACACGCCCTCATACTCTGCTTCTGACTGGCTAGTAGTCCTTACCTAGGTACTGTCAGGGCACGCCCTCATACTCTGCTCCTGACTGGCTAGTAGTCCTTACCTAGGTACTGTCAGGACACGCCCTCATACTCTGCTTCTGACTGGCTAGTAGTCCTTACCTAGGTACTGTCAGGACACGCCCTCATACTCTGCTTCTGACTGGCTAGTAGTCCTTACCTAGGTACTGTCAGGACACGCCCTCATACTCTGCTCCTGACTGGCTAGTAGTCCTTACCTAGGTACTGTCAGGACACGCCCTCATACTCTGCTTCTGACTGGCTAGTAGTCCTTACCTAGGTACTGTCAGGACACGCCCTCATACTCTGCTTCTGACTGGCTAGTAGTCCTTACCTAGGTACTGTCAGGGCACGCCCTCATACTCTGCTTCTGACTGGCTAGTAGTCCTTACCTAGGTACTGTCAGGGCACGCCCTCATACTCTGCTTCTGACTGGCTAGTAGTCCTTACCTAGGTACTGCGCATGTGCGACTCCCAACAAAGATGGAACAGAAGTGAGATGTCTCACTCTGTAGCTAAAACAGGGAGCTCAACACACAGGGTGAAAAGAGGAGCTGTAGCAATGTGCAGTAAAACAAAAATATGGTGTTTTATGACAATTAAACCATGTAAACCTATTCTGATATAACCTCTAAATACAATTATGAACCTGAAAATGAGCATGATATGAGCACTTTAAACTGAGTCACAAAACTACTAAAATAAGGAAGTAATTGTGTCACGGTCTAAAACACGGTTCTTTTCAAAATGCCACTTGACTTTGGGTTTCAAACAGGACATGAACCCTGGTCTACTGAGTGAAAGTTCTGAGTTTGTTTGGACCCCCCCACCTGCCTCTCAAGCTCTTATTCTTTGTCCCCTTACCTCCTTGTTTGCTCTCGCAATGATTACTACAGCTGCCTAACAACAAACTTAATCTTGGTGGTTATGAGCTGCTTGTATAATCGACCCACACGCTCATTTTCTGTTTCACCAGGGTCACTGAGACAGACTGAACCAATAGAAGCACATGTCACTAAATGAAAATTTGAAAAAATACTGAACCCAGGATATCAAATTAGGTTTTTCGGAAAACCTTTCTTTTGTGTGAATTTTTTTTTTTTTTCTGCTAAAAAGAGGTTGAAATTATCACCATAAATTGCGGCTCCCTTGTGAAATTTGCACATTTTACAGGATAAGGGAACACAAGGTTAGTCCCTTGCTCTTTTGCAGCTTCCTCAAGCTTTACAAGGCATTGATATAACCAGCAAGCTCCTTGGCAACAGTTCCAGACTCAATATGCATCAGGACAGGTTTTCTTTTTAGTTTTGTGATTATGCAACAACACCAGAGCTTCTCATCCCAGTAAATCTGACATGTAAACAAAACCGTTTTCTTTGTTTCATAACCGAATTTCTGAGAGATTTTGTCTTCCCTGGGGGGGGGGGGGGGGGAGCTCAGATGAATTGGAGCTCAGATGAATTGGGTGTTCTTATGTTCTCATTAAAATAATTGGTAGTACAGCCAACTCACTCGCTCGCTGCTCCGACGAGTGCTTTATCTAAAGGCTGTCAACACGACTGAAGAGGGGGACAGGGAGTCTGCAGGGATGCACTAGTGTGTGTGTGTGTGTGTGTGTGTGTTTGTGTGTGTGTGCGTGTGCATGTGCGTGTGCGTGTGTGTGTGTGTGTGTGTGTGTGTTGAACATAAGCATATAGAGTGTCCTTTATGTGGATGCTTTTTCTGTATATGTGCACTTATGTGTCAATGTCTGTGTATTAGATGTAGGTTTAATGTACACACATATGTATATGCACAATTACAGTGTGTCTGTGTTCCCCGTTTAAACCGAGCATCCAGCAGCTGTTTGAGGTCACTGATTTAATTCCCGTTTTTCTTAATATCTTCTCCATTTCTCACTTTCATTATTCCTTCTCCTCATCCCCACCTGCGTCATCAACTACAAAAATGCCTCTCTTTTCTGTTTTTTTTTTTTTTTCTGTTGAGCTGTTTTGCATAAATGATAATCCATGATAATGTCATATTTTTCTGCATACATGAGATTGATCGGAGCTGGGGAAAATCAGAGGCAGACCCCACTGCGTTCACCCTAACAGGGTTGTGTGTGAGGAAAAAAAAGACATTTCAAATGAACTCAAATGGAGTAAAGTTAGCTGTGAGCGTGTCCCTGTGTGTCGGCGATGTCAGTTGGATTTTTGAGATGAAACAAAGCTCACCTGCTGTACACTCCATGTCTGCAAGATTAACCAAATGTACTCTAGGTAATAGATAATGATATGGCTGTCTCCTTGTCTGCTTGCCGGGCACATGACGAAGGAAAGAAGATGGTGACCGAGAGAAAAGCGATCAGGTAGACGAAAGTAAAACAGGAAAAAAGAGGGACAGGCTAACCCGTGAACATGGAGAAAGGTATGTGACAAATAACAAGAAAATGAGAGGAAATAAAGAGAGGTTTTAATAAAGAAAGAAAACCGTCTGATGGTAGCGGGGAATAGTGGACCCAAATGCAGGGATCAAGGAGGAAGGCAAGCAGGAGGTTTGACTCGAGAATTTATTATAACAAAAACAGTGTCCAAACCAAAGACCATTCGGCAGCAGCAAAAAAAGAGGGAGTCCAAAAGAAGATAAATCCAAAAACAGGGTAACAGCAACACAGAGACAGGAACAACTCCACAAAGGCAAACTCAAACGCACCGGGACATAAGAAAACTCACAGACTGGAATGGACACAAGACGACGAGGAAGGAAGGATACAAACAGGAACGCAAGCCAACAAAATGTTCTGACAAGGAACAAAGGGAACTCAGGGGCTAAATAAACTAGGTAACAAGAGGCAGGTGACACAAGGGCTGGGAAACAGGTGGAAAACATCAGGTTATCACACAGGCGGGAAAACAGGAAGCAGAACCAGACGAGACAAGACAGAAAACCAGACTTTCACAATAAAACAGGAAGCTGAACATAATGCAAAACAGGGACAGGGCACAGGGAACGGAGAGACCTGGGGGCCCAGGGAACAGAGGGCACTGGGGGCCCAGGGAACAGAGGGCACTGGTGGCACAGGGAACAAAGAGCACTGGGGCACAGGGAACAGAGAGCACTGGGGCATAGGGAACAGAGGGCACTGGGGGCACAGGGAACAAAGAGCACTGGGGCACAGGGAACAGGGAGCGCTAGGGGCACAGGAAACAGACGGCCGGAGAGGCCCGGGGAAAACAGAGGGCCGGAGAGGCCCGGGGGAAACAGAGGGCCACTAGGGACAGGGAGCAGAGAGAGGCCTAGGCAACGGGGGGCTGAGGGCACTCGGGACTCGGAGACCGGGAACTAGGGAGTGAGGGGAACTTTGGAACTGGAGACCGAGGGTACATGGAACTAGGTAGACTTGGATGGGACCGACTCAGACAAAACAGACACCAACTGTGTTGTGGATGGGACTGACGTAGAAGGGACAGACACAGACGGAACACATGCAGACATAGACGGGACAGACACAGATGGGACACATGCAGACATAGACGGGACAGACATAGACGGGACAGACTCGGACTTAGGGGCAGGGAAAGTAACAAGGACACGGATCGTGAAGGGGACAGACGGGCACGGTTACAGGGACGGAGACGGGCATGGTTACAAGGACAGATACGGGCACGGTGACGGGGACAGAGACGGGCACGGTAATAGGGATGGGGACGGATAAAAGGGGCGGATCCCTGTGATTAGGGTCAGGGGATGGGGCTACCGGGCTGGAGTTGGGGGCGCCTGAGACTGGCAAAGTCTCGGGGATAAGAGTCATTGCCAGTTCAGGGAGGCTGGGTGCCAGCCGGGGTTCGGGGGAGCGGCTAGCTAGCTGGGAACCTGGGGGGCTGCTAGGTAGCCGGGGAACAAGGAGGCTGCTAGCCAGCCGGGATTCAAGGGAGCCGCTAGCCAGCCGGGGTAGAGCGAGGCCGCAAGCCGGCAAAGGAAAAAGAGGGAGACCGCTAGCCGGCCGGGGCAGAGAGAGGCCGCTAGCCGGCCGGGTTAGAGGGAGACGGCCAGGACTCAAGGGACTCTGGGGGGCCGGGACTCAAGGGACTCTGGGGGACCATTACACGGCCGGGACTCAAGGGACTCTGGGGGGCCGCTACACGGCTGGGACTCAAGGGACTCTGGGGGGCAGCTACACGGCTGGGACTCAAGGGACTCTGGGGGGCCGCTACACGACCGGGACTCAAGGGACTCTGGGGGGCCGCTACACAGCCGGGACTCAAGGAACTTTGGGGGGCCGCTACATGGCCGGGACTCAGGGGACCCGAAGGCCGGCAAAGCCTCCAGGGCAGTCTCTGGGGCGTTGACCAGTGAAAAAGTCTCTTGGACACTGTCCAATGGCCAAGTCTTTGTGGTGCTGACCGGTGGCAAAGTCCCTGGGGTGCTGACCGGTGGCAAAGTCTCTGGGGTACTAACCGGTGGCAAAGTCTCTGGGGTGCTGGCCAGTGTAGACCCTGGGGAACCGGTCAGCGTAGCTGCTAGCTGGCGGGGAATCCCAGAGGCAGCTAGCTAGCCTGGATTCAGGAGGGCCGCTAACTAGCCTGGATTCAGGGGGGCTGCTAGCTAGCAGGGAATATGGGAGGCAGCTAGCTAGCCTGGGCTCAGGGAGGTTGCTAGCTAGCCTGGGGTCAGGAGAGCTGCCCGTCAGCCCGGGGTCAGGAGGGCTGCCCGTCAGCCCAGGGTCAGGAGGGCTGCACGTCAGCTCATGGTCAGGAGGGCTGCACGTCAGCTTGGGGTGAGGAGAGCCGCACGTCAACCCGGGGTCAGGAGAGCTGCACGTCAGCCCGGGGTCAGGAGAGCCGCACGTCAGCCCAGGGTCAGGAGGGCCGTACGTCAGCCCAGGGTCAGGAGGGCCGCACTTCAGACCAGGGTTAGGAGAGCTGCACGTCAGCTCAGGAACAGAAGGGCTGCACGTCAGGTCAGGAACAGAAGGGCTGCACGTCAGTGGAGGCTCTGGGAAGTCGGACTGGGTCTGGCAACGGGGGCCATGCCGTTTCTTTCTCCGCCTACGGCCTCCACGGGTAGACCCTGGGAGGATGGTCGGTGTCGACTCTGGGCGGACGGTTGGCGTCGACTCTGGGAGATTGGTGGGCTCGGAAACTCTGCGTTCTCGCTCCACCTCCTCCCAGCGCACCATCATTAGGTGCCAGGCTGTGATGGGATCCTTCTCATGGAGAAAGCAGAAAAAAGCAGTCCATTCCTCCACCTCTGGCTCCAAGGGGTGGAGGACAGGCTTAAGCCCTGCTGGGTCCATAATTGGTCAGATCATTCTGTGATGGTAGCAGGGAATAGTGGACCCAAATGCAGGGATCAAGGAGGAAGGCAAGCAGGAGGTTTGACTCGAGGATTTATTATAACAAAAACAGTGTCCAAACCAAAGACCATTCGGCAGCAGCAAAAAACAGAGGGAGTCCAAAAGAAGATAAATCCAAAAACAGGGGAACAGAGACAGGAACAACTCCACAGAGGCAAACTCAAACGCACCGGGACATAAGAAAACTCACAGACTGGAACGGACTCAAGACGACGAGGCAGGATGCAAACAGGAATGCAAGCCAACAAAATGATCTGACAAGGAATAAAGGGAACTCAGAGGCTAAATAAACTAGGTAACGAGGTAACAAGAGGCAGGTGACACAAGGGCTGGGAAACAGGTGGAAAACATCAGGTAATCACACAGGCGGGAAAACACGGGATGCAGAACCAGATGAGACAAGACAGAAAACCAGACTTTCACAATAAAACAGGAAGCTGAACATAATGCAAAACAGGGAACAGAACTGTACACAAAAAGATATACACAGGTCACTGGAACACAACAGGAAACACAAAAATAACAGGCAACAGAAATAGAACAAAATACAAAGCAAAACACTGAAACCATAACACCGTCTGAGACAACACAGGGTGTGAATGATGAAACATGTTGTACCAACTGTTTCTTTAACACCAGACCTTTTTGGTTCTCATTGTGCTCACCTTAGTCTCGCATTGCCAGACCTTCCTCCACAGCGCTGCAAAGGAAGGTCTGGCTAGTCCACACAACATTCCGGGATGGGAGAAAAAACGTGGTCTGGTTTATTGGCATTTCTTTAAACCAATCACAATGGTCTTGGGCGGTGCTAAGCTCCGAGAAGAGCCACAGTGCCTCTGTTCAGCTATGTTCAGAGTTATTTAAGTCCAACAGATTCTCACTCCCATCTCGTAAAATATGGACGCTTGGTCAGGTGCCTTTAACTTTGTTATTGTTACTTTATCTAAACGCGCTTGGTTGGGAGTATTAGCGTCCCTTTTGACGCTGTTATGTTAAGGAAAAGGTCATGGGTGGGCTTACGTTTCCATGACGCGGGAAGAACGGGACAGTTAAAGAAGAAAGCGACTTTAGGAAACGTGCCACACGGGAGACAAACCCCAGTCTCCTGGGTGAAACTCCTGTGTTTGACCTATCCACCCCCCCAACCAACCTCCTTAAGCGGAACTTCGGCCTTACATACTACTCACTAAACCCTGTGCAGCTCCTGCTCTACCCGGTACGTTCTACAAACACGCCTTTAGACACTGACAGCCACTGAATTCGGAGTGAGAACAGGTTGTTAAGGACATCCTGCCAATTAAACGTACAATATGTAACTTTCTGCCGCTAGGGGTCTCTCAACCAAAACAATGGATTGTAAACACAGACTTTTGATGACGTTGGTAAGTTGCGTGGAATTATGGGAGTTGTACTTTTTAAACACCTTCGCCGATTAGAATGCATCTGTTCACGTACAAGTTTACCCATTCAAATGTATTCACTTTACGTTTATTCATGTCATTCTAATAACATAGCTGCATTTCCCCCAACATAATTACGTTTTTCTTGATTCGATCTATACTGGTAGCTGACCAGTTAGCTAGCTAGCTAGTGAGCCAGCAAGCTAACGTTAGCCAGCAGCTAAAACCACAGTGACTATCACAATATATTTCACATGTCCCTGTCACCTTTTGGATGGTTTCAACACCGGGGTGGGACGGGGCTTGTTGTAATGCTAGCTAGCTACTCAACGAGCCTGAGAGACAGGTGTGGGTGGGGATTGCCGGGGGAATTTCCCGGGACGGCGAGCCGAGGACGGCCGATGTGCAGCAGCTGCCCGAAACAATCTCCCCCTTCACTTTTCTTTAATCTTAACTATTCGTTTTAGTGCTTGTCGGGTTAATTTAGCTAACTGTAAAGACAGCTAAACGCGAAGGGGTGAGAAATTCGGCAGGGAGGAGATTTTCGGCACGAACACCGGTAGCTAGCGCTAACGGAGACTAGCTAGCGAGCATTAGCTATGGATGGCTGGTGTTGCGACTCGGATCTGGGTCTGATATGGTCTGGTCCCGACTCTTCATTAAATTGCCGTTAGCGTCGTAAGCACCCGGCACCGGAGTTAAGTGCTGTATAGTACTTATACTGTATGGATTGCTGTAATGGTGGCTGTCTGTTGGCTGGCTATGGGCTAACAGTAACTGGCTATTGCTAGCTACATGTCCCGGCTGTGTTGTCAGCTGTTATCCCAGGCAGACAGACCGGGTGCTAGCTGGCTAAATTAGCATTAGATTAGTCGTCTTTATCTATACAGCTAACGTTAACATTACTGGTAAACTCATTCGTGGGTTAGCCCAGCGCTGCTTTTATCCGTGGTGAAAACAATGATGCTACTAATAACTTTATGAGCGTGTTGAACAATGTAACCTTATAATGTTATTCACCAAGCATTAGCTAGCTAGCATTAAGTTAACTACTTGTCAACCAACACATTGTAGTAACGTTAAACTGGATCGATATTGCTATCAATAAATAAGATATCTGCTGTATTACTGTGTTGCAAAGTGGCATGTTATCAATCACAAAATGATGCTGTGTGGCAGAAAAAGCAGTATTATGGTTTATATTTTTTTCTGTGACATTGTATGATTTACAATTACGCTCAAATGTATCACCTGGGTGCTGTGTTTTGAAGGAAATTACGAGTAACTAGCGGGTGAAAGGTTATATGACGCCACTGACAGGCGACTAGGAAGGAAAGGAAACGTGCCGTGTCTGAGGTATGGTCGTTTTTAGACATTGTAATGCAGAAATGTTACATATTGTACCTTTAAGTATCACAGGACCACGCTCTTAAAGAATGGCCCATTTATTAACTATAAGATTCATATTATTATTATTGTTGTTGTTGTTGTTGTTGTTGTTGTTGCATGTGAGTAGTATTTTATCAAACTACAGGCATTCAAACAATGAAGTGGGGTAAAAAGTGCAATATTTTGTTCTGAAATGTGATCTAGCGCATTTGGCATACATTTTGTTGACAAATGATTTCAACAAAATTACTATATTGCCTTTATTATATCAAGATCATCAGATATTCGGCTGCCTTCGGTTGACTTTAGGAGAGTTCAAATACACAAATACATCACAACGTTTTTGACCAATCAAACTCTTGCACCCCTTCCATCACAAATTTTTGACTTAATAAAAGCCCAGCAACCTTTTCCATGACTGATCTTCAACCTCCCTCTGTCTTCTATTTTGATCTGTCCTTCTACTTCTCTGTTCTCTCCTTACACATACATTTCACTCGTCCATCCATTTCTCCTTTCTTTAATCCTTGTCCCGACTCCCTCCCTCTCTCCACTCATCGTTATTCTTCCCTCATCACAGCCATACAGAGAAATGATCTTTGCCGAGCCAACAGCTGTCTTAAAAGCCTGACAACACCAGCAGGTATCTGTGTGTGTGTGTGTGCGTGCGTGCGTGCGTGCTAACGTCACGCTGAGCAGGTAAACAAGAGAGGTTGCTTGTTATGCATATGTATCTGTTATCAAAAACCAATCATCGCTGCTACCGTGAGAGAACGGCACAGCGGCAGGGACAGAAATAGCAGCGGCGCTAAATGTTTGCTGTCGCGTAGGTTCACAGGGCTGAAGTAAACTCCAATAACGGCATCAACAGTGTTCATGAAAATATCGTTCCTCCTGTCACTCAGAGACATGCAAAAAAAATACAAGCCCAGAAAAAGTTGGGACAGTATGGAAAACACAAAAAAGAAAGTAGTGATTTCCAAATGTACTTTGACTTGTATTTCATTGCAGACAATACAACAGCACATCATTTAATGTGTTCCTCATGATTTTTATTGTTTTCTTTTTCAAATAAACAAAATTCCTATTTTGGTTCTTGCAACACATTTCAAAAAATGTTGGAACAGTAACGCATTTACCACTTTGTAATGTTGCCATTCCTTTTCACAACACTTAAAAGACGTTTAGGGACTGAAGACGCCAAGTGATGAAGTGTTTCAGGTGTAATTTTGTCCCATTCTTGCTGCAAACAAGTCTTAAGGTGGGCAACAGTACAGGGTCTTTGTTGTCGCATTTTGCACTTCAAAATGCGCCACACATTCTCTATTGGAGACAGGTCGGGACTGCAGGCAGGCCAGTCAAGTACCCGCATCCTCTTCCTCCGCAGCCACGACTTTGTAATGTGTGCAGAATGTGGTTTTGCATTATCTTGTTGAAATATGCATGGACGTCCCTGGAAAAGATGTCTTCTTGAAGGCAGCATATTGTGCACCAAAATCTCTATGTAGTTTTCAGCATTAATGGTGCCATCACAGAAGTGCAAGTTACCTTTGCCAAGAGCACTGACACAACCCCATACCATGACAGACCCTGGCTTTTGGACTTGTTGCTGGTAACAGTCTGGATGATCCTTTTCTTCTTTGGTCTGGCGCACACGGCTTTTTGACATTTCTCCCAAAAAATACCTGAAATACTGATTCATCTGACCACAGTACACGTTTCCACTGTGTGATGGTCCATCCCAGATGCCTCCGAGCCCAGAGAAGTCGACGGTGCTTCTGGACACTGCTAACATAGGGCTTCCTTTTGGCACAGTACAGTTTTAACTGGCATTTGTGGCTGTAAGTACGTATTGTGATACTTGACAAAGGTGTGCCAAAGTAGTCCTGAGCCCGTGTGGTGATATTGCTTATAGATGAATGACGATTCTTGATGCAGTGCCGCCTGAGGGATCGGAGATCACAGTTGTTTAGCTTAGGCTTGCGCCCTTGTCCTTTACGCACTGAAATTCCTCCTCATTCCTTGAATCTTTTAATTATGTTATGCACTGTTGAAGGTGAAATAAGCAAATGTCTTCCTATCTTTCTTTAAGGAACATTGTTTTTAAACATTTCAATAATTTTCTCACGTATTTGTTGGCAAACTGGCGATCCTCGGCCCATCTTTGCTCCTAAAGGACTAGACCTTTCTTGGATGCTGCTTTTGTACCAAATCATAATTACAATCACCTGTTGACATCACCTGTTTCAAATCACATCATTATTAAACCAATTTACCTGATTACTAGCCCTTAATTGCTCCTGTCCCAAACATTTTTGGAATGTGTTGCAGGTCGGAATGACAGGAAAGGATGTATATTTACAAATGAAATTAAGTTGACCAGACAAAACATGAAATATTTTGTGTTCACATTGTCTGCAATGAAATACAAGTCAAAGTACATTTAGAAATCACTACTTTCTTTTTTAGGGCCCGAGCGCCGACAGCGGCGAAGGCCCTATTGGAACTGAAGGAATTATTATTCTTTTTTTCTTCTTCCTTCTTCCGCGCAATGAATTACCTTTTTGAGGGGCTTATCATATTCAAAAACTCACCAAATTTGGCGGTCGCGTCAAGTCTGGTGAAAAATTACGTATTTTAAGGGTTTTGGGAATAGGCGCACAAAAATGTCTCGCTAGCGCCCCCTACAAAGTTAAAAAAATTGAGCCCCTGCAGTACGTTTAACGTAGACTCACGAAACTTGGTTCACATATGTAACATGTCATACCCTAAACCCAACATGAAGTTGAAAAGCCATTTTGAATTGAAAGTTCGGAATTAGTGCGATTTTTGGCCATTTCCACGTCATACTTTAACAAACTCCTCCTAGAGATTCCGTCCGATCAACTTCAAATTTGGTCTGTACCATCTTAAGACGTTAAAGATGAAAACTTGTTAAAAGAAAAACTTTTGGTCATAGGGCATGGCCGTGGCGGTGCAGCCATTTTGTGCGTTTCGCCATCGAAACAGGAAGTGGGTGTAACTCAAGTGTCCATTGTCCAATTGGCTCGAAACTTTTCACGATTCATAAGAGTCCAACCCTGAGGACATATAAGGGCTGATATTTACTCAAAGTCATAGCGCCCTGTCACTGCGCGATGTGAGTCTCAACGCGATCTGAGTCGCGTCGAGTTGCGCATGCTCAGATTTAAACAATTTACGGCATAACGACAATAACGGAAGATGGGAACAGCAATAATCGAAGATATGGAAGATGGAAATGGCAGTAATGTATTATTTAGCGTAACACATCACATGTTCACGGCATGATCCATCATGTCAGTTAATAAAAAATAAAAAAAGTCAGTGAAAATGGAGCTACATGACCAAGTTGGTTCACTGCTGGCTACAAGTTGGCAATCAGACACAACAACGGCTGTTATTTGAATGGTGTTATGAGCTAACGTTAGCAATCAAACAATCATAGATAGCATTTGATAACTAAAACGTTTTTGAAATGATTTCCACCTTCTATATCTTCGATTATTGCTGTTCCCATCTTCTGTTGTTGTCGTTATGCCGTAAATTGTTTAAATCTGAGCATGCGCAACTCGACGCGACTCAGATCGCGTTGAGACTCACATCGCGCAGTGACACGCCCCCTAGTGGCAACAGGAAGTAGGCCTAAAAGTCAAGGTGCTATACTTTAACAAACTCCTCCTAGAGATTTCATCCGATGGACTTCAAATTTGGTCTGTACCATCACAACACCTTACCGATGAAAAGTTGTTAAAAGAAAAACTTTTCGTCAGACGGTGTGGGCGTGGCGTGGCGGCCATTTTGAACATCCTTCGATGAACAAAGAAGTTGTTGTAACGTTAGTGTACTTAGTCATATCCGCCCGAAACTTCTCAGGTTTGACGAGGGTCCAGGCCTGAGGACAGCTACAGTCCAACATTGACATTTGGTCATAGCGCCCCCCGCTGGCAACACGAAATCTGCCTTATATGACAAACATCATCCGATTTTCATGAAACTTATAATGTTTGGTCTACATGTGATACTGAGCCGCCCCATATACTTTAACGACGCCCACTTATTCAGGCCACGCCCCCTTTCATAATATTTGAACTGTTTAAGGTACACCCTTGTGTGAGGTATCATTGAACTCAGCAGAGAGTTCCTTTTTAATTGGTGATGGTTTGACCCGCCCCCTATGATTTAGCCACGCCCCCTTTCATAATATGTGAACCGTTTAAGCTAGAGTCTTGTGTGAGGTGTCATTGAATTCAGCAGAGCGGGAGGTCCCTTTTCATTGGTAAATGTTTGCCCTGCCCCCTATGCTTTGGCCATATTTGGGATTGTAATATACACAGGTGAAGGTTGGTACAGGTTGTTACGGCCACAGCAAACAAACACAATTTAAATGTGACCGTCAACATCTAATAAAACTGAACCCGAGGAGAGTGAAAGTAATTAAAGTTTTATTCAGAAATTAACTATGATTGATTAAACCAAAACTATGGGAGTCTGGAGGTCTGGTCAAAATTAACAAAAGAAGGGAAGAAGCCTGGGCCAACCCATCAAGGGCCGTCGGACCCAGAATTCCCCCCCCCCCCTAAACTAAAGAGTAGACTAATAGAAACAAAGCCGCGGAAACTAGACTACCAGACCTCCATCCTCAAAGCAATGAAACACAAAACAAAATAACAGAAGACGACGGAGAATCAGTGCTGCTTCAGTCTCTCAGAGGGATTTCTGTCTCCCAGCCTCTCTTATATCCAGGGGCGGGTCACCCTCAATCTGATATCAGGAACAACTGAGATGAACAGAGGAAAAGAGAGAGCAGGGCAGGGAGCACATAACACAGGTACACATGGAATAAG
Source organism: Gymnocephalus cernua (assembly GCA_023631565.1). Taxonomy (NCBI): domain Eukaryota; kingdom Metazoa; phylum Chordata; class Actinopteri; order Perciformes; family Percidae; genus Gymnocephalus; species Gymnocephalus cernua. Next base: position 4,103,282 of record CM042428.1, on the reverse strand, counting down.
TATAAAGTGAAAAGTTAAATATAAGTACAACCCAAATCAGAAAAAGTTGGGACAGTATGAAAAATACAAATAAAAAAAGAAAGTAGTGATTTCTAAATGTACTTTGACTTGTATTTCATTGCAGACAATGTGAACACAAAATATTTCATGTTTTGTCTGGTCAACTTAATTTCATTTGTAAATATACATCCTTTCCTGTCAAACGTGTACTGTGGTCAGATGAATCAGTATTTCAGGTATTTTTTGAGAGAAATGGACGCTGTGTGCTCCGGACCAAAGAAGAAAAGGATCATCCAGACTGTTACCAGCAACAAGTCCAAAAGCCAGGGTCTGTCATGGTATGGGGTTGTGTCAGTGCCCTTGGCAAAGGTAACTTGCACTTCTGTGATGGCACCATTAATGCTGAAAAGTACATAGAGATTTTGGAGCACAATATGCTGCCCTCAAGAAGACATCTTTTCCAGGGACGTCCATGCATATTTCAACAAGATAATGCAAAACCACATTCTGCATACATTACAAAGTCCTGGCTGCGGAGGAAGAGGATACGGGTACTTGACTGGCCTGCCTGCAGTCCCGACCTGTCTCCAATAGAGAATGTGTGGCGCATTTAGAAGCGCAAAATGCGACAACGAAGACCCCGTACTGTTGCCCACCTTAAGACTTGTTTGCAGCAAGAATGGGACAAAATTATTATTAGTATTATTAGTATATCAGTCAGAATAACTGCGATACACAACAGGCGTAATGCACAGCTGGGAAGAATAGAGCAATAAAGCAGAAAGTAATTAGGGGAAGTAAATTCAGATGGAATCCTTTCTTTTGGTGGGGGGATCCGGTCTCCAACAGGAAATTTTGAGCGTCAACCATTACATTTTCTGCATTCTGATACGCTTCGCGTCGCTTCGCGTCGGGGTCCTGATCACCCTGTCGGGGTTGTATTCGCTATAACAACCGCCTCGCTCTACATTATCCCTTACATAATACGAATTAAAAAAAATAATATAATGTGGTAACCTCCTATTGTCAATTAAAGGCCTGTCTCTTATAGACGCCTGTCTCAAATACAAGCCGGTCCATTTCGGCGATTTGGGTAAATAGAAACCCGGGCTATTATTTGAAGTTTTACGGTAATATGAAATACTGTAGATCAGCGCTTTCCAACCTTTCTGGTCTGAGGTCCCCCCACAGCCCTGTCATTTTAACTCACATACCTGCCCTATCAATTCCCAATGTGTTCACACATGATAATATTTATCATATTAAAGTTAATATTCTTACATTTTCATGCAATTGAACTCTAAACATTTAGGTTGGTTTGGTCAGAAATTCTACTAGCTAGGTCTACTGCTTGAAATGTGGTATGTTTCAACAGTCATCCATTACTTTATCTAATCTAATCATTTGAACTGTTAAGTCAGTAGGCCTACTTTTAGCTATTTATTTATATCATTGATTACTTCACTACATAGTTAAACATCTGTGTGGAGCTGTTTTAGCTGATATATTGTTTTAAATAAATCATAAATTATTATTTTGATTAGTTAAGCTGCTCCACAATCTCTCCAAATACCCCCTGAAGCAAAAGTACCCCTTGCTGAGGAATCACTGCAGGTGTTGTGTCAAAGACTGTTTGCCTGTAGATATGTGTATCCTGCTGTTTGCGATCTGATTGGAAACGAACAGGCAATCAGAATTGACCTTTGATTCTCCGGTTGGTTGGTTTTGTGGCACACTTATAACGCTGCGAAAATTTGAGCGAGCGTGTCTAGAGTTGAGCGTGCAGAGTGAAGCGGTTGAGAGCGAGGGAGACGTGACCGGAGTACAGCAGCGTCTACCTGTGAGCAGAGAAAGACATGCAGATACATTTATTTAGCACGGAATAGGTTTTTGTTTGCTCAAACAAAATTATTTTTTGCAAGTGTTCATTTCTGTTCAACATGCAATGTAATGTGCTTGCAAAATATAGTTCTCTGTGCTCAAAACATACAATTACTCGCTCAGGCATGAGACACATATATAACCCCATACTTGTGGTGTGTGTGTGGGGGGAGGTGTTCCCTGTTGTTAAAGGGATACTTCACCGATTTAGCATTCAGCTTTGTATCAGTAGAAACCCGGTAGTATTTCTGAATGACTGTGCTTCCCTCCCTCATGTCCCCCTGAGACAGGAGATATGGGGGGTCTGGAAAAAATCTTCCGATGACGTAAAATGACATTTTTTGGCCAGAGCAAAAGACTACAACCAGTTGTAGGAGCTACTTCCGCATGTTTTCAACCCGCCCATCACCCGAAGCGAGGCGATCTCAGCCGGAAAAAAACGAAAGGTCAGCCATCTTTAATCCTCGCTAAACAGGGCTCTCTCTTCTCAGCAGCTAACTTTTACTACTACCAGGCCTGCTCCGACGATCCAAGCTAGAGATGCTCTGTCACTGGGTAAAAGACCCGTGAAGGTGAGCTGTGTTAACACGGACTGGTGCAGAAATGTGGTGATTTGTATCCAACTAACTGCTAACCGCTGGAGTTTGTGACTGTTAAATGGCGACCATTCGACATTCCACACTACGAGAGCTTCGCCTGCACGGAGACCAGCACGGAGACCAGCGGTCTCGCTCGATGCCCCGAGCCGGGTAGGGGACCTCCTCATCGGCTAGGTGGGAAGCTAACGCTAACCGGGGAAAAGGCACATCCAGAGCGAGCTAACGCTAGCCGGCCACCTGTCCCATCAATCCTGATTGCAAGTGTCCATTCATTAAACAACAAACTGGACTACATCCAACTTCAACGATGCTCCCAACGCGAGTTCAGAGACTGTGTTTTTTGTTTCGTGGAAACATGGCTGAACAACAACGTACCGGACTGTCCAGCTACCAGGCCTGCTAGCCCTCCGACGATCCGAGCTAGAGATGCTCTGTATGAAGGTGAGCTGTGTTAACACGGACTGGTGCAGAAATGTGGTGATTTTTATCCAACTAACTGCTAACCGCTGCAGTTGGTGACTGTTACATGGCGACCATTCGACATTCCACGCTAATTCACGGCTGTGTTTATACTCGGTGTTTACAGCCCACCAAGCCTAATGCTGGTATGCTTAGCTGAACGTTACGGAGCCTATATAATGTGTGTGTGCACTAAAGCTAGCCTGTTTCGTATGTCGTTTTTATATAATGTCGTTTTTATATAAAGTCATTTTTATATAATGTCGTTATATATTTTAAATGCCTCTCTGGGAACCATCACCTTATCGTGGTGGAGAGGTTTGGGTGTCCCTATGAACCTGAGGGCTGTGTTGTCTGGAGCTTTGTGCTCCTGGTAGGGTCTCCCATGGCAAAGGGGTCTCAGGTGAGGGGCCAGACGAAGAATGGTTCAAAAAACCCTATGAAAAAACGAGGAAAGGATAGAGAGACCCTGCCCGGAGGAAGCCCGGGGCCCCCGTCTGGAGCCAGGCCCAGAGGGAGGGCTCGTCAGCGAGCGTCTGGTGGCCGGGTTTGCCACGGAGCCCGGCCGGGCACAGCCCGAAAAAGCTACGTGGCACCTATCTCTCCAGCCCATGGGCCCACCACCTGTGGGAGGAACCGCTGGGGTCGGGTGCGCTGCCACATGGGTGGCGGTGAAGGTCAGGGGCCTCGACGGACCAGACCCGGGCAGCAGAGGCTGGCTCTGGGGACATGGAATGTCACCTCGCTGTGGGGGAAGGAGCCGGAACTTGTGCGTGAGGTGGAGCGCTACCAGTTGGATCTGGTGGGGCTTACCTCTACGCATAGTCTCGCTTCTGGAACCGTACTCCTGGAGAGGGGTTGGACTCTTTTCTTCTCCGGAGTTGCCCAGGGGTTGAGGCGCCAGGCGGGTGTGGGGATACTCACAAGTCCCCGTCTGAGCGCCGCAACGTTGGAGTTTACCCTGGTGGACGAGAGGGTCGCCTCCCTACGCCTGCGGGTTGTTGGGGGGAAAACTCTGACTGTTGTTTGTGCATATGCACCAAACAAGAGTTCAGAGTATTCGGCCTTCTTGGAGACCTTGAATGGAGTCCTGTATGGAGCTCCGGAGGGGGACTCCATAGTTCTTCTGGGGGACTTCAACGCACATGTGGGCAATGACGGAGACACATGGAGAGGCGTGATTGGGAGGAACGGCCTCCCTGATCTAAACCAGAGTGGTTGTCTGTTATTGGACTTCTGTGCTAGTCATGGATTGTCTATAACAAACACCATGTTCGAACATAGGGATGCTCATAAGTGTACTTGGTACCAGAGCACCCTAGGCCGAAGGTCAATGATCGATTTTATAATCGTTTCATCTGATCTGAGGCCGTATGTTTTGGACACTCGGGTGAAGAGAGGGGCGGAGCTGTCAACTGATCACCATCTGGTGGTGAGTTGGGTCAGGGGGTGGGGGAAGACTCTGGACAGACCTGGTAAACCCAAACGGGTGGTGCGGGTAACTTGGGAACGTCTGGAGGAAGCTCCTGTCTGACAGACCTTCAACTCACACCTCCGGCGGAGCTTTTCGTGCATCCCTGTGGTGGCTGGGGGCATTGAACCTGAGTGGTCAATGTTCAAAGTTTCCATTGCTGAAGCTGCGGCAGGGAGCTGTGGTCTTAGGTGCCTCAAGGGGCGGTAACCCTCGAACACCGTGGTGGACACCGGTGGTCAGGGAAGCCGTCCGACTGAAGAAGGAGTCTCTCCGGGATATGTTATCCCAGAGGACTCCGGAGGCAGTTGCAAGGTACCGAAGGGCCCGAAGGACTGCAGCCTCTGCCGTGAAAGAGGCAAAGCAGCGGGTGTGGGAGAAGTTCGGAGAAGACATGGAGAAGGACTTTCGGTCGGCACCAAGGCGCTTCTGGAAAACCGTCCGCCACCTCAGAAGGGGGAAGCGGGGAACCATCCAAGCTGTGTACAGTAAGGGTGGGATGTTGTTGACTCAACTGAGGAGGTAATAGGGCGGTGGAAGGAGCACTTTGAGGAACTCCTAAATCCAGCTGATGCGCCCTCTTTGTTAGAGGCAGAGCTGGAGGATGACGGGGGATTGTCGTCAATTTCCCTGGTGGAGGTCACTGAGGTAGTCAAACAACTCCACAGTGGCAAAGCCCCAGGGATTGATGAGATCCGTCCAGAAATTCTGAAAGCTCTGGGTGTGGAGGGGCTGTCTTGGTTGACACGCCTACTCAACATTGCGTGGAAGTCTGGGACAGTGCCAAAGGAGTGGCAGACCGGGGTGGTGGTTCCCCTGTTCAAAAAGGGGGACCAGAGGGTGTGTACCAATTACAGGGGTTTCACACTTCTCAGCCTCCCTGGTAAAGTCTACTCCAAGGTGCTGGAAAGGAGGGTTCGGCCGATAGTCGAACCTCAGGTTGAAGAGGAACAATGCGGATTCCGTCCTGGTCGTGGAACAACGGATCAGCTCTTTACTCTAGCAAGGATCCTGGAGGGAGGCTGGTAGTATGCCCATCCAGTCTACATGTGTTTTGTGGATCTGGAGAAGGCATATGACCGGGTCCCCCGGGAGACTTTGTGGGAGGTGCTGCGGGAGTATGGGGTGAGGGGGTCCCTTCTCAGGGCCATCCAATCTCTGTATGACCAAAGCGAGAGCTGTGTCCGGGTTCTCGGCAGTAAGTCGGACACGTTCCAGGTGAGGGTTGGCCTCCGTCAGGGCTGCGCTTTGTCACCAATCCTGTTAATAGTATTTATGGACAGGATATCGAGGCGTAGTCGTGGTAGGGAGGGGTTGCAGTTCAGTGGGCTAGGGATCTCATCGCTGCTCTTTGCAGATGATGTGGTCCTGATGGCATCATCGGCCTGTGACCTTCAGCACTCACTGGATCGGTTTGCAGCCGAGTGTGAAGCGGCTGGGATGAGGATCAGCACCTCTAAATCTGAGGCCATGGTTCTCAGCAGGAAACCGATGGAGTGCCCAGATAGGGAATGAGTCCTTACCCCAAGTGAAGGAGTTTAAGTACCTTGGGGTCTTGTTCGCGAGTGAGGGGACAATGGAGCGGGAGATTGGCCAGAGAATCGGCGCAGCGGGGGCGGTATTACATTCAGTTTATCGCACCGCTGTGACGAAAAGAGAGCTTAGCCAGAAGGCAAAGCTCTCGATCTACCGGTCAGTTTTCGTTCCTACCCTCACCTATGGTCATGAAGGTTGGGTCATGACCGAAAGAACGAGATCCAGGGTACAAGCGGCCGAAATGGGTTTCCTCAGGAGGGTGGCTGGCGTCTCCCTTAGAGATAGGGTGAGAAGCTCAGTCATCCGTGAGGAGCTCGGAGTAGAGCCGATGCTCCTTCACGTCAAAAGGAGCCAGTTGAGGTGGTTCGGGCATCTGGTAAGGATGCCCCCTGGGCGCCTCCCTAGGGAGGTGTTCCAGGCACGTCCAGCTGGGAGGAGGCCTCGGGGAAGACCCAGGACTAGGTGGAGGGATTACATCTCCAACCTGGCCTGGGAACGCCTCGGGATCCCCCAGTCAGAGCTGTTTAATGTGGCTCGGGAAAGGGAAGTTTGGGGTCCCCTGCTGGAGCTGCTCCCCCCGCAACCCGACCACGGATAAGCGGACGACGATGGATGGATGGATGGATATATTTTAAATGTGTAACACCACTTGAGCCACGATGAAACGTTGTTTTGTGTATATGGTTGAAATAATAAAACACATTGCGTTGAGTTGAATGCCTCGCTGTCTTGTCTGTCTGTCAAGCGGTAGGCGTGGCTTGGGAGTGGACTCAAAGCAGCAAAGGGAAGTGCATTCTGGGATTTGGTGTCTTTCATCCATATGAGCCAAAAACACATTTTCTGGCTTTTCTCGGCCTAGAAGGCACCAATTTTTTTCACATTTCTGCTACATAAGTGACCCAATTTAAAGATATATTCAGCTTTCCAGCGGTGAAATATCCCTTTAAGTGTAAGTTTTGTATGTTGTTTTAAAAGCAAAAAAACAAATAAAAAGTCTTAATCATTAAAAAAAAAAAAAATGTAATATACGGAACATAATGCAGGGGGGCTTTTACATCAGGTGCACCTGACCCCAAAATCCAGTTAGTTTGATTAGTGTAAACACAGCATACCGTACCCGGGCACAGTTGGTCGATCCATGCCCGGGGGCCCCCTGAAAAGGTCAACTCGAGTAGGCTACAGTTCATACGTCCTTACAGTAGTGGACTACTCTTTAGTACATATACAAGTACATATTTCTTGCTTTCTACAAATGTCTCACAACCCTGCCCAGTAAAATTTTAAATCCTATGTTGTGGTGCTCTGGACTAGAGGGCTGCATTGGGATTGGGTCCCGCCGGGACCCAACGCAAATCTCGCAGGAGCGGGCGGTTTGAACTTTGCTGCTGGCCAGAGCGGGCGGCTAAAAAATACACTGCGGGATCGGGATGTAGCCTGGAACTGCCCCACGCCAGCAGACACCATAAATATACATATATACTGACTGAGTATATACTGTATAGACACCAGAACATTGAACATGTGAACAGTGAACATTTCCACCTCAGGCTAAATGTTGTTTTAAGGCAGACATTCATCAATGTGAGGGATGGTGTTGGGACGGGAGCTCGGCCAACTACAGCGGAGGACAGGACTAACATGAAAACGTCTGCCTTTAAGGTTAAGACTTGCATATATTATATTTGATTTAATTTTTGCATGTCATCTTCTTGGAAATCAAATCACACCTTGAAAACTTCAGCCTGTCTTGCATCAAGGTATTGAGAACAAAGGAAGCATACAACCATTGTGAGAACCACAATGGAAATGAGCTTTAATTGTGTGTTTTTTATCCTCAAAGCAAAGGCAGTTACCTACCAGGGGCATGACGAATGAAAACGACACAAAAATGTGAAATAGTCGCCTGCAAATATTTCACATCAAAACTATTTCTGCCGGCAGGGTTGTGAATTTGCGGCAGTTGTTCAATGAAAGTTTTGTATATTCATGCCAGCTCCTCTCTATGGAATTAGAGGATTAGGGCCACATGTGTAACTGTATTCAGACTTTTTTTAGAGTCTAAAAAATTGCTTTTAAGTTTTAAAATAAAAAGTCTGAATTCTGGCTTTAAACTCAGAACTCAATAAAAAAAAACATCACACGTGGCCCTAATCTTCTTCCGTACATCTCCTATGGCAGTGGGACAGTTTGAGGTCTTTCTGGGGACGCTGCTAAAGAATCAAGTGAATGAACAGTATCTACAGTATAAACGCTGCAGCTCCTCCAGAGCAAGGGATCGAACTGATTGAATGTCAACACGACAGCATCATCTGAAATATAAGCTGCAAACCAGTATTATTCTATTTACCAAATCTTCTCATTGTCCAAAGCAGGACACCGCTCTATCTTAGACTGCTAGTGACACACAGTGGTTGATACATGGTTTTATTAGCAAGCAGTACGCTGCTACCTTTTATAGACCTCCAGAATCATCTTACATTAAAGCCTTGGAAAGGTCAGGCCACTAATGGCATAATTCCTTTCTCTCTTTTTAATCCCTTCCTGTGTTTAAATGAGTTTACATAAGATCCTGTCCCGATGCTGTGCATGTGTCTTTAATCCCTAATGACAGTTGTTTTAAAGCGTCTGTGTCACTGTATAACTACAGCTGATTTAATGCAACGTCCTCTTTGAACCAATTTTAGTTGCCATGACGATAAGCCGAATCATTGGGATGTTTCAAATTTGTGTCAGATGGAAAGTTATTATCAAGGTGAGGAGAACTCATGGCCGCCACCATTTACAATGAAGACACCAAGGCATATTCATCTCTGGATGTTACAAAACACTTCACATTATAAACTGGTGTTTTGTAAGAGTAAGGTCACTGTTTTTTCCTTCACTGCTACAGCACAGGGAGCAGACTTTGCTCTGCATTTTTGCCCTAGCTGTGCATGTTTTATAGTATTATACAGTGACAGGGACAGCTGAGACACAACTCTGCTTTCTCCTCTTCTCAAGACGATAATTAAACATGGCAGCCATCTTAAGTGTGATGTTGTACGGATGTAGGTCCGCCGGGAGCCCGCCTCGTTTTCTTATTTTCAGTGAAAGTGATATTCCGTGGCGCTTTCCCAACAGCCTGGCAAAGTGCAAGCGAAAATATGTCCACTTTTACTTACGGTGCAGCACGGCGCTCGCTCACTGACAATAAGACCGACGATCATCATTTCCCAAAAGAGCACTACTAAGCGCTACGAGCTAAACAAGGACACACAGTGTCTAGAGTCGCAAGCGCACACAGCTGAGCAATACTGATGACAGGAGGAGAGTCAATGATCCTGATTCAGTGTATTTTCTGTAGACTTTCCTCACAGCCAGTGATGAGGTCATTGTGCATTAATTAAATAACAAAAGGATGGAGTATGATATTGTGCTACTTGATGGTTTAATCAGGGTCTTTGTATCAATAAGAAATGCAGAGTGAAATGCAGCAATGTACTTTTTAGGGGTGTATCTATTTATTCTACTGTATGTATTAATGAATGAATATATATTTAATTTACATGTCATGCACTTGGTTTGTTTGTGAGGACTCTTGTGTTTATTGTGATATTTTTCCTCTATGTATCTATGCATGTATAAGGTACCAGCAGGTTTTGGAAATATGCATATTATATATATATATATATATATATATATATATATTATGGTTACTATAAAGGGGTTGTATTGAATTTTAAGCTCTATCTATAGTAATGGACACGTGAATGAATGTTATGTATTTATGTCTGATTTCAAGTGGAAGTTGTTGATTGGTGCACAAAAACAGTCACCTCCTACAAAAGATGGCTCCTCAGGATGGAACACCATTTGCCTGAAGACAGTCCAGTACCGAAACATTGGCTACTATTAAACATTACATATCTTTTGCAGGTTAGATAGTGTGCCGGAGTTTCTTTGCAACTTTTGACCTGCTCGTTCCCTTCCGTATATCTCACGTTATATATGTGCAAAGTATTCTTTTGTACTGATGCCACTAAGTGGCCCATCCCACATGAAATTACATGACACCAATACAGAATACATTTCATCCACAACAGTCCAATGTCCACATAAAACATACCCTACTTTGCACAAAATAAAGAATGAAGGAAACATATTACAGTAGCCACAACACAAAAGTGTAACCCATATTTTGTCCAACTAAAACTAAACATTCCATACATGAAACAAATATTACAGCCACAGAACAATTCATAAATAATAAATAAATGGGGAATGCCACTTCCAGACAGAGATTTGTGGATACAAAGCCGTCTTTCTTTTAGCCCATGCTTGTTCTAGAAAGTCTGTTTCATGTTCAAACAACCAAACTAACAGATCTATATCCTGCCTCGTCTCTTTTACTCCAGCTTTGTTCAATAATTGCAATCTCAAATCATGATAATATGGACAATACCAAGCAAAATTAACTTCAGTTTCAATTTCATTGAGATCACATAAATAACCCAGTCTGTCTTCCTCAGTAGTGCCCGGACAACATCCTGTTTCCATATGGAGAGGCAGTATAGCAGACCTGAAAGCTACTGGAATTCAGAGTGACTAAATGTTTATTCAGACCAAACACAGAATGAGCAGATACTATAACTAACTTCATTTTGGTCCTGATGCTATTAAACTTGAGGAAACACAACACCTCCAGAATGGCACAAAGCTGTGTCTGACAATTGGGAGTAGCAACATATAATTACTGTAAGGCTATTTTTGTGTGTTTGTTCTTATGTAATTTTATATTTATACTATGTTGGAGTAGAGTCTACACACTGAATGGCGATATTTCCCCAGTAAAAGACCTTTAGGTCTATTGATTTGCTGGTCCAGTCAGAGAGACTGAGGGGAAATGACACAAGGTAAAGTTGTCTTAAAAACCCAAAAGATTTGGGGCTTTTGAGAAAACATTTGTGGCTGTAGCCCCAGAAGTCAAGGTGATGCATTCTGTTTAGTGATAGGGCATTTTTTTGACAGCTTGTAGATTATCCGTATCAGCGTTTTGTTTTTTGTTTTGCTTGATTACCGATAAAGTTAATTCATTTAAAAGTGTTCTACTTTGGCTCCGCTACAGCTCTGTGTCTGTCCCTCTGCTTCAGTTTCACTCACCACTGAGGGCCAGATGTACGCTTTTGCGCCCACTTCAGGTGTATTTGTTCCGCCACAACACTGTCTGACTCTCTTTTATTGTGTATTATGTTGAATGATTCTAATTTATGAAATAATTGCTTAAAGCATTTAAACAAAGTTTTGTGTTGAAGTTTGTAACATTCCAAAATCTTAATTTTGACTTAAAGCTTTTCATTTTCACTGTAAATGAATATTGGTTCCAAGCATCAGTTATCGGTTTGATTAATAATCGGTATAGTTATTGACCTTGGAAAAACAGTATTGGTTGATTGCTAAATCTGTTGATCATTTTGTCTTGATGTTGCACTGCCTAGATGAATACAAAGCATTTATGCAGAGAGTTACCATTTTTACTCATGCTTATTATCTTTTGGTTTGAAAGCTGCCACAATGCCGATATCGTATTATGCCCGAGACTATAACTCCAGTTTCTTTGGTTTACATAGCCTGCAGTTTAAATACTGGGAAAAACCGCAGTTTTTTTTTTATCAGGCCAGCATGGCAGATAGAGAGGAGGGGAGACACAGGAGACAGAAGATGTCTGGATTGCATTAATTCACTCTAGTGGTCTTCAATTAATCTGTCTTCTCTAACAAGAAGTGCAATTAATAAGCGTCTTAAAATCTTGATGACTCATCACTTGTGTGTTGACTTTCATCCTCCTCATCCACAGTTTATATTCAATAGTTAAGCTGGGGGTAAAACTGGGGGTTTGTGTGTCATTTAAAAAAAAAAAAAGGCAGAACCCCATAACGGGAAGCAGTGACATTTACAACCACAATCCCCTCAGTGATTTTAGCTTAGCTCGCCGCTCCGAACCTTACTTTAAAAGCCAAGCAAAGGCTCATCCCTTACAACAGATCTGAGCATTCACAGAAAGACAAAGTAGCGCAAAGTGGATAATTGTACAAACAAAGAGAGAGTGAATGGCGGAGAGGAGAGCGGCTAGAATGAGATGGAGAGAGAAAGCTTTGTTTACAGTGCGTCAACAGTCTTACGGCCGTTTAATCTGTTAAGCGCGTGGCTATTGTCTGGCTATCATCTAAAGAGGACGGCATCATTTTTTTCTCCCCTTTTCACCCTTTACTGCTCTTTTTCAGAGCCACAAAGGAGCTTAGTCTAAGCAGTTAAAAAGGCCGCTCTAAGCCGTAAAGTGTGCCTGAAGCATCCATTATATGATGTCGTTAAAGGAATATTCTGTCAGTGAAGCGTCTGCCCGCCACGCTAAGGGACAGCTGACCCAAAAACACTCCTATTGTGTTAAGATGTGTTTAACCTCATCCACTGTGCCCGGAATGAGTGTGTGTGTGTGTGTGTGTGTGTGTGTGTGTGTGTGTGTGTGTGTGTGTGTGTGTGTGTGTGTGTGTGTGTGTGTGTGTGTGTGTGTGTGTGTGACATTAAAGTTTTTTGTGTGTGCAAGAGTCTGCTGTTGTCTTTAAGCTATTCTTAAGGGCTCAGAGTTTGTGTTTGTGTATGTGTGTTCAAGTCCTTTAAACCCCTTCTTAACATTGGCTTCTACTTTATTGTTTTGGGATGGGGGGTGTAAAGCATAACTCTCGCCAAAATACATCCTAGGGTATTTGTGTGAATGTATGTGAGTCAAACTTTAGTTTAAAATCATATTTAGAACCGAATCGCCACTTTTAAGATTCACCGTATTCTCGTTTTTGGGTCAAATGGCCTTTTGAATGGGAAAGCTAGGGGCCTTAAAATAGCTATTTTCGAAATACTATGAAGCCTCGACACAACATGAAACTTTGCTTCAAGTTACTACACCTTAACGCAAGCATTGACAACATTCTTTGTGTACACAGATTCACTAAAAAGAAAGTTTTTGAACAACTCACGTAGCTATTGTTGTTTTCCGGCTGCTGCTATATTATCTGTCCAAATGCGACGTAACACGGAGGAGAGTAAAGATGGAAAGCTCCTAAAGCTTAGTTCCATATAAATGCACAGATGATTTTTTGTTTTGTCGTTTGTAAAAAAACAATATTGATCTTGTAGTTGAAAAAGGAGCCTCATTTAAGAATGACATTTCCTCCTATGGAGTCCGTTCATCCACATTCGGAAATCGACTAGTTTGGACTGATAATATGGCAGCAGCAGGAAAACACTACGCTACGTGAGCAAGGGGGCAAGCCTGCCTCCTCAGAGCGAAGCCGCGATGGCGCCATTTTATGCTTCCCAAACCATCACCCCCCGTTAGCATCCCATTGACTTCATTTGTTCATAGATTATTTCTAAAGAAATATGACAATGTATAAAAGGCTCCATTACCTATCTCACGTTATGCTCCGTAGCAGACGTTTTTATAAAAATAGGCTAACTCAGTAACGCTCAACCATCACCAGAAAAGTGCTTCTAATAGACTTCACTCATCTCCGTACAGAGCAACGGGATCTGTTGGTCTAGTTTCTATACTGTCTTCGTACGTACTTTATTTTTAGTAAATCTGTGTACACAAAGAATGTTGTCAATGCATGTATTAATGTGTAGAGCCCCTGGTGATACTTCAAGCAAAGTCTCATGTTGTGTCGAGCCTTCTTAGTATTTCGAAAATAGCTATTTTGAGGCTGGCAAGAGAGTGCCCCTAGCTCTCCCATTCAAAAGGCCATTTGACCCAAAAACGACAATACAGTAAATCTTAAAAGTGGCGATTCACAAAAATACCCTAGGATGCATTTTGGCGAGAGTTACACTTTAAGGCAGAATGAGTAGGATTTGTCTGTTGTGGTTTGTCAAGACAACGTTCAAAGTTGTCTCTTTCTCCCCAACGAGTGAAAGCCAACTCCAGATTCATTCTTGTTTTGGAACGAGCTTGGTCCGCTTGCTGTTTCACCTCGTTATATGTGCAGGTTTTTTTTCACTGCTGTGTCCGCTGTTTTCGTAGCTTCCTTTGGGATGCGTGCTTGCGATCAGGCACCTGGTCGCTACGTTTTTATAGAGGTTGATGCCGAGAAATGTCCCGAACACAATATAAGAAAATCCAGGCAGAGGACAGTGTCTCTGCAGATACAGACCCCAAGTGATGATTGAGAGTCTATACATTGTTTTTTAGGAAAATCTTACTTGTGCCTTTAATGTAAGTCTGCATGCTGTGCATATCAGCTTGCACATTTGTTTCCATGTGTACTTTCATATGGATGTACTGTACAACCATGCTTTAATTTGCATGCAACTGTTGTGAGTCCATGTTTTTCTTTTTGTGTGTTGTTTAATCTGCATGCTAGAGTTTCATTCCATTTTAAGTATGTGTTTGCTTGCAGTATTTATTCACTGCTTCAGCCTTGCTATGACTGATTGTGTTTATGTGTGGGCATCTAAGCCTTTTCCCTCACGGTAATACTGCTTCTTGAGAGTTGAGAGTGGCCCATTTGTCACCTCGCCCCGTATGTGAGGAGCAGATTGGCACTGAAATCACCTCTGTGTCTGGCAGATAGCTCTGTCTGGGCCACTGCTATTGCTTAAACAGCCTGTATGCTAGGCAACTGCCATTATCACCATAGGTTACAAAAGGAGAATATGAAGGAGCTTTGGTCACCTGGGACCAGCGAAAACAAGCTGTGAACACAACTTTACATATCATCAGGTTTTAAATTGATACGGTGAGGTTGTTAGCAAACAGTTGCCTATTTACTAGGGCTGACGTCTCCAGGTCGGTTGGTCAATCGGTTGGTCGATTTGCGCTTGTACAACCAATGAGAATTGCTAGTGTTACTTTTATAAAGCCTTCTGTCCATGGTCGGCACAAGGTAAAGTACTTTATCTGGATGAAGGGAAGGCGGAAGCACGTAGGCAGAGAGGACAGATATACAGTAAAGGTTACGGTCCAGCAGTATTCATTTCTCCTCCTCCGAACATTTCTCTCTCTTTAGCTGTTAAATGCCAGCCAAACACTACGCTACTATAGTCACTTAGTCGCTATGTTGTCAGTTTTAATTGCACATGTCAACCTGCCAGGCTAGTTTAGTGGACTGGTAAAATAAACTTCCAACAAAACAAAAAAAGAGGGCAACATACTTTACAATCCATCACATTCATTTGGCATGCGCTTTTCTCCAAAGTAACTTAACAATCAGGTAGGAACACAAGCTAGATGTCATCAGAAATGTTACACTTTGACATGTATAAGATGCATGTCAAAACACCAGGGGTCTCATTTATAAACGTGGCGTACGTACAAAACAGGCCTGAAAATGTGCGTTCGCCACTTCAAACGCAAAGATTGTGAGTTATAAAAAACAAACTTGATGGGAGAATGTGCGGCCCTCCACGCAAACTCTGACCAATGCGTACGCACATTTAGCAGATAATGGGAATTGGCGACGCATATGGTGAGGTGGTGAACTGAAGTCAGACTGCAGAAAAGTAAATGTGGGAATAACGATTACTCGTAATATTTTTAAGTATTGATGCCTCACGCAAATTTTTTCACTCCACACTCAGGGCAACCGGCTGTTTCCAGAGGGAAATGGCAGACAGCTAAGTGTTTTTTATAAATATCATGTATAATCTTCAACTTTATCAATAAGGTTTGTTTGGATATAATATACAGTTCTGTTAAATCTTATCATATAGGAAACTTTCGGTTTTGGATGCGAATGGAGTAGATGCATCTACCTCGTGCTCCCTGTACACATTTTCTATTTTATCAGTTTATTATCCTCTACCGGTTTATTTTTTCCGAAAGTAATGAGATAACAAGTTTAACATTTAACAGAAGTAGAAAATGGCATCCAAACCAACCAAGCATTCGAAGAAAGACACAAGTAAAGACGACGCGACTGCAGCTCATGGCGAGGTTAGGATGTCAGCCTTGACTAGCTTATTGGAGGAACACACAGCTCTCTCTTCCGATTTCAAAACCGTTTGACATCCTTAGAGGCAAAACTTGACCTCGTCCAGGCTGCGGTGTTGGACCATGGACCACGAATGACGTCATTGGAATCCAACACAGACGACCTCAGTGAGCAAATTCACTCTCTGGAAGCGGTGTGCGCCGATCTGACTTGAGAACTACGCTAAACTCAAGGCCAAAACAGCAGACCTGGGGGGCCGCAGTCGGTGTAATAATATCAGGATCATTGGCTTACCGGAGTCTGTTGAGGGTTCTCGGCCCACAATGTTCCTTTCTGAGATGCTGTCGGAAATTATGGGCGAGCAGATTTCGCCGTCTCCTCCGGAACTTGATAGAGCTCATCGGGCTCTGATCGCTAAGATGAAACAGTGAGGGAGGCCGAGAGCGGTAATAGTCCGTTTTCATCGGTATCAGATCAAGGAGGCGGTGATACGTGAGGCCCAATATCGAGGGGTAATGGCAGAGCTTTACAATCTTGGATTTAAGCCATCCATTCTTTACCCCGCAAGGCTGAGGATCCTGACTAAGGAAGGTGAGCAAAAGATGCTTGCATCGGTGGATGAGGCCAAGGAATCTTTGACGGCTCACTGTAGCGCCTCTGCTGTGACGATCGTTCAATAAACCTGATCGGTGGGGCTTATGACTTTATTTACTTTTTATTTACTGTCTATGTCACGAGGGAGCCCGCTGTACAACATTGACCTAACTACACCAGATTTTCCTGAGCTCTCTGACATTATATAAACGGTTTGCTGTTCATTGCAAGTGTTTTACATCATGCGGTCATTTCTACGTGTCTAATGACTGATTGGTGGTGTGGTATTTAATCTGATACCATCGTTGAATTAGATTTGATCTATGATGTATCTCGTTTATTTTATTTTTTTGATGCAATCACAAATACAGCTTGCAAGAGTTTGATTGCAATTTTTGTTTACTTTAGGGAATTTTTATATATATATATATTTTACATTCTCATTTGTTTTGATTTGCCCTGTGATCATTACATTGGTCATAGTATGATCCAAGGATCACTATGCCATGGGTCTGCTCGTATGTTCAGCGTATTATTTGATACTGTAGTGTTATCTATGTGTTGTATAATGAGGATACTTTGTTTTAAGGGATTGAGGATTATATAAGGTAAGGTGAAATAAGGAAGTGTTCAGAACACTTAGTTCTTGCTCTAGTGGGTAGTTTTGCTGTCATTGTAATGTTCTTTAAGGGTTGGGTTGATTTTGTGAGTGGGTCGGGTTTCTGTATGGGATGGCGTCATGCTGACCTTAATACTTTTATGTTTGTTGTTCCTTTGTTGATGTTATGTTATTTTACTTTTTGTAATTATTTTATCTTCATTCTCCGATCACAGGCTTCTGATAGATACTCTAATAGCTAGAGAGTTGAGATTTTTGAGTTGGAACGTCAAGGGCTTAAACCATCCAGTTAAGAGAAACAGAGTTCTTGCTCATCTTCGACAGCTCAAAGCAGAGGTTGCTTTCTTGCAAGAAACCCATTTATGCATCGCAGATCACATTCACCTCAATCATGGTTGGAAGGGGCAGATTTTTCACTATTCTTTCCAAGCAAGAGCAAGAGGTGTGGCTATTTTGATCAATACGATGTACCCTTTGTACCGAAAGATATGCAATAAGAATGTAACTTTAGCTAACTTTTATGCTCCTAATTTTGATGTCAGTTTTTTTATACATTCTCTCTCTCTTATTCCTGATCTAAACTCACATTATCTTATACTTGGGGGAGACTTTAACTGTTGCCTTGACCCAGTGCTTGATCGTTCATCATCTAGACCATGCGCTGCAAACAAATCCTCCATTTTTCTAAATAATAATTTTTCTGAATATGGTATATCGGATGTATGGCGGCGTTTGTACCCGGAAAAAAGAGTATTTTTTTTTTATTCAAATGTTCATCACTCTTGCTCTCGGATTGACTACTTTGTTCTGGATAATGGTTTAATTTCTAGAGTTCAGTCTTGTACATATGAAAGTATTATTATATCGGACCATGCTTCTCTTACTCTTGATCTGACCTTTCCAAATTTGCCTTCATCTAGGAGGTACTGGCGTTTCAATACTTGACTCTTGTCAGATGATCATTTTGTCTCCTTTGTTGCTGACCAAATTCCTTTTTTTCTAAGCGTTAATAACTCAGTGGAAGTTTCAGACTCAACGGTATGGGAGACCCTTAAGGCATATATTAGAGGCCAAATCATTTCATACGGGGCTAATAGAAGAAAGCTCTCTAAAGAAAAGCAAATTTCACTTGCTAATGATATTTCAAAATTAGATTAACAATATGCTAGGTCTACCACGCCAGATTTGTATAAGAAATGTCTTACAGTTTTTCTCGATTGTTTACACACATTTTCTGAAAGCATGCCTCATACTCTCAGAACTCTACACACAAATCTAAAAACACACACACACACACACACACACACACACAACAGGCAAAACCCCTCAACTCTCCTGCAAAATGAAACTTTACATTCAAAACAATGTTATTTCTTCTCAAAAATGGTATTTTGTTTTCAAATGACACACACAGACCATCATATGACTAGACATTTATAAGAACCAGCTGAACACTGATGTACTCAATGGAAAACACTTCTTCTCCATTCATCATAATGACCTAGGCCTTTTTTATTCAGTGGTACACTTACTACAGACAGTACATACACAAGTGTGTTGTAAAGTATTTGAGAATATTGTTTTTATACTCAGAATGCACAAATACACGGTAACAAATATATTTTATTTTTCCCACAAAAACAATGTACACAGTGTACATCCCAACCAACACAAAGTTGCACCTACAGTGGTCTACATACAAAACAACAGATGAATTTACTGTATACAGTTACAGTTTTTTTTTTAAACAAAAAACATTTGCTGCATCTTCTCTTCTGTTTGGGTCTGACCACAGCACCTCATCCACATCACAAGCAATGTTTCCTCTGGCCAATCAGAAACTACACAGAAGAGCTCACCTGTTGCCCTTTCATGCTAAACCTCTGATTGCTAATTGTAAAACTGTGTGACAGGTGTTTGCCTATGTGATGAGTCAGTGTGCATATTTGAATGGCAGTGTGTTCCTCGTGAAAACAAGAGGTTTTCTTCATGTAAATTGTGCCAAATGCAGAGAATTGTGTGTAGTGATTTGAAAAGAGTGTGTTTTAGAACTGCAATGTGAGTGTAAAGCAGGAATTGTGCTTGTAGTTTAGCAGAATTGGTTCAGCGGGTTGGTGCATTAGTTACATGTTGTGGTCATTGTGTCTCAAGTACCAGTAATTGTGTGTAAACAATTGAGAAAAACTGTAAACTTAAATCAGAGCTCAACTTGCTTTCAACCATTGAGAAACCAGGAGTATTTTTCATGAAAGTGGGGAAAAATCCGGGAAAGTTCTAGCTGATCAGCTGCGAGGGCTACGTGCTAAACAAATTATAAGTGGTCTTCGTCTATATAACGGCGAGGTCACAACTGATCAAAATACTATTAACGACAAGTTCAGAGATTTTTAATCTACTTTGTATACATCTGAACCCTCTTCACAGGGGGATATCGAAGATTTTCTTGGCCGACTAAATGTCCCCACTTTATCCTCGGACGTTTGCAACCTTTTAGATGTGCCGATTTCTCAGGAGAAGTGGCTTGTGCTATCTCTTCTTTATAATCTGGAAAAACCCCAGGACCTGATGGCTTTCCATCAGAATTCTATAAAAATTCTCAGTGCAACTCGCTCCTTTTTTGACATCTGTTTTTTCTGAGTCTCTTAAGACTGGGACTCTTCCAACGTTAAATCAAGCCTGTATCTCTTTATTACTGAAAAAGGATAAAAAACCCTAAGACTGTGCGTCATATAGGCCGATTTCTCTGCTCAACTGCAACGTTAACATTTTAGCGAAGGTGCTTGTCTCAAGACTTGAAGATGTCCTCCCCACTATCATCTTTCCTGATCAAACAGGGTTTATAAAAAATCGTCAATCACTTAATGTTGTCTACTCTCAGCATCAGGCCATTCCAGAATGTGTTGTCTCTTTAGACGCAGAGAAGGCGTTCGACAGGGTTGAGTGGGAGTACCTTTTTTTAGTTTTACAAAATAAAATTGGATTTGGCCCAGTCTTTCTTTCTTGGATGAAATTACTTTATAGTGCTCCCTCTGCAGTAGTTCTAAGTAATGGTCTGTACTCTAGGCCATTTAACTTGCATCGCGGAACCCGACAGGGCTGTCCCCTAAGCCCACTACTATTTGCTTTAGCTATTGAGCCCTTAGCAATTGCCCTACACAAGAGTCAGCAGATCACTGGAATTACCCGAGGTGAGACCTTGCATAAGTTAACTCTATATGCAGACAATCTACTGCTTTTTATATCAAATCCACAAACTTCCTATCTTTGCTTGAGAATTTTGGTCGGTTTTCTGGCTACAGGCTGTTGAGGAAAATATTTCAGAGTGCAGCAGGTGTCGATTAGTTAAGAATTAAAATAATTGAGGATGAAACAAATACAAAGAAATAGTCGTAGACTGAACCAATGTAGGTTTTTGTAGTTTATTAAAGTATATATTCTGCAGAATAGGAGGACTGGTTCACAAGATGCACGCAGCGAGGTGTGGAAGAGTCTTCAATGTACACATGAAAATCACAGGCTTATATACACAGATAAGGAATGGCGGGGTGACATCAACACATGCATAATGACATCTGTTTCCTCAAAGTATCCAGCCTATCTTGACCTTTGACGTACAATGCAAATCATAAAGACAAACTGAGGTGTCTTAAAGTCTGTCCCCAATTTGCCTATCCCCATTTGGGACCTGATGCCCCGTTCATCAATTGGAGATGTACAGTTGTCACAGAACGAGATAATTTAACAGTTTGACCTGAGCTCTATCAGCTCACCTAGAGGCCGCGTTCTTTTAGCTGTAGACTCTGTGACTCCTGTGTATTTTAGTAGAACAATGCAAGGTCTCTTACAGGCAAATATAGATAAACTCTCCTTGTGGAATAAATAAGAAGAGTACATACAGAAAGTCAAAATTAATTAGGTAAAATATAATTTTGCCATTACAAGGCTTAATCTGCACAAGAGTGAACTTTTTCCAATTACAGTTTTTTTGGATTGCTTACACACTAAAATTAAAAGTATTACACTATTAGCAAAACCTTACACTCAAGAAGCAAAACATCAGCCCATATATGCACAACTATAAGCACATTGTCAACCTCACACTTGTTGCAAAACTCTACACACAGTGATTTGCAAAACACTAAACACACTTAACATACATTACACACAAAAATCTATCATGAAGTCACTTCCTTGCAATACCAAAGCACTGACTGTCAAATTACCGCACCGTCCAACCAATTGGTTCAACACAGTCATCAGGTGTGCAAACACTTGTTTGCTTAATTGTAGACACACCAAGCAGGTGTATAAGCACTATAAAAAGCAGCAGGTGAGTTCATCGGTCTTCAAGCACAATGGAAAGAGTCAGAGAAGGAGTAAGATGAGGAGGAGAACGAGGAATCAACAGAGGAGGAATCAACAGAGGAAGAGAAAGAGATGGAGGCCATGCTGGAGGCAGAGGTAGAGGAAGAGGAAGACAAGAAGGTGCTCAAAGAGGACCGAATCTGACAAATGAGATCCGCGCAACACTGGTTGACCACGTTGTCAACCACGGCCTGACGCTGAGGGAGGCTGGACTGCGAGTACAGCCAAATCTAAGCCGATACACAGTGGCAAGTGTGATAAGAACATTTCGACTGGAAAATAGGTATTGTAAAAATATCATCATATCAAAAACATCTGCACGGTTTCAGTAACTGCTTACAGTACTGTATTCTATGCACTATCAGCACTTCTGTTACCTGTGAAATTACTGTACTATTGTATAGTGTTTTTTTTCTACATAGGATTGAGGGTCAGGAACGACAAGGGGGAAGGCCTCCTATGTTCACAGAACAGCAAGAGAGGGAGATAGTAAACATGGTTTTGGCCAACAATGCTATAACACTCAATTAGCTCCAAACTAACATTGTCAATAACCACGCCAGTTTCAACGATATCCATCAGGTCTCAACATCAACACTGGCATGAATCCTTAAAAAAACATATTCAAATGAAGCAAATGTATTGAGTGCCTTTCGAGCGCAATTCCGAAAGGGTGAAATGAATTCCCTTTAGCAGTGTGATCTTGCATACTGTCTCATAATATTTTACTGTACTGTAATATGTATACTACATCTACACTGAACTACACAATTTTGCCTGACAATGTTCTTCAGAGAGTTTTATGAATGGTTGGAGAGGAGATCCAGCATGAGTTCATTTACGTAGATGAGGCTGGGTTCAACCTGACGAGAACACGAAGGAGGGGAAGAAACATCATTGGCCACAGGGCTATAGCCAATGTCCCAGGGCAACGTGGGGGTAATATAACACTCTGTGCAGCCATTACACAGAATGGGGTCCTCCACCGCCATGCCCATATAGGCCCTTACAACACAGCACTCATACTTACATTCTTGGACCAATTGCACAACATAACAGCAGCAAATCAAATTGATCATATCCAATACATTGTTGTCTGGGACAATGTGGCTTTCCACCGCTCTGCTCTGGTTCAGAACTGGTTTCAGCAACATCCACATTTCACCGTCCTATATCTTCCACCATACTCTCCATTCCTCAACCATATAGAAGAGTTTTTCTCGGCATGGCGGTGGAAGGTATATGATCTCCGTCTCCAGGCTGAGGTACCCCTCATCCAAGCCATGGAGGAGGCCTGTGACCAGATGGAGGTAGCAGCAATGCAAGGATGGATTTGTCATTCAAGACGTTTCTTTCCAAGGTGTCTTGCTAATGACAACATTGCCTGCGATGTTGATGAAATTCTCTGGCCAGATCCAGCTAGGCGAAGAGACAATGTCTAGTTTTTTTTTTTTTTGTTTTTGTTTTTTTTTACAGTAAACTTACAGTGCAATATGTAAAGTGGCATTTTGTTACAGTTATGAATCTCCATGTCAACATCTTGGGCGTGTTGAGAAATAAATGACTTTCTTCAGTCTGCAACATTGGTCTTGTGTAGTGTTTGGTGAATTTACATTATATTTGTACTTTGTTGATGGTAGCCTACTCTAATCATAGGGAAGTAGAAGTGCTAGAAGTGTTTTAGGTTTATCACAGCAGAGTGTAACTCGTGCAAACAGAGTATAGTAATGTGAAACGTGTGTGTTTCATATGGTAGCAAAGTGTGGTTTTTAAACAGAAGTGTATAGTTTTTACAAGAGTGTTTAATTATGCAAAGGATGTGTAGTGTTTTGCTAATTGTGTGTGTGGTTGTGCTACTTGTGTGTAGTGTTTTGAAAACACGGGCCCTGTTTTGAACATCGTGCTTAAGCAATCCAAAAAAACTGTAACAAGGTAGATACGCAATTACAGTATTCCAACATACCACTGAAACTAGTCTAAAATAAGCTCACTTATCTTGGGGTCTGTATCACTCGCCATCATAAGCATCTCTTTAAACATAATTTTGGCATGCTTCTTGAACGGATTAAGAAAGATCTTTCTAAATGGTCACCTTTAAAGATTTCCCTCATTGGGCGCATCAATTCCATTAAAATGGTGGTGCTTCCTAAATTGCTTTCTCTTTCGGTGTTTACCTTTATTTCTTCCCCTGTCTTTTTTTAAATCGTTGGACTCTGTTATCTCTTCTTTCATTTGGAATGGCGAGCACCCTTGTTTAAGCAAAGCATATCTTCAGAGGCCTAGATGCAATGGTGGTTTGTCCTTACCTAATTTTAAGTTTTACTACTAGGCAGCTAACATACAAAATACACTTTCTTGGTGGCATTATCACCTTTTGCCCAATAGACCATCCTGGTTCTCCTCTTGCATGCTCTGTTTACAAGTTGCTGTCGGCATGGCTCATACAAGCCTACTTTCCAAAAGAAGATTTGCACTTTTTCCACTATGTCAGACTCGCCACCGGTAAGTGAAATTCTATTTATGACAAGCATCTCTATAGCTAACTTTAGCATGCTACAGGCCAACAAACAAGCTATCGTCTAGCATCTACCGTAAAACTTCAAATAATAGCCCGGGCTTCTATTTACCCAAATGCCCCGGCGTGTATTTGAGACAGGCGTCTATAAGAGACGGGCCTTTAATTGACGATGCTTTGCCCGCATGCTGTGGATCCACTCACACACGCTCACCTCCAGCTCTTCACTGACCTTCTTCCTCCCTGCGCCTCCCAGTCTGGCCCTTTGGTCGTCTTCCTCGGACAGACGTCGCAGTTCTGCTTTATGTTTACCAGGCATGGATTTAATTAGCGGAGGTAATGTTAGTACTGTATGAGTTGCAACAGCTTGACTGACTGACTTCAGTGGCCGTTCTTTAGGTTGGGCTTTTACTGTGAAGGGTAGGAAAAAGTGAAGCTAGCGTTATGCTCTGTTGTCACCACATAACGATCACGTAATTCACGTGCATATTAAGTAGCCACATGTATATGTTTTGGTCTTATGATACATCTACAGGTTACTGCTCCAGCGGAGAGGACGGTTCGTTAAGACAGCAGCTAAGTTTACAAGAGTTTGTCCAAAGTTCAAGATAAACAGTTAGACTACAAACTGACATCTAGAGAGTAGAGCTGTGTTTGCACAGCGAGTGGACAGAGCAGACTGAAACATGTTGATGCCTGTAGAACAGGTAGGTGGGTATATTGATAAGTATTGACTTTTTAATCATGGAGGTTTTATTGTAGGCTACTTACAGTAACGACTGTAGCGTTAGTTCATCTGCGCCATTGGCAGTAGGCTAAATAATCCTCGGTATCGTTTCCAGTCAGTTACATATGTGCTGCGTGAAGTAACGCACACACTTCGGCTCCGCTATGTTTGTGTGTGTGTGTGTGAGTGTGTGTGCGCGCAGCGCGGACATCGCTGTTCACAATCCCGTATATCTTCTAAAATGCAACGCTTTTCTCCAAATGAATTGTGTTTGACGGGTATTAAAAGATCAAATACAACCCAACACGGAAAAAAACAAAAAAACAGACCAGGCCTCTATTTGAGACCGGCCTTTATTTACCCAAATCTGTTGTCACACCAGGCGTTTAAAAGAGACAGGCGTCTATTTGGGACTCGGCTATTATTTGAAGTTTTACAGTAAGTTGCTGTTGTTTTTATTGCTGGTGCGTTTAGAGCTTTCAAGAAGAGAGTCTTGTGGGATCTG
Organism: Gymnocephalus cernua; assembly: GCA_023631565.1. NCBI lineage: Eukaryota > Metazoa > Chordata > Actinopteri > Perciformes > Percidae > Gymnocephalus > Gymnocephalus cernua. The sequence goes on along the minus strand of CM042428.1, from coordinate 4,078,049 downwards.
GTATTGACTACGAGCCCGTGCCCTGTTCATCCCGACCAAGATCCAGGAGGGGGGGTGCGCCTAGAGGCTGAGGGAGACGAGGTCAGGGTGCAAGAGCCAGCACCAGCCAAGAGCGGGGAGAAGGCGGCCGTGAGAGAGGGGGAGGCAGCGGTCGGGCTAGATGCCGTGGCCATCTGCTCGCTGACCTGTCACGCCACGTACGATGGCCTTACGTAAACATATCCCAGAATGATTGATAACTAGGAGGACCAATAGTCTTGATGATCCAACCGGAAAAATAAAATCCTCCACTATACCTTTAAGTTACCTGTAACATCAGTTAACGTTAATTACTCAGCATTTAGCTAACCTAACAGTCTGACAAAGTTACAGTCTAAATTATGGAAATGAACACAAACATTACGTTAGGTTATTAACTCAGAAAAATAACAGTGATAAGTTTTGTCGTGGAAATAATTCCTATTAACACGGTGTAAGTAAATAAAGGGTTTAAAGCTTGTAGTGAAACAAATGAAGACCATCGAGCAGAAAACCAAAGTCTGGTTATTGAGTGTTTATTCTCATTTGCAAATGGAGAAACGCTGTAACACAGCCACCTCGGTGGCTATGCAAGAGCGCTCTGAGTCTTTAACTCACAGAAAACCAACATATAGAGAAACAAAACAAATGGTGACGGCTTCCCCCCCTCTCATGGATCTTACAAAGACGCCACAGAACATTCAGAAATGCACACAAAATTCACAAATGCAAACAAAATTTACAAATGCACACCAGATTCAGAAATGTATTTCTGATGCACACACAAATATACCTTGATTTACAAACTGCTTGCGGTCTGTGAACTTTACTGCATTTGTGTTTGAATTTTGAGACTCCTCTGACGACTCACAAATGCATTTATTTTAAACAGGGAATGATCTGCAACCAATCAGATATCTCACTTGTTTTAGCCAATCACAAGAACGCACCCCACGTGGGGGATTGTTTACTTATAAGCCAATCACATGAACGCGTTCACACAGACGCACCACCGTAGCGGAAGGGGCGGAGCTAACAAAAAGTGAAAAACCTTTGATAATAGCGGCCGTATACGCGACAGCGAAACCCACGGAGTATTACAAATGTAAGTTCAATACAAGTCTTTTTGCTATACTTGTATAACATATAAGCCACCTGTTTATGTAGATTTGGTTAATTTTGCATTCGGTGATGATTTTTGTACTGCAATTTATAACGTTTATTTGTACTGTAATTTGACGTGCTATCAAGCTAGCTTTAACTAACCTTAGCTAGCTAACAGCGGCACAGTTTTACCAACGAGTATAGAAGTTACCGGTACTCTTTGGTTTAACCACTGGCAAATAGATGTGTGATCTTTTAAATATGCATTAGCTAGCTAAGCTGCGAGCGTTAGCAGTAATGTTACAGTACGTTAATGTATGCTTTGTTATAACGTATTAACAGTGCTGTTTCTGTCCTGATCTGACTTATATAATCGTTAGGGACACGGACGTGGCAGCCGTCAATGCTGCCAACCTGAGGGAAGGCCTCCTCTGCTGGAAGGCGAACGACCTGGGGGAGGAGAGAGGATTTCCCTGCTGGTCTGGTGCACAGTGGCCCGGGGCATAGCAAAGGCTCTGGCTAAACCACGATAAGAGGTAGAAGAGGAAGACAAGGGCCTCAGTGACGGGTCCCCAGCCATGGTCACACGCCGTGCCGAGGATGTACCGTTACAGGATCCCCTGGAGAGTCTGAAGTCCACCCTCATATCACTTTCCCCATCAAAGTACAGGCCCAGCAGTGGCACCGTCTTTTAAAATAAAATGTTATTGAATGTATTTAATGGTATGTGTTATCTTTAGCGTTGCATGACTGTAGCAAGCATACATGAAATAAAAAATGAATAGAACAATACACAAGATTCAGAATCTTGTAATAACAAAAAGTTAGAAAATAAAAATAATATATTACAAATTAAAATAAATCAATAAAATAGTAAGCGTATGTGTGTGTGTGTGTTAGAAAAAAATGAAATAAATAAATAAAATAGTAAGTGTGTGTGTGTGTGTGTGTGTGTGTGTGTGTGTGTGTGTGTGTGTGTGTGTGTGTGTGTGTGTGTGTGTGTGTGTGTGTGTGTACACAACAAAAAAATTAATTATTTTATATATTTATCTGAGTTTTCACTGGTTGTCCTCAGGTCGTGGCATGAGGAGACATATTCTGCTGCAATAATTACAATTTTGGGCATTTCTCCCAGTAAATAGGGGAGTTTGAGTTTCATACATCAAACATTTCAAACATTTTTTATTTATTTTTTATTTAACCAGGAAGAGACTCATTGAGATTAAAAATATCTTTTTCAAGAGTGTCCTGGCCAAGGCAGGCAGCAGTACAACCACACACACAGTACATACAAACACAAAATACACAAAAAACACTAATAACATAAAACAACAGAAACAGCAAATCCCTCAAAGTCAACCAGAATGCTAAACACGTCAGGTAAAACATCTAGAGCCAGATGTGGCTGCCTCCAAGTCAAACTACATCCTCTTAAAAGCAACCAATGAGACTAGTTCAGAAAGTTTCATGGATTTCTGTAACTTGTTCCATGTAGAAGGAGCAGCAAACTTAAACGTCTGTTTCCCAGATCAGTTCTAACCTTTGGAACAGACAGAAGAAAAAGATCCTGGAACGAAGATTGTAAGTCCTGGTACTATTTACATTGATGTAGGTCAGAAGGTAGGATGGAAGGAGACAGAAACATAGTGAGACAGCCAATAGCAATTGTTTCAACTGGATCACTCAAGAAAGATGATTTCAGAATCAAAATCATAAACCAAATAATTTAGTAATCCCAAAATTGGGAAATACCTTTGTATTATTATTATTATTATTATTATTATTATTATTATTATTATTATTATTATTATTATTATTATTATTATTATCAAGAATGTGCGTGATGTCAGGCAGGTGTAGGATCAATCATGATACATAGTAATAATAATTACCAATATGGTATAATAACAATAATAATAATAATAATAATAATAATAATAATAATAATAGCAGCATCATTTCTATTATTATTATTATTAAAGATTGAAACAGTCTTATGATTATATTATATTTAAATAAATAAATACTAATGTAACACAATGAATAATTTTTAATCTACATTGGAATTTACATACGTTTTATTGTGCAATGTTTTTTAAGCATCAACCCAATTCATGTTTGGTTTTACCCATAGACATAATAAAGAGTAGACGCCGCATTGGCTGTTGGGCGCAAGAAATGCGGCCGCCATCTTGGACCGGTCATACTCCTAGTTGCGTAGCAACAGAAGCAACAAGATGCCAGAGCACTGTGCAGCATATTCGTGCTCAAATCGGCAGACCATCGAAAACAGGGCTCAGGGGATTACTTTTCACAAGTAAGATTTAATATTACTGCACTTTTGTTTGTATTTTGTTTGTATTTTGTGAATAACCAGAGCATTGAGAAGGAGCAAGGATCTTTGATATTACTGTACTGAAATCGTAGCCAGCTAGCTAGCTAGGCTATGTTTACTGCACTTGATAAATCATATTCCATTACACTGACTTAGATTACAACTGACACAAGAATGCTATTGTAGAAATATTACTGGTATAACATTGGCCTGCAAATTTTACACAAGTGGCGCAGATTGTATTAGCAGTGTTGATGCTTGGTGCTAGTAACTTAGCTAGTATTTTGGTGGTAGCGTCACTATTTCCTGAATCAAGTTACTTTTCAGTGGCTTAACTCCTTTTATTTATCAAGCAGCTTGGCCACACAAGCTACACTTTTCTTGTCATGTTTAATCTGTATATGTTACCCTTGGGTTCCATTTTGTCCAGACATGGAGTTTCTTTCCATCTGTATGCTGATGACACTCAAATTTACTTGCCTCTGAAGCATGGTAACACGTCTGCTTTAAAACCATTAATGGGCTGCCTGGACGAACTAAAACTCTGGCTTTCTGGTAACTTCTTAAATCTAAATGAGAAAAAACATTGTCACCTTATACCACTACCTGTGTTCGGAATTTGGGGGTCTGGATTGATAATAACCTTAAATTTGAAAAGCAAGTGCTGTGGTAAAATCCTGTTTCTTTCACCTGCGTCTCTTAGCCATGGTTAAGCCATTCTTGTCTGCTAAGCCCTTTGAGATTGCCATGCATGCATTTGTAACATCCAGATTGGACTATTGTAATTCTTTATACATTGGTGCTTCGCAGAAATGCATCACCCATCTGCAATTAGTCCAAAATGCAGCTGGAGGCGTAAATTTGAACACATCACACCAGTTCTGATTTTGCTCCATTGGCTACCGGTTAAATTTAGAATTGATTTTAAAGTTTTGCTATTTGTTTTTAAGTCACTACAAAATCAGGCTCCAGAGTACTTGTCTGAATTGCTCCATCCAGTATCTCAGTCAAGATCATTGAGATCGGGGGACTCAAATTCCCTATTTGTCCCACAAACTCGACTAAACAGCAGGGGTGATTGTGCTTTTGCATCCTATGGACCCAAGCTATGGAATATCTCACCGTCTCATATCAGATCTGCACAAACTCTGTCACTTTTTAAATCATCTCTGAAAACGCACTTCTTTTCATTAGCTTTTAAAACATCTTGATATGTGTGTCCTTCCTATTTCCTGTGTATTATGTTGATTTTGTGTTTGTATTGTATATCCTTTGGCTTTGTTAAGCACTTTGGTCAACCCCGGTTGTTTTTAAATATGCTATACTAATAAAATTGTATTGTATTGTATTGTCATGTGACATTAGCGCAACTTAAAGTAGCTTCCTATGTAGTGAACTAGCCTACTGCTGTGCTTGGCTTACTTAGCTTGCTACATTTGACTGGGTGGTAGCTTTTGTGTAGTGAAGCTTTATTCATGGCAGAGTAACTGATAGCTTAGCTCACTATAATGACTACGTTTACATGCAGCCAATAACCCGTTCAAAACCGGAATATTAGCAATAACCCGGTCGCGCACGGCCATGTAAACACCGGCAAAAACCCGAATATGCTCATATTCCAGTTTTTAAAAACCCGAATATGACCTCTGGGTTACTCCTTTTCTAACCCGAATATTTGGTCATGTAAACGCGTATCGGCATATCCCCATCAGAAGGAACATTGATTTGTGTTCTGCGCATGTTCTATTCGCAAGGAATCTCGGTCTTTTGAGTAGAGGAACTTCTTGTATGTGCCGTCTGGCGCATACAAAAACCTGCACCAAGGCGAGACGCAGACAGCACCACACTTTTGGAGCGAGGAGGAAACCAATTTCTTTATTAGTGTGGTGAAAACCATGAATATAATGTCTTTTGTTGATGTTGTGTTTCTTGAAATGACGCATATTGCGTATTAAGGTTATCCGTACGTCCAGACGCTAACAGTGCGTCGCTGTTTACATCAGGATATTGCGATTACAAACTCCACGTATACAGGAGTAAGTCTCTCTGCTCACGCATGTAAACGGGTTATTCCGAATGTTTCAGAAACCCGAATAGCGACCTTAACCCGACCATAACCCCAATATTGGCTGCTTGTAAACGTAGTCAATGTCCAAGCAGCTTACCCAACACTGTGTATTATTCACTTGTAATTCACCCCGACAAAAGTAAGATACCTCTCATGACTCATACCCACCCCACTTACTTAAAATAAAGGCAACAGAACATCTGACTATAGAATGGTTCGCAAAACAAGCAACTTTGGTTCATTATCAACAGATATGCATCAAAATAGAAGTTTTGTTGAAGAAAGGTTCTAAGAAATGTGAAGGAAGAAAATAAGCTTGATCTCCTTTTGAAATGTTTTTGTGTAGACTCTCCCAAATCTTCTTTTTTTCATTTTGAAGGTTTCCCAAGAACAAAGATGTGAGGAAGAAGTGGGAAGTGGCTTTGAGGAGAGAAGGATTTACTGCCAGTTGTTCTGTGCTGTCACCATTTTAACCAGGGTGATTTCGATAAGACGGGTCAGATAGTCCGACTCCAAGATGGTGTTATTCCATCCGTCTTCAGCTTCCCGGTTCACATCCAAAGAGATAGTCTTTTATCTTATAAACAGATAAACTTCACACACACACACACTCTTTCCCTCTGGGTTCTGTAAAGCACTTTGTAACTGTGTTTTGAAAATTGCTACATATATTAAGTTTGCAGACTATTCAAGGGAGTTTCAGCCAAGTAGGCTACATGTGCAGTTTAAATCAAAACTGTCACTTTTCATTTCAACCTGCTATTGAGTACTGGTACGTACGTGCGTGTGTTAGGGGTGCAAGATATATCGACTTAATGTTGTTATCGCAATATATCGAAACTCGCAATAAGTATGCAATACTTGGTTTATTTTGTGCAGCGCTGCGTCCCGTCCGTTGGCTGTGTGGCTTATTTGTGTTTGATTTAGAGCCCACTTCAAAGGCTATAATGATCAGTTGTGTCCTGTTTTCTTTATATATTTTATACTGTACAACCAGTAGAACATGTCCTGTTCTGTAGACATGGTCGTTATTTGTTGTACCAGTCCAATATATGATGATGAAAACTTGTTCAATTTGTTATGAATCTATTTTGTAATTGTACATATGTTTAAAAATATCTTAATTCATATTGATATCACAATATCACATTTTGTCAAAAGTGTGTGTGTGTGTGTGTGTGTGTGTGTGTGTGTGTGTGTGTGTGTGTGTGTGTGTGTGTGTGTGTGTGTGTGACAGAGACAAATAAAAGCTTTAAGTGAACTCTAATATAATCATATATTGTTTCTTAAATTTATTAAAATATCTGACTTTACTGCCACTATCTGTTTCTGCTTTTCTATCATATTTATAGTGTGTGATTTGCAAAATACCTATCATACCCTACATCATATATCATTGCAGGGGACAGTCCCCGTTTTTGGTTGCCTGTCCCTGGCTAAATACAGACAAATATACCTCTGTCCCCGTTTTGTAAGAGTATAAGTATAACTATAAAAGAGCATAGGCTATCAAACAGAGCAGAGTTATAAATGCATAAACATGTCATACAGATTTACTTCTGCAGGAATAGCCAACACACACACACACACACACACACACACACACACACACACACACACACACCACTCCCCAAAAGTGTGGGATCAAGCCATGTGCCCTAGTCATCTTCAAGTGTCACAGTTTACACACTGACAGAGGTTTGTACATGGCAGCTCATGTAGTTTACATGTGCATCTACCCTTAACACAATTTGTTTTTTTACACGAGCAGTGCACAAGTTCCAGTATGGCCTCTGGAGCTGGTGGAAGTGTCGTCCAGTCCACTCCGTAGAAATCTCCTACCATCTTCCAGCCATGATTTACAGGAGGAGGAATGTCTGGCATGCACTCAAGACTCCTTCTGTGTACTGCAGCCTGATAGCTTGCCCGCTGGATGTGTTTATGCAAGGAGTCCTTGTTTGGAGGCAAGTCTCTCTCAGAACATTTACCTGAATTGAACAGTTTAGCCCTTGCAATATTGACATCTAGGCAGTCCTGATTATATAGGTCACTCTTGTAAGCTTCCAGAGCCTCACATAGTTCTGGTGATGGGGTGAAACTTGTTCCTAGTTCTCTAAACATAGTGATGTATTCTGCTTTTGAACTTAGTTTTATCTACGCTTTTGCTTTCCCAACCTTATGCAGAGCGCTCGCAGGTCACATCCAGAAAAGGCATGCAGACCTACAAGGGCATCACATTTGTCTTCGCCAAGATGTGCATGTAGCTTGGTAGTGTCAGTAATGTGTGTGTTTCTCCCCTTGGCAGTATGGAAATGGAGGTGGCCATCATTGTGTCTGGGCTCTTCATTACCAGGTCACTGCTGTATTTGGCTGGATTATGTTCGTTGCAGACGAGCTCCAATGTTGGAAGAAATACTCCAGTAAGTTTTCTTTATTCTGGCCACATGCCAGGAATTTTTCCCACTGCTTTGGAGTTTTTTTGGTCATCACCATATATTTAGATTTTTTGGTAGCCCTGCTCTGCGCGTCAACTACGCTCAGCATTTTTAATGCTCTGGTCGCTGTATGTGTCGCATACAATAATAAATAAAATAAAATTGAATAAAAATAAATGAAGCTCTGTTGACTTGGTTGCCTTAGCTGAGTGAACTAATGTCCTCAGTACATGATCAGCATACAAACCAAATGTTGGCTGTGGCTTGAGTTGTTGCACCAGAGCCATAATATCCCAAATCCAAACTGAGCCATCAGGAATGTCACTCACTGTTGCAGGCGGGTTGATCTCATCAAGCAAGATGTGCATCAGCTTAGCTTTGTTAGTTTTGACCAGAGAGCCATCAGAGTTGGAAATTGACTGTGGAAAAGGACCCAAACTGTAAGTGAGCATTTCATCGATGTTAATTTGCCTAACGCTGCCCACACCGATTAGTCTTGCAAACAAGTTGCGATGTGATGTCAGGGTGATTTCTTTTCCTCTAATTGTTGTGACTGTACTTTGGCCAGTGTCTTTGAATGTTTTCATTTTCATTTTCTTTATAGGGTCATGGAATGATGCTTCACCATTGACAATCCTTTTTTCACAGAATTCAGTGAGTGCCTTTACACCAGGGCTCCACACTAACTTTTTGCCTTGGTTGCACTGGTGCGCCTAACTTTTTTTTATTTAGGTGCATCAGCACACAATTTAGGTGCACCCAAATTTTTCCTCATAGCACCGTTAACGCCACAATTTCAAGGTTACCTTTTTATCACGCTACATATACATTCGTATATATCATGTAAATGATTTTAAACAAGAATAAGGTGTAGGTAAATACTTTTTAGTTGAAGCACAATCATACTGCATATAAAAATAAAAATATTAACAAAAAGAAAGTTTGAAGTGCTTCACTGAGCTGCCAAACTAAAACATTTAGTTTGTCCTCTGCCCCTCAGATGGCCAACACCTGTAATTTGGCCTTCTTCCCCTTTAGCCTTGGCTATACCAGCTTGCCACACTCCCTAGCATTAAAATCCTCCAAACTGCCCCCCCCCCCCCCCCACACACACACACACACACTGATTCTTATCAGATCTTCCACTAGTCCAGGACTAAAAATCATATCTCTGTGGACTAAGTGGGCTAAATGTTCCGTTTTAAGTCAAAGCCACTTTTCACAAGCTCTTTTATGAAAACAGTTTGAAAATATACAGCTGCAACACATGTAAATGAAGATTATCTGAAATAAATAGCCTAGGATATATTTAAAAATATATATATATATCTCTAAGAAAGCTCCTTCACTTGTTATCAACAATAACAGATTAAAAGAGAAAGAGGGCGCCCAGATAGCTCAGTTGGTATATATAGAGGTTTGAGGTTAGACTCCGACCTGCGGCCCTTTGCTGCATGTCATTCCCCCCTCTCTCTCCTTTCATGTCTTCAGCTTTCCTATCAAAATAAAGGGAGAGAGAGAGAGAGAGAGAGAGAGAGAGAGAGAGAGAGAGAGAGAGAGAGAGGTGCGATGGACTGAAGCGTATGCTACTCACAGAGTGACGGCTGACTCACTATGAACGGGTCCAGCACGGGGCGAATGCTTTGGCGGGTCAGCAGCGTTACACACGTCTTGTGTATGAAATGTCTGTATCGTCACTGCGCTGCATTTTTATGAACTATGATATTCTGGCCACGTCTCTCGCCCAGGTCCAGCAGGCTCCGTCTGAAGTTAGTTGCATTCAATAACTTTGTCTGTGTTTTTCGCCCTGCGGCCGCAGTAACAGAGTTACCAGCGGAAACACTGGTACAAATACAGGTTTCCCTCTCATGCTTAACAATATAGAGCTGTGTTAATAACAATTAAAACTGTAGACAAATGTCGCAGTGTGGACCGACGCCGTGTCTCTTCATGTTGCACGGTGGCCGTGTGTGAGTGAATGCGGACGGGGCTGCGCGGATGGGTCATGCAACGCAGCGGAGAGGACGTTAGGTGCATCGGTGCGACCTAGGAAAAATGTTAGTCACACCCTTACAACATTTGGGCGCATGTGCGACCAAATTGCTTTACACCTCTTTGTTTAGCCCCTAGTAAGTCTGTGGCAACATTGTCTGATGCCTGTTGGCCAGAAGAGATGTGACAAAGAGACTCTCCATCCAGCAATGGGTCAAAAGGATTAACCATATTTTGGATAGTGGCCAACATGTTCATCATCAGCCTGATCTCTCTGCATTGTGGTGTTGTCTAGTTAAGATGTCCTACTGGGCACTTGCCTGCCATTGTTTTGCATTCAGAAGTGATTGCTGCCCGCTCATGTTGTGTTAGGGTCCAGTGGTGAACTGCACCATTGTTCAGAGAGAACCCGCTGATGCCTCCCTTTTGACTTGATCACATGCAGTGCCGGCAAAACCATGACACTGATGTCTTTGTGCCACAAAGTCACCTGAAAGAACCTGCTGGTATGCTGAAGGGTGCTGTTGTGATCACGGTTGTTCAGCTTAGGCTTGCGTCCTTGTCCTTTACGCACTGAAATTCCTCCTCATTCCTTGAATCTTTTAATTATGTTATGCACTGTTGAAGGTGAAATAAGCAAATGTCTTCCTATCTTTCTTTAAGGAACATTGTTTTTAAACATTTCAATAATTTTCTCACGTATTTGTTGGCAAACTGGCGATCCTCGGCCCATCTTTGCTCCTAAAGGACTAGACCTTTCTTGGATGCTGCTTTTGTACCAAATCATAATTACAATCACCTGTTGACATCACCTGTTTCAAATCACATCATTATTTAACCACTTTACCTGATTACTAGCCCTAAATTGCTCCTGTCCCAACCTTTTTTGGAATGTGTTGCATACCATACAACTTGTGGTCCACATGTTGCAGAAAGAGACAAGTGTCAAAAGAGTCCTTGATAAAGCAAGGTCTGTGGTGAAGCTCTTTCGCAAGTCCTCAGTTGCAACACAGAGGTTATTGGACCAGTGTGGTGTTATTGTTGTAAATGACTGCCCCACACGCTGGTCAAGCACATTCAACATGGTCACACGACTCTTCACAGTTGTAGAAAAGGGTTGGTCCAATTTTACCCCGGCTCTAAAAGGCCAGAGTCTTTCTGACCCCTCCGGTCAGCTTCTCAAGCTTTACCCTTTTGTGTTCGTTAATGGATCCCTCTTTCGAGACCTAAGTATGCCTTAATGACAGTTAAAGCAATCGTTAACAACCAATCAAAATTGTAGATATCATGACAGAGCGGTGTGGTGTGTGTATCTTATATGTAGGTTTTAGCCACTACTGTGCAATGTGACATCGCCTCCATGACTATACTTGATGGCTAAAATTATTTATGTGGAAATGTCTGAACATTGTGCAACAGCAATTATGGAAACAAACCTTTATTTATTAAAAATCATAATACTAATATCATACTTCAAACCTATGTCTTGCTAAGGCTAATTTGACTATGAGCTGATCTACAGCTCATAGTCTAACTGTGAAGCAAAGGAGGAAGTCTCTGATAGCAGATAAGAGGATAGAAACAACAGTTGGAGATGGGACAGGTGGGACTCTGGGAGAGGGGGGGCACTGGGTGGTGACAGGGAGCAATTTAGACCCAGCATGACTGTACTCCTTCCTCCTCATCAGAGGAAGTGTCAGTCTCGTTCACATGGCCCTCCTCGTAGGCAGGGGGAATAAATTCAACTGTGGCTAACATCTGATAGGCGGGGGGAGCACCCTCTTTTGATAAGGCCGTAATTATCAGTCTATTCATTAGGGTTCTGAGACAGGGGATTGCACAACAGCCGCACCACATGAGGCTGCTAGCAAATGCAGCTATGGAATCATGTCTTTCAACCTTTCAAATATTCCATGCATCCAATTGGTTACAGGGTCATCATTTATATCAACATTAAACATTGTAATTTCATGTTAATTCTTCCAAGCCATCAGACAAGTCTGTCTCAGCTGGCTCAGCCACGCCCCTCTCTCTGCATCACGTGTGTAATTTGGCAAAACGCTGTTGTAACACAATTCCAATGTAGTTTACTGTTGTCCACCAGAAAAGAAGGACTCAAACCCCCGCTCCAATCTGACTGCGTGCTTTGAACTCGTCTGGTAGCTACGCCTCTGGGTGCATCAGTCTACCACACATATACACTCTGTTATCAAAAGTGCTACCAGGAGTACCCCATCTTCTATGGGGCATGTTCTTTTATGGGACCTGTTCAGGTGCAGCCTGTAGAACATGGAAGCTCCACACAGCCACCACCCCTCAGCTCTACTGGTGCTCTGATTAACAAGTGATAGTCGGTGTGACCTCCACAGACGAGTTCAGTCGGTGCACACTTTTTCCCTGTCCTGCTCTCGAGAAACAGGTGTAACTACACCTGGGAAAGGTTTAAGCAACAGGTGTTAGACAGTATTTACTGGAGGAAACAGTAAACTCAATGACTTGTGTTCTTCCATTTTAGGTGTGAGGTTTAGAGCGTGCATAGCTAAACCGACGAAGGTCACCTTGCAAACCTGTGGCATCATTTTTGGTTATTCAATTTGAATGGGGCCTAACTGTCCCAGTGGAGCATTCTACGTAATTGTTAACCTTAGCTCTTCGTGCAGTCTACATAATCCACTCTAATCAGTGATAATTCGATTTCCATTCAGTTGTTAGCTTGTTTGTGAATCTGTAAGATGTGAACAGATTAATCATACACTGTAAACAGTTTCTGTGGTTCAGGGTTAAATTAACCAATACAAAAAGCTTTTCATTTGATCAAAACATATCTGTGATTGTGAGCTGTCTGCTTTAACATTATCACACACATTGTCCTTCTGTCATCATGTTAAAGGTAAAAGGTGCATTTTACAGGCTTCATCCAACTAAATAGTTTACTGATGTTAATGTCAGGCTATTGTACACTGATGAACACGCAATTATTCTAAGTTATGTTCAACAAAATTCTGAGAACAGCAACAGCTGTTTGTTTCAATTTTCAACCAATTTAATTAATAATTAATAATCCTATTTTTTAAGTACAAATAAGTCATTTTAATATTAAGTTTTCCCAATAGTGTATGTGTATTTCAGAATGTGAGTCTAGGTGCTGGTACTTCCCTTCACAATGCATCAGATGTGTCAGATCAGGACAGTCTCTCCCCTCCCCCCCCCCCCCCCCTCTCAGTCCGTCTGCTGCTCCAGACAGGATCCAGTGTCTTTCTGTTTGGTGAAGCAGACCCCAGGGCTGTTGAGTTTGTCACTGTTCCTGTAGCTGGAGGGGGTGAACCGGACCCGGTCCCTGACACATCGAGGCACCGTGTGGCACAAAGCAGAACTCAGAGAAGCATTATTTGTTATATTTATCCATATGTATCACTTGGAAAAAACTTCTACTCCTTCAGCAAACATCAGTAATTATAAAACAGCATTCCTTTCTCTCTTTTTGAGGCATGAAAACTCATGACTCAATAACATATCCGCATATATAAATAATCTGTTCAGTGGTTTTAGCCATTAACACTCTGTCCTGTATATAAAAACAAAAAACAATAACAAAAACAAGAAGAAATCACCAAAATAAAATGTTTCCAATATCATCCTAATAGTGTAAACAATATGTCCTATATAAACTTAAAAATAAAAACAAAGTCTGTAGTGCAACTTTACTGGGAAACCTCATTATCGAGTTTGAATGAACTGCACATAAAAATAAGATCTCATGTCACCCTGCATTGGTTTCAGTATTGTAACCAACAAACTCAGATGAATCAAACAAAACAAAACAAAACACAAAACTACTATCTTGGGGTTGCAGCACAAAGTAAGCTTAATTGCTGTCTGATGTTCCTAAAAATCATTGTGAATTAAAGTTTGTTGGTGTAGTATTGGTAGAACGAAACTAAGAATCAAAATGTATGTCAAAAAACGTACCTCAGTGTATTAAAATCATTTCTGAGCCTAAACTGCACATCCAACTGTCTGTTCCTCCATATACACAACTCCTGTCCTATCTTATTTGTGTGTGTGAGTGTGTGTGAGAGTGTGTTTTCTGGGAAGCCCCTCCCTCGGCTGTTCTCTGAGCCTTTGTAAGAAAGGAGCATTCCTCCATGTTGCATGAAAACACACTGCTTTGCTATTTCTGATATACGACATCATTGAAGGAAATGTTGCTACATTTAGGGTTTAGGCAACATAATAAGGTTATGCAGATAGTCATAGTGTAAGGGACGTATTCAAATCAATTGCCTAAGTGAAAAGTATTAAATTAGCAATGCAGAAAAGCTCCACATGTTTGTTGAAAACTGGAAATGACTAACGCAGTTCCATCAATCAACGAAGTATTTAAACAACTAATCCTCTCAGCTGGAGTTCTAGGTCTCTTTGTTGGGCAGTTTAATAATAATAAAACAACATGTTTCATTCCCTGCTGGAGCTGCTCCCCCCGCGACCCGACCACGGATAAGCGGACGACGATGGATGGATGGATGTTCAGCTTACAAAAGAAAAATTCCTAATTCATCTTTTGACAAAAATATGTCAGATCCCAATAATATCTAAAAGCATTTGACAAAACTCTTTTGTCTTACAAACCAAAAATCAACAGTTTGTCTATTACCTATATAAGATAAGGAAGATTTTTAGTGAGCCCACACTGGGGAACCACTGTTATGGTTTACTCTGACCTTGTGGCTTATCGGTTCACACTGAGAGGTCCTGTACTCACTTCGCCAGACTCACAGGAACTCCTCAGAGAAACAGATATGTTTTTATGTGTGAAATGGTATAAGCTCTTTTAAAGCCTAAATGAAAAGAACACAGAAATAAAGCCGGTGAATATAAAGCATATGTCAATCCTTTAATAGGACAACTATCATTCCAATATCGTTCTATTTGATAGACAGCTCTATGACAATAAAGCATTTAATAAGCAAATGTTTTATGTACAAAAACAAAAACGCACAAACAAAAAAAAAAATCCCAATTTGTCTTACCCCAAAATGTGTCAAATCACAACCGTATCTAAATGTTTTTTGACAAAACTCAAATTATCTCCATATCTAAAAAATATTTTTTTTAGATACACAGGAGAATCCAACTATGGTTAAAACTGACTCCAACAGCCAATAAGGAGTTAAAATCAAGACCACATGATTTTCATTGATCACTTCCTGTTTTAATGGGTCCTGTGTTTCTGGGGCATGTAGTCCGAATGCCGTGAGATGACTACATGCCCAAGGTTGACAACTTTTTAATCAAACTCACATCAACTTTTGGTGTTGCTCAGAGATAGTACGACACCTGAGAAAAAAAATGGTGAAATATCACTTGAAAAAGCTTTGTTTTTATTGTGCAAAAAATATCGGTGTGTGTTTGTAGGCACAGGTGTCACCCAACAGGTGAGCACTGCTGGCACAAATGCGCGCTGTGGTGAAAGTTTTCTTTATAATAATCTGTCCAGCCAGTCAGTCATTCTGGGAAGTCATAAAATCATCCTGATTTTGTCTCCTGATCTGTAGGAGTCTGAAAAACATACATTGTTTAGCAGTCAAGTTTTTAGTCATACTGCACATTTGTTTTTATGCCAGTAGACAATTTAATTCTTCAAAAAAATGACAAAAAATAACCTTTCTGTATATTCTTCAGCTGGTTCACATGAAAACAAGAGAAACACAGTAATTGTTGTGTCTTCGTGTGTACCTCTGTAGGCAAAAACTATTTCATATCAGCCCTGAGGTTAACAGGCTGGCAAATAGAAATGTACGCTTGAAATTTAACCAAAAGTGTGCATTTTAGAATGTGTCAGGAAAATCAGTCAAAGAACGATTTTTATCAAGACGTACAACTTTAACCAGTACGGAAACAAACCCCAATTCCGAAATAGACACATTAAATTTCTGTCTAATAAGTTTACAACTTATACTTTGTAGGAGCAAAAAATGAGCATTCTGCTTGTCTATCTTGTTCAGGATCCTAAGGGTAATGCACAGAAGTCATATGAGTGGTTCATTTTTCCTAGAATAATCATTCCTCTAGCACTTCTAGAGAAAATAAAATGACAACTAGTCTATCAAAAAGCCTTCTGATTTGTAGTTCATTTTACCCAAAAATAGAATTAGTAAACCCCAATTTACCCAATAAAAAATTACCAGTGAGCTTTGGTGTTAATTCTTTTAAACTCTAATATTTTAAATGTATAGCACCAGTGTTAATCAAAAAATTATGAATGCTACTACTATAATTATACACCATTAGGCATTTCTTATAGGATTCGGAAGATAACATACTGTAAGTGCTGGTTTATAAATCCCCATCTTTGTAAGAAACTTCCAGAAAACTGTTGGTGGGCACCAACTCTCAGCTCTTTTAAGTCAAGGCTGAAGACCTTACTTTTTGACACTGCCTTTTTCTAATTTGTTATATTTTTTGAACAGTTCTCTCTATTTTGACTACTTTCTCCACGAAATTACCACAGTTCAGTTGACACAGTTTATCTAACAACCCAACTTGTTTAGTCTACACGGTAGCCCCTCAACTAGGCCTCCCGTCGTACCATTAAACCAGGCCAAACCTTCACCATTAAATCAACATTGTAAAAATCCAGAACATTAACCTTTAACAACTTATAGTCAACGCTAAGCTAAAACCCTCTGTGCGTCCGGTCCTCCTCCCTGTACAGGCGATACAAGTGTGTATCGCCTGGAGCTTTGTAACCAATGTCCGAGACTACACACAACTTAAGCAATGAGCACGCAATATCTCACACCACTCCCGCATATATCGATGCACTGTGTTCAATAAACCAATATTTGCCAACTCAACAATACACATATAAAACCGACATTACGTACATTAAACCAACATTTGTCAAAACGACATTGCACCTTAAAACCACATTGCATAAATTCATACCATGCACACAATAACAAAACGTTCTAGGCAGAACTCCTCAGCGAGCCTGGCTATTTTTAACGTTCTAGGCAGAACTCCTCAACGAGCCTGGCTAGTTCTAGGCAGAACTCCTCAACGAGCCTGGCTAGTTTTTCATGCAATATCATTTACAGTGTTTTCCATATCAGTTTACCAAGATGTCTTACCCTCACAGATCCAAAAGAAATTTAGTTTGAGGTCCGAATGTGAGAATTTTGGAAAAACAGGAATTCTCTTCCCTTTACATTTTGGTGCACCATTTTGGATCAGCAGGGGAGAGTCCGGGTGAGAAGTCCAGCCAAAAAATTCTGGTTGGCTTCAGTTTTCGGCTTCCTGGTTCCTGGCCATCCCAGGCTACATGACATTTTATCCTACACAGTCAAAGATGCAGTCTGTCAAATAACAAATGACATGGGATGGGACAGTTTGCTTACTAGTGAGTGGCAAAAGCTTTCATCATTGCATGACCTACTGCTGCCTTTTGCAGAACACACTAAAACCCTCCAGAGTGACACCACATCTATGTCCCTAGTGGTTCCTGCCCTCTTTGATCTGCTGAGCCACCTAACTGACTTTGCAGAGAACACTCGGTACAGAGACCTCGCCACTCTTGCAGAGAAAATGAGATCAAATCTGAACCAGCGTTTTGCTTGCCTCTTGGATTCAACCGATGAAAAGTTCTCAGCACTTGCAGCAGCTGCCTGCTTTGTCAACCCAACTGTCTGTGAAATCCTTGTTAAGGTTGATGTGGCTGATGGAAATCCAGGAACTGCTGAAACAGGCAGAAGACTATGTGGTCAAATGCACTTTGCCACACACAAGACCAGTCTGTAGATGATGCAGAAGAAGAGGTTATTGAGGAACCAGAAGCAGCGCCATCCTCAAGGCAGCCGGTATTTAGGTTCCTCTCAAAATGCCGCACCACAAGGCCTAAACTGAAAACTTCCACAACCAGCATCAGGCAGCAGATCATCAAGTACAAGCAAGAACTTTCACATCCCATCACTGAGGACACAGGAACAGACTTCTGGCTGGAAAAGAGTGACAGTTTTTATCACAGTTTAAAACCTTTTGCGTTAGACTTGTTAACTATGCCAGCTTCTCAAGCTTTTGCAGAGAGGGTATTCAGCATCACAGGTGACTAGTTTGTCTATTACCTATATGAGATAAGGAAGATTTTTAGTGAGCCCACACTGGGGAACCACTGTTATGGTTTACTCTGACCTTGTGGCTTATCGGTTCACACTGAGAGGTCCTGTACTCACTTTGCCAGACTCACAGGAACTCCTCAGAGAAACAGATATGTTTTTATGTGTGAAATGGTATAAGCTCTTTTAAAGCCTAAATGAAAAGAACACACAGAAATAAAGCCGGTGAATATAAAGAACCATGATAGAATGTCATTTTTTCCATTACATTCCACTCTTTTGATTACGGCCTAATCACATAAATCAAAATTCCCTAGTTATGGCAGCTCAAAATTTTCAATCACAAAAATATATTTAGGCTTTTGTTCTAGCTTTTTATGCTTGCAATATAGTCACAGTGGTAATTTATTTTTACTGACCTTATGTCTTTGCTCAGACAAGAATTTTTAGAAGTGCCAGGGTGCCTGTCTTACAGTCCCGTTCTGATGGTGAGGTTCACCAACATGTTATGTGACATAAAACAAAAGTTGATATCCTGCTGGAAAAGTTAGTAGACTCAATCAATAATTTCTAATAAGTGTTTAATCTCTCGCTTTTCTTTATTCCCACGGAATGCCCTTCCCTAGTGACGATCTCCAGTCTGTTTGCAAGCTGTCACAAACCTTCCCAAATCCTCCCCAAAGCATATGTCAATCCTTTAATAGGACAACTATCATTTCAATATCGTTCGTAGGTCTATTTGATAGACAGCTCTATGACAATAAAGCATTTAATAAGCATATGTTTTATGTACAAAAACAAAAACGCACAAACAAAAAAAAAATCCCAATTTGTCTTACCCCAAAATGTGTCAAATCACAACCGTATCTAAATGTTTTTTGACAAAACTCAAATTTTCTCCATATCTAAAAAATATTTTTTTTAGATACACAGGAGAATCCAACTATGGTTAAAACTGACTCCAACAGCCAATAAGGAGTTAAAATCAAGACCACATGATTTTCATTGATCACTTTCTGTTTTAATGGGTCCTGTGTTTCTGGGGCATGTAGTAGTTTAAAACCTGTTGCGTTAGACTTGTTGGCTATGCCAGCTTCTCAAGCTTTTGCAGAGAGGGTATTCAGCATCACAGGTGACCTCACAAGAGGACGGCGCAACAGAGGAAGGGTAACATTGGAGCGAAGTGCTTTCCTTAAAATGAACAGAAACAAATAGAAATGTTGTATTCACTGCTATTTACAGCATTTCCTGTAGTAGTATATGCACAACTTGAAAGTTACTGATCTTGGTACTGATCTGTTTTGTTTTAATATGAGAGCAGAGAGATTTATTTTGTTCCATGCAATAATGGCATTACAGTTTAGCATGTAATTCACTTGTCTTGAGTTGAGCTCATTGATACTAGCTCATTGATACTTTTAATTATCAACAGAAGAATATTTCATTTTGTGTGCAAAGACATTACAACAACCAATGCATATTTTCTTTTATATATGTTTTGTTTCTTTTCAAATCTCTTTGATTTTGCACACAATGCACAGAGTAATACAACCACAAATCAGAAAAAGTTGGGACAGTATGAAAAACACAAATAAAAAAATAAAGTAGTGATTTCTAAATGTACTTTGACTTGTATTTCATTGCAGACAATACAACAGCACATAATTTAATGTGTTCCTCATGATTTATATTGTTTTAAAAAAAAAAAAAACTAAATTCCTATTTTGGTTCTTGCAACACATTTCAAAAAAAGTTGGAACAATAAAGCATTTACCACTTTGTAATGTTGCCATTCCTTTTCACAACACTTAAAAGATGTTTAGCAACTGAAGACACCAAGTGATAAAGTGTTTCAGGTGTAATTTTGTCCCATTCTTGCTGCAAACAAGTCTTAAGGTGGGCAACAGTACGGGGTCTTCGTTGTCGCATTTTGCTCTTCAAAATGCGCCACACATTCTCTATTGGAGACAGGTTGGGACTGCAGACAGGCCAGTCAAGTACCCGTATCCTCTTCCTCCGCAGCCAGGACTTTGTAATGTGTGCAGAATGTGGTTTTGCATTATCTTGTTGAAATATGCATGGACGTCCCTGGAAAAGATGTCTTCTTGAAGGCAGCATATTGTGCTCTGAAATCTCTATGTACTTTTCAGCATTAATGGTGCCATCACAGAAGTGCAAGTTACCTTTGCCATGGGCACTGACAGATTCCCATACCATGACAGACCCTGGCTTTTGGACTTGTTGCTGTTAACAGTCTGGATGATCCTTTTCTTCTTTGTCCGGAGCACACGGCGTCCATTTTTCCCCAAAAATACCTGAAATACTGATTCATCTGACCACAGTACACGTTTCCACTGTGTGATGGTCCATCCCAGATGCCTCTGAGCCCAGAGACGGCGCTTCTGGACACTGTTAACATAGGGCTTCCTTTTGGCACAGTACAGTTTTAACTGGCATTTGTGGCACTTGACAAAGGTTTGCCAAAGTAGTCCTGAGCCCATGTGGTGATATCGCTTATAGAT
This sequence comes from Gymnocephalus cernua, assembly GCA_023631565.1. Taxonomy (NCBI): domain Eukaryota; kingdom Metazoa; phylum Chordata; class Actinopteri; order Perciformes; family Percidae; genus Gymnocephalus; species Gymnocephalus cernua. The sequence goes on along the minus strand of CM042428.1, from coordinate 4,057,461 downwards.
GAATGACGATTCTTGATGCAGTGCCGCCTGAGGGATCGGAGATCACGGTTGTTCAGCTTAGGCTTGCGCCCTTGTCCTTTACGCACTGAAATTCCTCCTCATTCCTTGAATCTTTTAATTATGTTATGCACTGTTGAAGGTGAAATAAGCAAATGTCTTCCTATCTTTCTTTGAGGAACATTGTTTTTAAACATTTCAATAATTTTCTCACGTATTTGTTGGCAAACTGGCGATCCTCGGCCCATCTTTGCTCCTAAAGAACTAGACCTTTCTTGGATGCTGCTTTTGTACCAAATCATAATTACAATCACCTGTTGACATCACCTGTTTCAAATCACATCATTATTTAACCAATTTACCTGATTACTAGCCCTAAATTGCTCCTGTCCCAACCTTTTTTGGAATGTGTTGCAGGTCTGAATGACAGGAAAGGATGTATATTTACAAATGAAATTAAGTTGACCAGACAAAACATGAAATATTTTGTGTTCACATTGTCTGCAATGAAATACAAGTCAAAGTACATTTAGAAATCACTACTTTCTTTTTTTATTTGTGTTTTTCATACTGTCCCAACCTTTTCTGATTTGGAGTTATACATGATGAAGAAGAAGATGCTTACAGAGTTGTGTGCTTTTTAGTTTAATGTGATATTTACCTGTATTTTCAATGCTGAGAGAGCAGGGTTTTTTTTATTTACTTGAACATTAAGAAGTATTTCTTTGGTAAGGCAAGGCAAGGCAAGGCAGCTTTATTTGTATAGCACTTTTCAGCAACAGGGCAATTCAAAGTGCTTTACATGAAGACAATCAAAATACAATAATCAAAGTTACAGTGCAGTATAAGAAATTAAACATTAAAGAGCAGTTAAAAACAGTTATATAAAAGCAGATAAAATAAGCAACGAAAGTATAAGAAATGGATAGTTATTTAACGAAAGGCAACATCAAAAAGAAAGGTCTTCAGCCTTGATTTAAAAGAACCGAGAGTTGCAGCGGACCTGCAATTTTCTGGAAGTTGGTTCCAGATGTGTGGAGCATAGAAACTAAATGCTGCTTCTCCCTGTTTAGTTCTGACCCTGGGGACAGAAAGCAGACCTGTCCCAGACGACCTGAGAGGTCTGGGTGGTTCGTAGTTGACTAGGAGGTCAGAAATGTATTCTGGACCTAAACCGTTTAATGATTTATAAACTAGCAAAAGTATTTTGAAATCAACTCTCTGAGGTACAGGAAGCCAGTGTAAAGATTTCAGAACTGGAGTGATGTGATCCACTTTCTTGGTCTTAGTGAGGACTCGAGCAGCAGCGTTCTGAAGCAGCTGCAGCTGTCTGATTGATTTTTTAGGGAGACCTGTAAAGACACCGTTACAGTAGTCCAGTCTACTGAAGATAAAAGCATGGACAAGTTTTTCCAAGTCCTGCTGAGACATAAGTCCCTTTACCCTTGATATATTCTTAAGGTGGTAATAGGATGACTTTGTAATTGTCTTAATTTGGCTGTTGAAATTCAGGTCTGAGTCCATAATTACACCAAGATTTCTGGCTTTGTCTGTTGTTTTTAACATTGTCGTTTGAAGCTGAGCGCTGACTTTTAATCGTTCCTCTTTTGCTCCAAAAAGAACCACCTCAGTTTTTTCTTCATTTAATTTAAGAAAGTTCTGGCACATCCAGTCATTAATTTGTTCAATGCACTTAGTCAGTGTTTGTATAGGACTATAGTCTCCTGGCGATAAGGTTATGTAAATTTGTGTGTCGTCCGCATAACTGTGGTAACATATTTTGTTGTTTTCCATAATCTGAGCCAGTGGAAGCATGTAGATGTTAAACAGAAGAGGCCCCAGAACGGAGCCTTGGGGAACTCCGTACGTCATATTTGTATGCTCAGATGTATAATTACCTATAGATACAAAGTAGTCCCTATTCTTTAAATAGGATTTAAACCAGTTTAGGACTGAGCCAGAAAGGCCAACCCAGTTTTCTAATCGGTGTAGTAATATGTCATGGTTGACTGTGTCAAATGCAGCACTGAGATCAAGTTATACTAAGACTGCAGTTTTGCCACTATCTGTGTTTAAGTGGATATCATTAAAGACGTGTTTACAATCTGTAAAAGATCAGAAGACATACAATTTGAAACATTTTTTGCCTGGACAGTGTGGCAACACATATCCCTTACTTGATATGGAGGCACTGACAGTCTAATTTTCTGAATTTTGTCTTCGAAAAAGGAGGCAAAATCATTGCAGGCCTTGGTAGATAAAAGTTTGGATGCTACTGGTACTGGAGGGTTTGTTAACCTATCAACAGTAGCAAACAGAGCACATGAATTATTATTGTTTCTGGCGATAATGTCAGAGAAGAAGGACCACCTAGCATTCCTCAGTTCCAAATTATAAATGTGAAGTCTTTCTTTATAGGTGTTATAGTGGACCTGGAGATTAGTTTTTCGCCACCTGCGTTCAGCTTTTCGACACTCTGTTTTTTCTGTTCTTACCCGTATGACATTTCTCCATGGAGATCTTTTCTTACTACAGACAGCTTTGACCTTAGTGGGAGCAAATGGCATCAATAACATTTGTAATTTTAAAATTGAAATTATCTACAAGCTCATTGACTAAGACCCCAGTGAGGGCGGGTGTGGAGGAGAAAAGCTGAATGAATGTTTCACTGGTGTTTTCAGTGATATACCGTTTTCTGATTACCTTAGTTTGGACACTTTTGGGCACCGAGATAGTGCCGTTAAAGAAAACACATGAATGATCAGAGAGAGCAACGTCAGTCACCACAACCTTGGAAATGTTCAAACCCTTGGAGATAATCAAGTCCAGAGTGTGCCCCTTATTGAGCGTGGGTTCCGTCACATGCTGAGTCAGTCCATAGTTCTCAAAAACACAACACAGTTCTTTGGTCCCTCTATCCTGCAGGTTGTCCACATGAATGTTAAAATCACCAGCAATAATTACACAGTCAAAGTTAATACAGATTATAAATAGCAGTTCAGTAAAGTCATCGAAGAAAGCTGCACAGTATTTCGGTGGTCTGTAGATATTTAGAAATATAGCTCGGGGGGTGGACTTTAGCTGAAGAGTCACATATTCAAAAGAAGCAAAATTTCCATAAGATATTTGAGTACAATGGAATGAGTCATTATACAAAATGGCTACTCCACCTCCTTTCTTATTCACTCTATGCTCACTCATAAAACTGAAGTTAGGGGGAGCTGACTCAATGAGAACAGCACCACTGTTATTATGGTCCAACCAGGTTTCAGTTAAAAACATAAAATCAAGATTGTGCTTAATAATAAAATCATTGATTAAAAATGATTTTCCTGCCAAAGACCTGACATTTAGTAAGGCTAGTGTTAGTGTGTTAAAATATTTTTAATAATAATAATAATTTTTGGTATAGGCGTTGGCTGACGAGGAATGAATGCTACATTTGCGAGGTTTGCTGATAAGTGCTTGTTCTTACTTAACGGATTTATCGTTCTTTTTCTATTACCTATCACAACATGAATTGAAGAAGGATTTAATACACAGGGCCCGGGCTTATCCTGAAAAGAGTCATGAGTGCCACTAGGCGTGCAGCCTGGACCCGGCACATATCAGACAAAGCTTGCTGCATTTTGTACACAAGTATACTTATCAGTCTGGGGAGGAGGAGTTAGCTGTCGTCCTTGGGTGGGCAGTGGTGCCTGCCGTTTTACTTTTGGCTGGGGGCCAATGATGGGAGAAGGAAGGGGGGTAAGTTTGATTCCAGCATCTACTTTTGGCCGGGGGCAAATGATGGGAGAAGGAAGGGGGATAAATTTGGTTCCTTCAACTACCAGTTGCTTCATCTGGTCAGTGAAATCCAACATGAGGCAGGGGGAAGGAGGGGAAAAGGTGAGTGGAGAGAGCGATGGCGTGGGCGGGGTATATGGATCCTCAAAGGCGTCAGGGTTGGTGAGGGGGTCTGAGGGGAGTTGGACGGGTGAAGAGGGGGATTGAAATTTCTCATCTCTGCTCTGTGGTCTTCCATGGTCAAATCTTTGCTCAGGCGGGGGCTGTGGTGGATTACTGCCCTGTTTTGTTATGTCTTCCTCTTGTTTAGATTCCTCTTGTCTCGTGTCCTTGGCCAAGGGAGCTGATGTGTGGCGCAGAAAGTAAAGTTGGTTAGAGGTGAACAGCTTTACTCCTGGTTTGTTAAGGAAAAGTCCATCTGCCTTAAAAAGATGTCTGCGCTCCCAGAACATGTCAAAATTGTCAATGAACTGCAGAGAATGAGCGGTACACACAGTTGAAAGACATGTGCTCAGTGCCAACAGTCTGCTGAATCTCTCATCTCCTCTTCTGACTGGCGGTAGAGGTCCACTGATAAACACCCTCGCATTTAGGGAGCTGACTGTTTTCAGTAGATCCATGAAGTCCGTTTTCAGCACTTCAGACTGTTGCTTTACAACATCATGTGACCCTATATGCAGTATAATGTCATTCACAGTTGGGTGTGCTGCCACAATATCCGGGATTCTGTTGGCCAAGCCAGACACCATTTCTTTGGGAAAACAGAGTATTTTGGTGTTTTTTCTGCTTTTTACATCTTTTACAGCAGAGTCACCCACAATCAGAGTTTGAGGCCCAGTCGTTAGCTTTCCCTGTAGCTTTTTACTTTTTGAATTGCTCTCAGTCCTTACCCTGCTGTGTGACGATGAGACACAATCCAGGTCAGATGAAGGTCCAGGGTCCTGCTGCAGTGTAGCAAATCTGTTATCAACTTGCAGATTCGGTTGTTGGGGAGGCATTTTGTTGCTAATTCTCCCTTTTGCAGCTGTCCACGGCTGTGTCCTACTAAGTACAGGGGTTGAAGAGGTGCTCTGCCTGGATGGTAATGCAGGCCAGCCGTTCGTATCACAAATCTCAGGGCGCTGTGCCCTGCCTGTTAGTCGTCCTCCCATTTTCCAGGAAGATTTACTCTTAGGCTTTGCACCGAAAGAGTTCCAGGGAGGACTACAACTTGTTGATTTATTATCCGCTTCACAGTCCTCCTGTTTCTTTGTAGTCCTGTTGTTGCTAATTAGCCGTGTGTTAGCATGCTTTTGTTCATTGTTTTGGGTCCATGGTAAAGTCATTCCCACATGATGTGTTCACCTCCACGTTTACTTCTAACCGATGAATTTTGGTTTCCAGAACAGCAATCTTCTGAAGGAGTTTGTAGTAGTCATCCACGGAGAAGGGAGGCATCTTGCTGCTAATTAGCTTTAGCTAAGTATCACGTTTCCAGTCACTGCAGTACAGGCTTGAGCTATTGGTAGGCCACGCTCACCAAGAAAAATTATTAAATATGGCAATAGCCTACTATGTCTACAAAAAGTGTATAGTCCAGTGATTTATAAGTATCCAAGAGCCGCTGGTCATAGTTTCTCTCAGAGGAAAAGCAAGATTATCAGCAGAAATATGCAAGCAGAGGCAGGAGCAAGCAGCAAAGTGTCTGCACTGTAAGAAGCAGGAACACACTGTGTGCAATGGCATTACAGCCAATACATCTTTTATTCTACATTTGAGAATTGCACTAATCTTGTTGATTTTGCACAGAGTAGCAAGGCATTGTGGTCTAGCAGTTATTTACCTTTTCTTGAGGTACGTGAACATTAACAGTAGTCAATTTTCTGTATTTAGATACCTTGTGCAATGTCATTACAATCAATAGTTTTATTATGTTTGAGAATTGCACTTTATTTTTCTTAATGTTTTGGATCCTGCACAGACAGTAGAAGACAGTAAGTTCAGAGTTAGGTGGTTATCTATTTCAATAATATTGTACTTCATCTTGAAAGTGTCATATGCATTGCATATCATTCATTCATATCTTTTTCAGGGAGCATGTATATTTTTCAGGGAGAGCAGGCCTTAAGCTTATTTTATGTGAGATTATCTTTTGTGAAAAGGTGTCGGTGTTTTTGACATTAAGAATAAAATAAAATACATGTTTTGTATTACAACCGTTAAATCTGTGTCTGTATTGCATATTCAAACCTTAATACCATTCCATAACAGACTGATGGATACTTCAAATGACCGAAATTCTGGAGAGACATTTAGTTGACTAAAATCTGCTAATATTTGGTCTACTAAAACTAGACTAAGACTAAAAGACTTAAGACTAGACTAAGACTAAAACTCTTATATTTAGTCGACTAAAACTAGACTAAGACTAAAAGATTTCAGATGACTAAAATAAGACTAAAACTAAATGGTGTGTTATTCAAAAGACTAAGACTAAATCAGAATTTGCTGTCAAAATTAACACTGGTGTGTGTCTTCCAGGTTGGTCATTTCAGCCCAATATGCCGTCAAATACCTGGCATAATTTACTTTGTCACAGGCAAAAAACCAGGGCAGCATACTTTGCACTGTGGGCAAATGGAGAGCCCAGTTCCCCTCTCTTGTTGCCCTGATGTAAAGAAGCAAATCTTCCATCATGTCAAGGTATGTGCTCCAAAATGCAAATGTGTGGTTACAGTTGTTTTTCACCACACATTTTTCATAACCTTGCAGTAACTGCTGCAAGGTTGAACTCTTCGCAGGGAAAACACTGCAGATCTGTTGCCACTTTTAAAGCAGCTGCATTTTGTTCTTGTGTGAGTGTGTCCAAATATGCCCACTAACGCAGTTTCTGGAGTGCTTCCATCAGGAGTTTGTGAGCCTGTATGCTACTGTTGTAGTGGTGGCCAGAGATCACTCCATCGATTGAGCCTGCGGCCACCAGGTCAGACTCAATCAAGATGTCCTGAAAGCCAGCATCACCATACAACTTTCCTATACATGACAGATATGCCATTGCTGTGTGGAACTCTCCCATCCTCATTACAATTCTCTTAGAGTAAGAATTTGTTTGCCAACGGATCTCTTGGGCCTTGGCATATATGGCTTGATCATTGAGTGTAAACAAAAAATATTAATTAATGTGCATTGTCCCTTTTAAATAAAGATTTGATTTGATTAGATTTGATTAAGGACGTGGGAATTGGATGAGCAGAGACCCAGACCATTTTACAACCCTATAAGCTGTGCAGAGCCAAGTCATATGCCAAACTGCCATTGCAAGTGAGCACTGTTTTGGCATGAGCCACCGACCTCTGGTTGCCAGGGTAATAATGTCCTGACAAGTGGACACTATCTTTCTGCTGTCCTCTGAAGTGACATCAACACTTTCATCTGATGGTTGTGATGACATTCCTGAAAGTTGGTGAGGCACTACACTCAGGGCATTCTCCAGTGTGAGGTCACCTGCTGTGGGAGGCCATGGAAGCTTTGGTGATCTTTTTGATGACTTTTGAATGATTTCTTTAACTGTCGTTGCTGCATGATATAACACCCGAGAATCATCCGTGTTGATAGTGGCATTTTCAGTATCTCCTTGACTTGTCATTTCTCCTTCACCTTCTTCAGATGAGGAGGAAGCAGAGGAGACAGCAACTTCGTGCACAATCTCATCAGCTGACAGATTGCGACAGAAGGGATGAGAAGTCTTGCCTTTAGTGAGTGTGCCTTATAAGCTGCAATGTTCACTCCCTCAGTTTCTTCCAAAGTTTTTTTGAAAAGCAAATTCAGCTTTGACAGTCAAAGCACTTAACGTTGTTTTAACAGCCTCTCCTCAATGACTGTTTTGCAGAAGTGCTTGTATCCATTTTCATGTTTGTTTCTGTTCTCTCAATTTTCTGTGTGGTCAGGTACCAGGTATAATCTCGATAGCAGGTGAAGTGATACCGTGCTTCACTAGCCACCAAGTCCCTGTCTTGGATATGGAGAAGGAGAGACTCATCCTTTCTCCCTTCAGCGGCGAGAAACAATTTCCCGGCATGGAGTGTTTCACACTGTGCTAGTTTTTCTTTTACCCTTTTCCTGCTGTGTGTCTGAACCTTGTACTTGTCATGTTTGCAAATAATGCATTGTACTGGAAGCAGGTGTGGGGCTCGCTTGGACGTGTATAGGTCACTGGCGCAAGACCTCAGAGCGCGTGTTTTTACTGGGGGGTGGTGGCGCAGTGGTTAGAACACATGCCTTTGGTCCCAGCAGTCCCCTTTGTCCCTGAGCAAGACACTTAACCCCTAATTGCTCCAGAGGCGTGCGACCTCTGATATATATATAGCAATTGTAAGTCGCTTTGGATAAAAGCGTCAGCTAAATGACATGTAATGTAATGAAATGTAATACTGGAGTTGCCTCACCATCCTCTGCCTCTACCACTAAAAAAAAGTGCAAAACAATAGATTTAGGTTCTGCACCCTTCTCCACATCACTGATTAAAGAAAAATGGTTTGTAACTTTCAGCAGGGGAAAACTCATGCTCCATATATTGGTTCCACCTGTTCCCTTAACATGAGTAACAGACCAGTTTCACAGTGTTCAGGGGCCTGTACTACAAAGCAAGATTTGGCATTAACGAGGTAACTTCAGGTTCAACCCAGGGTTCCGATCCGAAGATATCAGTAAAAGTTTTTTTTCTAAGGTAAGACGTTCACTTCACCATGCACTCTCCACAATGAAAGCTTATCCTGATGTGACTGTTGAACGTAACTGATATCATCACAAACGTTATTCTGTGCCCTAAAAAACTGGCATATTTCATGGTATTGTGTCATGAAAAGTCATTGCAAAATCTAGAGAAATGTGCGAGGTGGCCAGCGGGGGACAGTTGAGACACAGCTGTATCAACTGTACCCGCAATAGAGTTCTATTCTGTCACATGCTGTTTAGTTGTTCAGTGTTATGATAAAAGGTTAAAGGTCCAATATGTAATACATGTACTGCAAAAAAACAAAAAATGACACCAATGCCTCATCAGATATTAAGGAAACATGTTAAGCTGAAATACTATCTTTTCTGACAGCAATGCTAAAGTCAGTATTTTTTCTTTTGGAAATTTACGATCCGTGACAGAATTTATGTTTATGTTTTGGTCTGTGTGTTGGTATCAACTGTCCAGTTTGACAGCCTGTAAACACGTAAACCAGCGCGCTACAGCTGGAACGTTAGTACAGCCAGGAATGCACTGCAGCAAACAAACTAATGGGATCAACGGACATAGATTATACCTGACATTAAAAAACAAAATGTTTCTAACAGTTGCTTGACCAGAGACGTAACAAACCCTGGGTTAATATTGGAGATGTCTTTGAAAAATGGAGACAGCTTACAGCCCAAAAGGACGCTGGGTTGGCTAATTTCCTCCTTAACAGGTAAGCATTAGCTTCAGGCTAATTTATCACAGCTACTAGGGACGGGCATTTTATGTTATTTCAACATTTGTGTAGTCACATTGAATTATATATCTAGAAAAACAATTGAGACTCTGGCTAACGCCACCATGCTAACCCTGCTATCTAGCTAACGTTACTGCGCCGCACTTTCGCCGCACTTTCGCCGCATAAATTGCCGATTTCCGTGCAAAATATGCGGGGCTTGCATGATTTCATAATCCCCGCATTTTTGTTGCAAAAAAGTCACATATATCTCAGTAGAAAGTTGAAAAGTGTTGCGTTTACTTCACACAAGAGCCATGGGGACGTTATGAAGTGACGTTATTTCACCTAGTGAGAACACGGTGTTGGGGAATCACTTTTTTTTTTCTCTTTTTCATCAAACCGCAGTTTTTGCAAGTTCTCGCAATTTTTGCAAGTTCCTGCAATTTCATCACATAAAATTCCGGACTTTTTTTAAGAAAACGTGTCGCAACAATCACAAAAAAACTCTGGAGGGACTGTATTTTAAGCCAAGGGGGGGGGGGAGACCATGAGTTTGCAGTGTGTTTAGCGATTGTTGCCATAATTCGAAGACAATAAAGTGTGCATTTCAGTCGGGTGGAGAAGGACGACAAGGTAGTGTTATTTTTAGCGGTTCCTATTGTAATTCTAAGCCAAGGAAGTGTGTCTGTCTGGCGTGTGGAGAGGACGGCAAGGTTGTGGAGTTTTTGGCGGTTCCTACTGTAATTCTAAGCCGAAAAAGTGTGTCTGTCAGTTGGGTACAGAGTTCAGCGTGAGCACGGGCTTCTATGTCTGTCAATATAGCCAGCATCTAACGGTATCTACTCGGCTGTGCTGTGAAGTATGTCTGAGGCTGAGACCCTCTTGGTATCAGGCAGGACATTGAGGACTCTCAGGCAGCCGGTGGCGAAGGCGAAACCCCTCAGGCAGCCGAATCGGACGTTGAAGACTCTCATGGGGCTGTCTGCGAAGGCGAAACCCTTCTGGAGGCCGTCGGCGAAGACAAAACCCTCCTGTAGGCCGGCAGTGAGGACCAAACTATTCTGGAGGCCGTTGGCGAAGACGAAATCCTTCTGGAGGCCAGCAGCGAGGACGAAACTCTTCTGGAGGCCGTCGGCGAAGACAAAACCCTTCTGGAGGTTGTCGGCGAGGGCGAGACCCCTCCCAAAGCCGGGCAGGCCAGTGAAGGTAGAGCCCCTCAGACGGCCGAGCAGGACATCGAGGACTCTTAAGAGACTGTCTGTGAAGGCGAAAACCCTCAGGAGGCCGGCGGCGAAGGCGATATCCCTCTGGAGGCCGGCGGCGAAAGCGATATCCCTTTGGAGGCTGGTGGCAAAGGCGATACCCCTCTGGAAGCCGGTGGCGAAGGCGATATCCCTCTGGAGGCCGACAGCGAAGGCGATATCCCTCAGGAGGCCGGCGGCGAAAGCGATATCCCTCTGGAGGCCGGCGGCGAAGGCGATACCCCTCTGGAAGCCGGTGGTGAAAGAGATAACCCTCTGGAGGTCGGCGGTGAAAGAGATAACCCTCTGGAGGTCGGCGGTGAAAGAGATAACCCTCAGGTGGCCGAGCACGAAGACAGGTCAGCGGGGCTGGAGACAGAAAACAAGGCAACAGGGTCTGAGGTCGACGAGTGTGCCGACAGGGTAACTAGGGCAGGAATCACGTGAAGTCACGGGCACCGGAGACTGGCGTAGATTCTGGGAGAACAGTCAGCGTAGACTCTGGGAGAACAGTTAGCGTAGACTTAGGGAGAATGGTCAGCGTAGACTCTGGGAGAACAGTCAGCGTAGACTCTGGGAGAACAGTCAGCGTAGACTCTGGGAGAACGGTTAGCGTAGACTCTGGGAGACGGGTCCTCAAAGACTCTGGAAGGCGGGTCCTCGAAGACTCTGGAAGGCGGGACATCAGCTGAGACTCTGGATGGCTGGATGTCAGCGGAGGTTCTGGAAGGCTACATGTCAGCGGAGGTTCTGGAAGACTGCACGTCAGTGAAGGTTCTGGAAGGCTGCACATCAGCTTGGGTACACTAGTCAGCTCAGGCTCGCTGAACAGCACGGGATCAGGCTTGCTGCACAGCACATGCTCTGGGCCGCTGGACAGCACAGGCTCAGGTCTGCTGTGCAACACCGAGGACTTCAGTCCGCTGCACAACACCGAGGATTCTGGTCCGCTCCACATCTCCGAGGGCCTCGGTCCGCTGCACAGCACAGACTCTGGGCCGCTGCACAGCACGGCCTCAGGGCCGCTGGATAGCACGGGCTCAGGTCTGCTGTGCAACACTGAGGACTCCAGCCCGCTGCACAACACCGAGGATTCTGGTCCGCTGCACAGCTCCGAGGGCTTCAGTCCGCTGCACAGCACAGACTCTGGGCCGCTGCACAGCACCAAGCACTCAAGTAGACTGACAGGGTTGGAGACATAAAGGCCAAATTCCTGCTCCGTAGACAGCCAGCGAGACTCCATGAGGTGCCTAGCAAAGGCGGGGTCCTCCTCATGAATAACTTATAAGACCCTCACCAACCGAGTCCAGAGGGTGAAAAAGTGGCACAAAGTCCATAACTGCTGGGTCTGTTGTGGAAGTTCTCTCGGTTCAACACGGTGTAAGTAAATAAAAGGTTTAAAATTTGATCTTACCCGTGTTGGTTGAAATTGTTTTCCGTTCGTTTGGAATGGAGTGGAACAGTCGAGAGTCTCTCCCCTCCCTGACCTCTTTCTCTCAAGAAAACCCTTTTTATGGTCGAGGTTAGAGGCAGGAGATTAATCTCCTGGTTCGCGAGACTTCAGGGCCCGGAGAGATCTCCTCTTGTGTCCATCCATCCCGGGTTTCGGCACCAAATTGTTGTGGAAGTTATCTCGGTTCAACACGGTGTAAGTAAATAAAAGGTTTAAAGCTTGTAGTGAAACAAATGAAGACCATTGAGCAGAAATCAAAGTCTGGTTATTGAGTGTTAATTCTCATTGATCAATGGAGAAACGCTGTAACACATCCACCTCGGTGGCTATGCAAGAGCGCTCTGAGTCTTTAACTCACAGAAAACCAACATATAGAGAATCAAAACAAATGGTGACAGCTTTCCTTCCCCCCCCCTCATGGATCTTACAAAGACCCAGTTACACAAACAAAAAGCAAAGAGTCATGTCATGCCTTTTGGCCCAGTCAAACCCAAGTCATAACACCTTTCCTTGTATCAGCTGCCGGGGAATAGAAAACTGTTTTAGAGACACTGTAGGATATTGTTTACGGTGTCTAATCTAAACTTGTTCTAAACACACGTCAGTAAAGACCTCGCGAAAAAGACACTTCAGTCTTCAGTTAATCAAAGTTTATAGTTTTAGCTGTTCATCTGTTAGAAACCTTTTTCTTAAGTTAACACATACAGTAATCAGATAAATCCTAATAAAAGAATGTGCTTTAGAAGTATTTTTGCCATTACAGGTCCATATTTGGTGGGATCATTCTGTCACAGGGTTAAGTAGCGAGGCTTGGACCCAAATGCAGTTCAGTTCAGAAAACAGAGTTTATTAGCAAAACTTACAACAGGTGGTTCCAAAAGCACGTAGGCCATGAAACGAGGAAGCCAGGAATGAGCAGGCACAAACAGTACCGAAAACCTCAGAGCAAAAACTTGACACCACTGAACAGCAACACATGTAGCACAAAGACAGAACATAATGATCCCACAAGACACAAACGAAACACAGACTAAATACACAGGTTAATGAGGAAACGAGGGACAGGTGACACTAGGGCTGGGAAACAGGTGAAACACATCAGACAATCACAAGGGCGGGAAAACCAAAAGACAGGAAGTAAAACCAGACAAGTAAAACCAGGCCTTTAAGACTTAAGACTAGGGGCCCTATCTTGCACCCAGCGCAATTGACTTTGTACACCGACGCATGTATCATTCCTATTTTGCACCCAACGCACAGCAGACTTTTCCCTCCACAGACGCACGTCGGTAAATTTGGGAATGAATTTGCGCTCCCGGGGGCGGTTCAGCGAAAAGAGGAGGCATGTTCAGGCGCAAATGTTCCCTGGTGCTATTTTGCAGTTTCAGAAAACAATTCCACCACTGACCAGGAAAAACCTGGTCTAAAGTCAGTGGCGCTAGTCTAAAGTCAGTGGTGCTAGTCTAAAGTCAGTGGTGCTAGTCTAAAGTCAGTGGCTCTAGTCTAAAGTCAGTGGCGCTAGTCTAAAGTCAGGGGCATGTTATTCAGATGCTATTTTAGGGGCGCATGCTTGGCCATAATGTAACGTGTGCACAACACGCATACACTTTGCTTCTCTCATCTACACAGACGCAGCAGTTCCCAGTTTTGCAAACCATACATAATTACAAGGAAACATATTAGTGAAAATGCGCTGCAGGTGTTTGGATAGGTCAGGAGGCACTTTACAGTACAGTCACAGCATTCTTTGGGGCTTGTTGTGTTTTACACATTTCCATGAATCATGGATGTGTTGATGACATAAATGAGGAAATATTAGAGGACTTAAGGAGACGTGATGTTGAACTACGGCGGGATTAGACACTTGAGGGTCCGGGAGTGGCAATGCGCGATGTGCTCCTGTGCTCCACCAGGAGGGTGGACAGAGATGGAGTGGGGGGGGAGGAGGAAGGGGCACAACAGGAGCAGGTGGTGCGTTTGGAGGCCCATGCTCCATGGCTGCAGCAATCCTCTCCAGACTTGAGGACATGCACCGGAGAGGCCGCAGCAACATCGCCACCCGGTCAAGACGAGCATTTATTAGGCTACTTTGCCGCATCCCGGACAGCTCCCGCTAGCGTGTGCCAGGAAAATCTGTCGTCATAATAGCAATCCGCCATGGAACAAGCGCGCCTGCTCTTAGCATAGACAGTATATAAAATGGACACAGCGATCACGCTGTTTTCGACGGAGACAAGTGAAGCCTCTTACCAGCACTTTTCCGGTGATGGGAAAGGGTTACTGAGCGTTACTGCGCAGCTGCAAACTGAGCTTCCCGCCCTAGATGTGACGTGACCAACGTCTCTGAACGTTGTAAGCCTTCTGGTAGCTGCGCAAAAGAAATTTCAATCATTCCCAATCTATCAGAGACGGAGAGCGTAGGTATATGTAAGGAGATAACATAGGCACAGGCTAATTATTGCTAACTAAAATGCTAGTTAACATTAGCAATTAAACTAAACAGCTGATGTACGTCGAAACTGCCTGCGTGCTTCTCCTGTACTATACGGTAATTCATCTACAACGCGACAGTAAGTCGCGTGGTTATGACACAATCGTTAGCCTGTTTTTATAAAAACGTCTGCTACGGAGCCATAACGTGAGGTACAAGGTAATGGAGCCTTTTATACATTGTCGTGTTTCTTAAGAAATAAACAACGGACAAATCAAGTCTTTAAACACTTCAGATGTAAAGTTATTGGCTGTCAAAGTGACGACAAAATGAATTGCAGTCAATGGGATGCTAACGGGGGTGATGGGAAAGGGCTAGCAAAATGGCGCCATTGCGGCTTCGCTCTGAGGAGAGAAGCCTGGCCCCTTGGCTCTTAGAGGGAATGTGAGATGACGCTCTGATTGGTTTATTGCACGTTACGCCCAAACCACACCTAGCTACTTCAGACCAACCCATTTTAGATTTGCATCGGGCGCAAGACTCATTTATCAGGCCGGTATAATAGCAACAACGCCCGAGATCCGCCCACAAAGCTACTTGCATTTTGCGTTTGATACTTGCGTTTCACATCGTTAAAATAGGGCCCTGAGTGTACTGCAGGTGTTAACGTGAGCAAATAGGAGCCAAAAAGTTAGGTTTTTAACAGCTTGTTTTTCAATTTAGCAATAATTTACCTTTTTTTTAATCTACTTGCACTGCTTTATTTACTAAATCACCATACTATCTGAGGTTATGATACTGTCTTTCCTGTTCACAACTCATATCTTTTATTCCACTTCGTTGTTGCACTCGCCAGCTACTGTTTATTACTGTAACATGGCTGTTTTGCTGCTATTTTGCTCAGAGGGATTTTTAATCTTTCTATTCATAAATACTATTTTAAAAAATAGCATAACAACCAACATAATTTAATTCAATTCAGGGAAACATGAACATTCATTCTGGAGGGTAAAGTTTCCATAATTTGTTTTGGTAATATCAATCAAGCTGTACGAGAGTGTATCACTTATTTCAAATGGAAGACATTCATTATGGAATATAACCCCTTTATGGAATCAGTTTGCATATTTTTTAATAAAATGAGCAGTTAATTAAATGAGTTTTGTCTCTCATAGCGTTATGAATGTTAGTCTTTAGGGACAAAGCCTTAGAAACTGTCTTTTAAAATGCACCAAAACAAATAGGCCTAATCTATTGGGAAAGTGGAAACACTACTGGCTTGTCGTAATTGAGCGCGATACATCAGACTCAGAGCGGAATGGATGGCTTGTTGAGGAAAACACACCTGTCTCACCCCTTCAGGAGACCTTCAGTAATGAGTGTGCTTTGATTTTATTATACCATCGCTCTCTCTCTTCAGCTCTGTCCCACTCATTTTATCCTTCTGAGACAGAAGGGACATCGGGGGGGACAAGTGAGGAGAGGTGTGGTGAGATAAAGAGAGGGATAAAGGAGAGTGGTGAAAAGGCGGAGGGGGGTGGGGGGGGGGGTGAGAAGCAAAGCAAAGAGCTCAAATTGTGAGGATGTAAGGCTGATTTATGCTTCTGTGTTAAATCTAGGCTGTGGCTGTGGAGATACCGACCCTATGGTGTAGCCTGACGTGCACCTCTCGAAAAATCCAACTACACGTCGTGGCAACACACGCCGCTCGGCCGTGGCTTGGTAGCGATGCATTTCCCCCAACTCATTTCCCCCGACTCATTTCCTGGTTGTCCTTCTCCATAAACAACGTAAAATCAAGCAGAGCGTTAACTTCTCCTGCTCCAGGTTTCCCACCGTGGTCAGAAAGAACAGAGGAGACACTTTGTTTTTAGTAGGCACACCACATCAGCTCCGCCTTTCCATCATCACCAGTATCACTTTCTCTGGCCAAAACATCTCCCTTTCCACATCTGTTACCAACTTGGGTGTTAAAATGGATCCTCAACTCACCTTTGACACCCACATCAAACACCTCTGTAAGACTTCATTCTACCACCTTAAGAACATTGCCAAACTGCGTCCAACACTCACCCTGGCAGATGCAGAGAAGCTTGTCCATGCCTTTGTCTCCTCCAGGCTGGACTACTGTAATGCCCTCCTCATCGGGATCTCTGGCAAGAGCATCCAGAGACTTCAATACATACAGAACAGCGCTGCCAGGATCCTGATGAGGGTGCGCAAGCACGATCATATCACCCCATTCTGAAATCTCTTCACTGGCTCCCTATCCCACTCAGAATAGAATATAAGTTCCCCCTCCTAACCCACCAGTGCCTTCATGGACATGCCCCCCTTTACCTAAAGGAACTCCTCACCAGCCAGACCTCACGTACCCTCCAGTCTGCATCCACAAACACCCTCCAAGTCCCCAGAACCAAGCTCCGCAGCATGGGCGATAGAGCCTTTTCATCTGCTGCTCCGAGACTATGGAACACCCTCCCTGAACACCTGAGGGCCCCACAATCTACACATGTTTTTAAACGACACCTCAAAGCATATCTTTTCAAGAAAGCTTTTTTTTTACTAAATGTATTTTATAGGTTTTCTACTGAACTTTTTTTTTTAACCTTCATTTTTATATTTTCTTAGTAAATTGCATTACTATATGCTCTGTAGCACTTTGAGATTGCTGAAATGTAAAGTGCAATACAAATAAAATGTATTATTATTATTATAATTATTATTGTTTCTCTCACTATGACTCTAGAGTCGCTACTTGCTCCGAAGCTAATCACCGCCACTCGCTCTACCACACACTCCCTACACACACACACACGCACACACACACACACACACACACACACACACACACACACACACACACACACACGCACACACGCACACACACACACACACACACACACACATGCCGGCCCTGCTGATCTCTTAAAGAGATAGACGCGCACACCAACACACAGGTATAAACATACTAATTACTAATTTGATAATACAGTTTCCAAGGCTTGCTGAGAAGCACAATGAACTTATACGTAAAATGTTCCTTAGTATGACCACATCAAATTTGAAGTAGTTTCACTTCAAATGATATCGTGACACATTGAAAATGTACTCATTTTTAAACGTTCATAAATTGCATCCTTCAGGGGTTTGTTGACATTTTTGATGTTATCTTGTTCAGAATGAGCCTGACCATGACCATGCAACATTTTAAAACATTTTAATGTATGTTTTTATTGAGAAAATTAAAGGGAAGGTTAGATAAAATTACATTATAACATTCATAACTTCCTCATAAAAAATATTGAATAAGTTTGATGACATTTTCAAATGAGCCCTCCTTAGAATAGACCTGACTATGAAAATGTGAAACCTAAAGTCAACTAATTATTACTAATTATTAATATAATTATTATATTATTATTATTAATATACAGTAGGCTGGGAACAAAAAGCCCATCAAAAGCTCTGCGGGATTCAACTGCAATAAAACAAGAACCTCACAGAGCTTGTGTGCTCTTGATATTTGTGGAGAAAATGATTTTCTTTTACGACTCAGAGACTATTTTTTTCTCACCATTTGCACAATCTGAGGATGGATCCATGCAGAAGCCATTTCCTTTTTATTTTAATGCTTCAATAGGTGTGATGCAATGCACATGTAATGCTGCGATGGGTCCGCTTTCATTGATTTCTAAAAGAGTATTCCCTCAATGACTGAGGGCTATACCTGATGACTGATGGCTGCATTATAGCTTGAAAGATTTCACACACGTGAAATTTCACTTCATAGAGCAACCTTCAAAAATGTCTGATAGAAGTGATTTCAAGGAATTGGAAAAATCCAGAGGGATGAGAGTAAGTTAATACAAATATTATATGTATTCAGCATCCTCTATTGAAATAATTAGTGACATAGACTGACAAATTGCAGGGAAGAGCACATTTCCAAATCGTCACCTTCCTAAAATAATGGCCTATGTAATTTTTTCAGGTTTTTTAGAAAACCTGTTCTGTTCAACTGAGGATGTAGGCAATTCTACCAGAGGTAGCCAGCACCATGAGGAGATGATTTAGGCAAAAAAAAAAAAAAATGTTGCCAGAAAATGACTATTATTTTAGGAAGGTGACGAAATTAAATATAGCCATTTGAAAATATGTCCTTGATTTGTCAAACTTAAAATAAAGGAAAGGAGAGAAATGGGGGTGTGGGTTGAGGATATACGAAGAGAGAGAGGTGGGGAAGAATGACTCTATTTGAAGTACAGTTAATTACCAGGAAAACGAGAAGCAGATTTAAAGAATAATAAATGTTATAGTATACATTTCTCTTTGTTATGCCAATGACACAGACCTAGAGACCTAGATTACACACTTGCGTTTGAAGACATGCCAATGAAGTGCGAAGATACAAGTAAGCCAGATTTTTACACACACACACACACACACACACACACATACACACTTACACACACACCGACACACCGAAATAGTTGGCAGTCATTCATTTTGGCTAGGATCCTCTTAAAGGGGAGAAAATAAGCCAAACCTTTCATCTCAGTAAACATTTGCTATTTTAGAAGTCAGCTAGTTGCATACAGTGTGGGCATGCGCGCACGTGTGTGTGTGTGTGTGTGTGTGTGTGTGTGTGTTAGAGAGCATATTGTGTTAGGAGGTTTAGACAGAATGATATTCAGGGTGGAAAAGTTAATCCCAACCTCAACTGTATTAGTCACACTCTTTTGCTTTTTTACATATACACAAACACGTGTGCACACACACACACACACACACAAACACACACACACACACACACACACACACACAAACACACACACACACAGTACAGTACAGTGCACAGGTGACTCTTGCTTGCCCCCTTCTGATCAGCTCAGTGGAATTTTCCAAATGTTGTTGTCTGTCTCTTTTCTGTCTCTCTCAGTGTAATAACGTCATTGGCTGCAGCCAAATTAAAAGAAGTTGTCATTAAGACTGGCCTTAAGACTTCAAACTTTAGTCATTTATAAGTATGATTGTTGCCATATCCTGTAACGGCCTAGGGCCCTATTTTAACGATCTGAAATGCAAGTATCAAACGCAAAACGCAAGTAGCTTTGTGGGCGGAGCTCGGGCGTTGTTGCTATTATACCGCCGGGATAAATGAGTCTTGCGCCCGATGCAAATCTAAAATGGGTTGGTCTGAAGTAGCGTAACGTGGAATAAACCAATCAGAGCGTCATCTCACATTCCCTCTAAGAGCAGGCACGCTTGTACCATGGCGGATTGCTATTATGACGGTGGTTCTGCCTGGCGCACACCAGGAGCGGTTCACAGCTGAGGAGACGAGCGGGAGCTGTCTGGGATGCAGCAAAGTAATAAATGCCTGTGTTGATCGGGTGGCGAAGTTGCTGCGGCCTCTCGGGCTCATCTCCTCAAGTCTGGAGAGGATTGCTGCAGCCGTGGAGCGTGGGCCTCCAAACACACCACCTGCTCCTGTTGTGCCCCTTCCTCCCCATCTCCGTCCACCCGCTCCACCAGGAGCACATCGCGCATTGCCACTCCCGGACCCTCAAGTGTCCAATCCCGTCGTAGTTCAACATAAGTCCTCTAATATTTCCTCATTTATGTCATCAACACATCCATGATTCATGGAAATGTGTATAACACAACAAGCCACAAAGAATGCTGGGACTTTTTGAGGACTGGACTGTAAAGTTCCTCCTGACCTGTCCAAACACCTGAAGCGCATTTTCACTAATATTTTTCCTTGTAATTATGTATTATGTATGGTTTCATCTAACCCGTCCATGTAGATGAGAGAAGCAAAGTGTATGCGCGTTGTGCACATGCTACATTATGGCCACGGCGCGTCCCAGAAGCGTGAAGCAGCTCTCCGCTCTGCTGAAGATACGCGCCAGGTCTATTTTCAGGAGTGCTTGGAGTGGAAGGTAGATACTAGGCAGATACCATGCCATGCCATGTCGCTTTTGCTTATCTTGCAATTAACACACTTTTTCGATTTATTTAGTGTGAAATGCTCCCACACCTTGGATCAGAGGCGGAGTGACAATCGGGAGAGTCGGTCTTTTCCTGGTGAGCCGGTAGTGTTTCGAGGCAGCGAGGGCCAGTCTGATAATAGTTATACTGTAGCAACACCAGCTGGCCGCCTGGTGTGCCACGGCCGCGCCGCTGCCCGCTGGTCAAACTGTGCAGCCTCTGCTCAACCCGTACGGTGGACCGATAGTCTATTCAATTTCCTGGTAGATTTTTTGGTCCCACTTCTCCGCTGCTGCCTTGGATGACTTAGGTCGTAGCCTACTGATTTCTCTGCCTCTGCCATGAGTTCAGAACAACGTTACGGGTCTCTCCGATGGTATTTCCTCTACCTCCGATCTGCTCTTTTTTCTCTCTCTCGCTCCACTCTGGTCTGCTCCACGGTCAACAATTTTTTTTATACTCAAACATCTCCATGACTTATTGATTAGCGTAACAGACACAACAAATCGATGCCAACTGTCGTTGCCAACTCTTGGTGGAGGGGGGTGGCCTTGACCAAATGCCACTTTGCTCGTTTGAAAGCCATGATGTCTCTCTCTGTCATGGGCAGGCTAAATTCTCTGGGCGGGCAAAGCAGAGAAAAGGGAGGTAACCTTGCTTGTTATGACCTCATAACAACCAGAACGGCTCATCTGATCTTTCATTTCAAGGCAGAACAGGATACCCAGGGCTCGGTTTACACCTATCACCATTTCTAGTCACTGGGGGACCATAGGCAGGCTGGGGGAACTCATATTAATGTTAAAAAACCTCATAAAGTGAAAATGTCATGCCATGAGATCTTTAAAATAAAAACTGTTAGGTTGTCCTCCTTTAAATGTTGGAATGTTCTTGACAATCCAAGACGTAAAGGCACATAGCACTTCCTGTAAGTGATTGGTGTCTTGGCCTTGTCCCTGACACAGCTGTAGCCTGTTCAGAGTGATGGATGGAGCTACACATCAACCTCTGCTGGGGGGCCCATGCTCCTGCATTAAGTCCTTGGCGAAGACAGATCCTGTCTGATCCCGTGTTTTGGGCCAAGGGATTCTCGGGGAATTGATGGGATTTGATCAGTGATGCATTGCCGATCATAGGGATGTGGTACTTTGTATTTTTTCTACTTTTTCGATCGAGTAGGCATCTGGAAAGGAAAATAAAGAAAACACCCTTCAATGTTGGCACCAGTGTCCTTCACAGAGGCAAGGATGGTGCCACAAACCCTGCAGACCCTCCTGTCCTGCTGCCAGGGCTGCAACTAACAATTATTTCCATTGTCGATTAATCCGTTGATTATTTTCTCGAGTAATCGATTACTTGTTTGGTCTATAAATGTCAGACAATGGTGAAAAATGTCGATTGGTGTTTCCCAAGATGACGTCTTCAAATGTCTTATTTTGTCCACAACTCAAAGATATTCAGTTTACTCTCACAGGGAAGTGAAAGAAAATATTCAGCTGGAATATGAGATTTTAGACTTTTTGTCTTAAAAAATGACAGATTAATTGATTATCAAAATAGTTGGCGATTAGCCTAATTAATAGTTGACAATTAATCGATTATTCTGTGTATCTTACTGTCATTGTTGTGAGATAAAAAAAAAGGAATGCTGTTGTTTTGTGCCAGAAGACGATCTGATGCACAGCTACAGTAAATTAAAAGTATAATGCAAGCAAAAAGGTGTTGCACTACTTTTGCCTTGATATTTCCTGCTTGGTCTCCTGCTTTTTTATGTGAATACCTTTCTTCTTAAAAAGTTATGATCTCATACTTTTCTCTCTGTGCTGGCTGACAGAAGGAGGTAGTGAGATGAAAGGAAGTGTCCGTGGTCTTGGTTGGCTTCTAGACATGAAAGACGAGGAGCTTTTCTAAGTTTAGCTAGAAGAGAAACTAGATGGAATCAGTTGAGCAAGTAAAGTATAGACTAGGAGACATCAGAGTAAAAATGAATTGTTTAGTTGCCATACTGTTGCAAATTTGGGCACATAAGACCAAACAGTCCCCATCCCCAGAGTCGAATGGCTCATGTTGCATACTGTCATTTACATTATTTTCCATGTGTCTGTTTCTATCTCTTCCTGTCCTCTGCGTCATCCTCTGTCGCGCCAACCACCTGCATGTCCTCCCTCACCACCACATCTATAAACCTTTTCTTTGGCCTTGCTCTTTTTCCTCTTGCATGGCAGCTCAATCTTCAGCACCCTTCTCCCAATATACCCAGCATCTCTCTTTTGCACCATGTCTAAACAATGTCAATTCAACGTAAGTAAAACAGGCCAAATACTTACTATATTATTTTCTTCCTTTGTGTTACTAAACATAAGGGGTGTAAATCACACGTTTTGTCACAATCTGATATTATATTGATTATTTGGAAAACAATGCAATATTTACTGATATCACATAGTCTGCCATTTCAATTTGATTCAATTCAGGGGCCTGCGAGACAATACATAAGACCATTTAACACACACATCAAAGTTACATTCATTAGGCTATAAATTTACAAAAAGCAACTAAAATATGATTTGACAATTTTATTACTAAGCTATTCAGACATTTAAATAAATTAAAAGCAAACTACTCTATTTTTAAATAAAAACAATAAATAGAAAGTGGGAATTTCAAAATAAAGGTGCATCTTAAAGATGGCGATATGTATCGATTTTTTCACTTTGTATCGATAATATTGGATCGTTGAATATTGAATCAATATTTTGATCCATATCAATGTATCGTTACACCCCTACTAAACATAATGATTAAATTCATATTACAAATGTATTGTGTGGTGCCTCATTGCAATAACAATGTTGATGACTCATTTCATGTCTTACTCACGGTTAGTCCTCTAACCCCTATTTTCCACCAGACTGCGTTCCGGATGTGCCACGACCCCCGTGCACAATCGCAGCCATTCAAGTCAATGCTTGATATTCCACCTGCCACGGCGCGTCCCAGAAGTGTGGAGCGGCTCTCCGCTCTGCTAAAGATGCGCGGCAGGTCTATTTTCAGGAGTGCTTGGAGTGGAAGGTAGATTCTAGCTTAATGAACATGTGATTGTTCTGTAAAGTATTGTAGAGACAATATCATTTGTGAGTCGGGCAGGCAAGACGCCCCGCTTCTGAGACACTCTCGGTGTGGTATGGCGCGTGGTGGAGGACGGAACAAAACCGGAACGCAGCACAGATGCGCCCTGGTGGAAATTCAGGGTAAGACAGATGTGCAACTATAGCCTAAGAATATGAAGAGGAGAGGCTTGACAGTGCCTAACTATGATGATTATCAATTGATGAAAACATCAAAAGTGCAGGGATGGTGAGCATGGGATGGCCAATACGATTTCACCCTTTAAAAACTGCAGCCAAAACATAAATCCAATAGCACAACTGTGGGTCTGCATTGTATTGGTAACCAAAGGTCAACATTGGGGATGGTAAAAACAAGTGAATTAATCAGGCTGGGTTGTAAGTAAATATGTACACATAGAACGGCGGCGGAGTCATTAGGTTTCCATTAAGGTCAATGTGTGTATTTCCACTCCACTGACTCCGTCCCAGTTCCGGCGGTCCGCAGCCCTCTGGAGCAGATACGCAGAGCTCCGCAGCAATTCAGCACAGGGACAGGAAGTTGAGCATAGAAACAAAAAACTAAATAAAACATCTGGTTAATTTTCAAAATAAAATACACCATGCTCACGGCGGATCATATTTCCCTGCACTACATCTTGAAAACGTTGTAATGGGCCTGAAGTCAACTGTTGTTGGTTTTTGTGGTTCTGCTTATAGAAACTACATCCTGCTATATTGCACGATCATACGTGAATTCTCGAGATCTCGTGGGTCCGAGTGACTTCAGCTGTCAGTCATGGCCACAGCCGTTACGCAAGAAATCCGGACCTGGTGGGTATTGATGGACGGTGGAGCACGGAGCCAACATGCAGTGGAGCTGATCCACAGACGTTCTGCAGTCAGTGGAAATGAGGGGTTAGTGGGCCTTGAAAGATAAAAAAGGACTATTATCTCATATTCAAGTGCAGAACTTTATTATAAATACATAAAAATATATGTTCCACTGGACCTTGGACGTTGTCATATCTGCTGTTATCTACTTCCCAACCAATCTCTGCCTGACTTGATTCCTTTGGCAGTCATATTAATCAGCTCAACTGCTATCTCTGGGCCAATATAACACTTGCTGACCAGCATGCTGTGCTTTTTCAGCAGAGGAACAACATTACATTTCAACACTCGTCTCCTATACACATAAAAGTGTGGCTTTTTAACATCTTTCTGACGCTGCTGAATTTGAACATGTAGTTTGACAGGTGAAACAAAGTTTTCTTATTTGTTTGAAAGCAGCATTACAATTTTATTTGGCTGTTTGGGTGCCCTGGTGACTTACTGGGTTGGTGGATATGCTCAATTGATGCGACACATCCACACACCTACAAACAACATTATAGGTCAATTTCCAAAGACTGAGGACTTAACATGACGTCACAGACATCATTGAGTCACGAACTAAGGTCCGTAAAACTTGGTTCCTGTCGAAATGACAGCTGACTTTTGGTTTCTGACGGGACAGGAACCCTGGTCTCCTGAGTGAAAGTCGTTTGTTTGACCCTTACACCTTGTCACTTCACTTCCTCGTTTTACTTTGTGATAATTTCTTTCGCCGCCTAACAAAAACATTATTGTGGGTCGTTATAAGCTACTCGTGTAATCAACCCATACAGTCGTTTTCTAGATAAGGAAGGGCCGAATTTACAACGTCCCTGGCCTGCCTTTTGTAATGAAGCCCAAATGTCTCCAAAATGTCTGGTTCGCTAAAACTCGAGCTCTTCTGCAGAAGATCAACAATAGGCAAACAAAGGCATCATGAAAGGGATAACGTGAATCTGGTCGCTACTTGCAAGAAAATAAACTGAATAAATAATAAATAAATAATGCTGCTCCTGCAGATGACTCTCAAGACTCAGAAGTCATTTTTCTGCCAGGAAATAAGTACATCACTCCAGCAGACTTACTGCATCAAGTCAAATATGTGCTTTCATGAATATACTCACATAACTAACTACCAACTATCATGTATTGTAATCCATCTTTTTGCAGCAAATATTTCCTTCAATATTTGTACATAGCATTAGGGCTGCAACTTATTTTCATTGTTGATTAATCAATTATTTTCTTGATTAATCCATTAGTTGTTTGGACTATGAAATGGTTCAAAACAAATGTTGATCTGTGTTTCCCATAGCCCAAGATGACGTCCTCAAATGTCTTGTTTTGTCCACAACTCCAAGAAGAGTGAAGAAACTAGAACAAATTCACATTGTAAAAGTTGCAATTAGAGCATTTTTATTTTGACCTAAACCGATAAATCGATTATCAAAATAGTAATAATAATAATAATAATAGTAGTTTTTAATAGTTGAAAACTAAGTGATTAATTAATTAGTCTTTGTAGCTACATGGCATGACATTATGCTAGTTCATACATTTAGATATTGCCATGTCCAAACTCAGGCAAATAGAACTTCTTGATATGGGTTATGGAACACAATAATGTGATCTTGTCAAATAAACCATAAGGTTACTAATATCGTTTTGGTAGTTCATTATTAAAAAACAGCCAGAACCAATTATTGGTTTTAGATGTGCCGTAAACCTTACCAAAGTTGGACATGCTATACTTTATATCAATTTACAACCTCAGTTTTTCCTGTCATAGCTTGTTGATTTTGGGGCAGCCTCCTGCAAAGTCTGCAAAAAAAAGCAAATTATTATTATTTTTTATCAGAAAAATGTGAGAAATTCTTTTTTTCCTCAATTCCTCAATGGTTTGGGTAGGCTTTCAATAAATGCATTCCAGATACACAGAACACATGTGCTGACAACATCCACTGAAAAAATAACTCTTAATTAAAAGACACTTCTACATGATTTTGCATCAATATAATGCAAACAAAATTAGGCGTTTTCTCACTTTTTTCCAATATTTTCATCTTTACTTCATTGACAATCACCTATTCCCCCAAGTTATGACATCAGTCAATATGCCTTTCTTTTCACCAAACAGTATACTCATTCCACAGAAAGAAATTATAAAAATCCAACCAAAATGGATCTGTGATGATTTCACTACTAGTTGGCAATCAACAGGCTCAGAACCTCAATAGAATTGTATGCTTCTCTCAAAATTCCAAAAGACATACTGGATATTTAACATGGTTGTTAAAGTCCCATGACATGACAAATTCACTTTATGATGTTTTTTAACATTAACATGAGTTCCCCCAGCCTGCCTAGCTTTTTGAGATCTTACAATTTATTATTTTGTGATTTGTGCCACTTCGGACGGTCTTCAGTTCAGTAGTAAGTTCAGTCTATTGTCGATTCCAACCATTTCATTCACTATAGTATAAACTAGGCTTACTTAATGATGACTCTAAATTACACCTGCTCAAGAGACAGAGGAAGATTTGGCTAGCCGTCTCAACTGAAACCAAGAAAATGATAGCTCAATGCTCCCCTCTGATATTGAGGAGGAGTTAACGTTACGATTTTAGTGCTGTTGCATGCGCGGGAGCCCGTTGATATGATGACCGCCACGCGGCGGCAGACCTGCAGTAAACGAGACTGGCTACGGCTGTTATTTAACGTCATGGATTCCTCTGCACCGAAAATAATAAAGTTTGGCTATAGGGATTACACATCTGACCAGGCAAAGAAGAAACGAACGGCAGTTTGCAACGTCTGCAGTACAAAATATTCCGACGTCAACCACCACCGCGGCGAATTTCATCAGACACTTCAAATCAGGAGAGATTCAGGTTCCAGTCCCCATTTTCAGCTGAACCACTATTTGGACGCTTGTGAAGAACAGAACTGCCTTCAGTTTTGGGCCATGAATAAGCACACCCCCCCCCCTCTTTGTTCAAGGTGGCGGTAAGAGCGAATACAACTAGGCACACTGTATACATACACACAACAAACTGCTCTCTCTCTCTCTCTCTCTCTCTCTCTCTCTCTCTCTCTCTCTCTCTCTCTCTCTCTCTGTGTCTGTGTCTCTCTCACACACAACACACTGCACTCTCACACACACCACATGCACACATTCACTCACCAATATTAATAACTTTTCATTCACTCTCTCTCTCTCAAACACGCACACATTCACTCACAAATACACTGACAAATATTAACATATAGCCTACTATTAAATCTCTCCAAATTATGCAAAGGTGGTGGGATTCAGCTACTCTTAAAGAATGTTTTTTTTCTTTAAGAGAAGGAAAGGTTAAATGTGTTTCTGTCTCATAAAAGTGAGGCATGTTTGAAGAATATTATTTGACTTAGAAACCATTATACTTGAATTGTTTGAATGAATTTTATGATTTGATGTCATGTTTGAGGCATATTGAACAAATATGTATGTTGATTTTTTTGTTGGCCTAATATCAGTTTTAGGTTGTGCTTTTTTAATCTTCATACATTTAAACTGTTCAGATATATGTCAGTCCCTCCAGAAAAACGCGATTATGCGATCGCAGAATTCAATGCATAATCAGCCAAAGTCCGCATATTTATGTGGGGGCCGCATTTTTTAAAATACGCCGCACTTTTGCCGCATAAATTGCCGCATAAATTGCCGATTTCTGCGCAAAATATGCGGGGCTTGCATGATTTCATAATCCCCGCATTTTCGTTGCAAAAAAGTCACATATATCTCAGCAGAAAGTTGAAAAATGTCGCGTTTACTTCACACAAGAGCAGCCATTTTCCCCTGTTGCCATGGGAACGTTATGAAGTGACGTAATTTCACCTACTGAGAACACAGTGTTGGGGAATCACTTTTTTTCTCTTTTTCATCAAACCACAGTTTTTGCAATTTCCCGCAAGTTCCCGCAATTTTTGCAAGTTCCCGCATTTTCATCGCATAAAATGGCATAAATATCCCGCATATTCCATCGCATTTTTTAAGAAAACGTGCCGCATAATCAAGGATTTTTGCCCGCAACAATCACAAAAAAACTCCGTGTTTTTCTGGAGGGACTGATATGTGGCTTGGATGCAATGTCTTTTAAATATTGAGTAGGAAAAAATGCAAATAAAACTCCAGCAGTTGATAACCACAGTCTTTAGCTTGTTTAAAAATGGAAACTTTTGTATGACTTGACTTGACTTGCTTGACCCAAGCTATGACTTGACTTGACTTGCTTGATTGTCACCCAACATGACTTAGACTTGCTTGAGACTTGAAGGTTAAGACTTGAGACTTGCTTGTGACTTGCCCATGTGTGACTTACTCCCATCTCTGTCGCTTTGTATAAAACCGTGGTTGGCGTATTTTCTAGACATAGTTATGCTTGAGCTATCTACAACAAGGATTAACAAAGCCAAATCATCAACTATCAACCTATGGGAAAGTATCAAAACGACTAGTTAAGATTAGAAAAAAGATTGTGGTTTCGGATTAAAACAGACGTTTCCTGGGTGAAAGTCTTGTGTTTTACCCGGGACACAAACTCTGCTCCCCCCGCTTAAAAGTCCTATGTTTTATAACCTGACCATCCACTCAGACTTCCTTCCAACACGGACCAAAACATTATACAGCAGCAGTCACTATGGTGCATATGGTAATAAAAAATACGTGGAATACATACGAATTACAGTGCTTTACTTACTTACATAGCGATATGTACAAATGGTTCATGTGAACACTCAGATACACTTAGTTTTCTGGATTCAGTAATAATCATGTACTAAACACCTCTATAACCACTATAGCCTTTATTGGCACTGCATTGTAACTGTACTTAGAGATTGGAATGGGTTTAAATTGCATTAAGCGCAAGATATATACAACCCCAAATCAGAAAAAAGTTGGTGTATGAAAAACACTAATAAAAAAAGAAAGTAGTGTTTTCTAAATGTACTTTGACTTGTATTTCATTGCAGACAATGTGAACACAAAATATGTCATGTTTTGTCTGGTCAACTTAATTTCATTTGTAAATATTCATCCTTTCCTGTCATTCAGACCTGCAACACAATCCAAAAAAAGTTGGGACAGGAGCAATTAAGGGCTAGTAATCAGGTAAATTGGTTAAATAATGATGTGATTTGAAACAGGTGATGTCAACAGGTGATTGTAATTATGATTTGGTACAAAAGCAGCATCCAAGAAAGGTCTAGTCCTTTAGGAGCAAAGATGGGCCGAGGATCGCCAGTTTGCCAACAAATACGTGAGAAAATTATTGAAATGTTTAAAAATAAATGTTCCTCAAAGAAAGATAGGAAGACATTTGCTCATTTCACCTTCAACAGTGCATAACATAATGAAAAGATTCAAGGAATGTGGAGGAATTTCAGTGCGTAAAGGACAAGGGCGCAAGCCTAAGCTGAACAACCGTGATCTCAAAGGCAAACCTTTGTCAAGTACCACAATACGTAGTTACATCCACAAATGCCAGTTAAGACTGTACTGTGCCAAAAGGAAGCCTTATGTTAACAGTGTCCAGAAGCGGCGTTGACTTCTCTGGGCTTGGAGGCATCTGGGATGGACCATCACACAGTGGAAACGTGTACTGTGGTCAGATGAATCAGTATTTCAGGTATTTTTTGGGAGAAATGGATGCTGTGTGCTCCGGACCAAAGAAGAAAAGGATCATCCAGACTGTTACCAGCAACAAGTCCAAAAGCCAGGGTCTGTCATGGTATGGGGTTGTGTCAGTGCCCTTGGCAAAGGTAACTTGCACTTCTGTGATGGCACCATTAATGCTGAAAAGTACATAGAGATTTTGGAGCGCAATATGCTGCCTTCAAGAAGACATCTTTTCCAGGGACGTCCATGCATATTTCAACAAGATAATGCAAAACCACATTCTGCACACATTACAAAGTCCTGGCTGCGGAGGAAGAGGATACGGGTACTTGACTGACCTGCCTGCAGTCCCGACCTGTCTACAATAGAGAATGTGTGGCGCATTTTGAAGCGCAAAATGCGACACCGAAGACCCCGTACTGTGGCCCACCTTAAGACTTGTTTGCAGCAAGAATGGGACAAAATTACACCTGAAACACTTCATCACTTGGTGTCTTCAGTCCTTAAACGTCTTTTAAGTGTTGTGAAAAGGAATGGCAACATTACAAAGTGGTAAATGCTTTACTGTTTTTTTTAAATGTGTTGCAAGAACCAAAATAGGAATTTTGTTTTTTTGAAAAAGAAAAACAGTAAAAATCATGAGGAACACATTAAATTATGTGATGTTGTATTGTCTGCAATGAAATACAAGTCAAAGTACATTTAGAAATCACTACTTTCTTTTTTTATTTGTGTTTTCCATACTGTCCCAACTTTTTCTGATTTGGGGTTGTATTATATATATTAGATGATTGAGGTAATCTTAAACAAGTTTTAATCCCTTACATTTTCCTACAGTAGGTTACTGTATTCAATGGATAAAGGCCTCTGGCTGCCGAACAGGAAAACCCATTCAGAAGCAGAAGAGTTGTGATACGCTTCAGGTGTGTGTTGAATGAGCTTACGCATGCAAAATGTTGAAACAGCCACTTAGGTTAGAATGTTTTCTAAAAGGTAATATAGCTTGTGTGATATTTACATTAAGTGAAACCTTTTTTCAAACATTTAATATCATCGCGAAAAGAAAAAAGAAACAGCATTAAAATAACACACACACACACACACACACACACACACACAAACAAACATTGTTGGCTGACGCAGTGTGAATTTTTTGGTTTAATTAATACCATCAAATTGCCAATACGGGGTCCATTCATCTGTCACTGGCATTAAGTTATGAGTGTGTGCTTTTGCGTAAGAATGTTTGTCTTTGTGAGTTTGTGTGTGTGTGTGTGTGTGTGTGTGTGCTTATTATGGTTTGTGTGTGCTTGTGCATTGAGTTATCAGTTGGCCTGGCAGTGCTGCAGGCTGACAGATAAGAAAGCATTCCTCTATTCTTGTGGCTTTAAAATCCAGCATACCAAGATGATGTTACTGCTGTATGTGTGTAAAACCATGAGGTCATGGGTGATAACCTGGTTATAACAAAATAACTCAGTGAGTGTGTTTGCTACCATGGTAAGAACAGACACTACTGGATTAGAGATTTTCTCGTCATTGCAAGCAAAGTTAAACACCCAACTTTCTGTCACCTCCAACACTTTCATCTCTTATTTTTTAATCATTAATATACAGTGAAAGTGTTGTGGCATGTCTTTGTAGTTATGTTATAAGCTGACTGCAGGCTATAAATAGCCAACAGCCCAGGATTAGTTGTGTTATGTGTGCAGTAGTGTGAACACTCAAATCTAGTCAGATCTGATTTTTTCAAATCAGATTCAGACCACTTCCATATGTGGTCCTGAATCAGACACAGGTCTGATTTTTTTCAATGCGGCTGCAGTGTGAACAGCCAAGGTGGATTTGATGTAACTTTTACCTCAATAACCCTCGCTGCGCCCTCTCTCTCCGCGGGGAGGGGCCCCCTGCTCCCAGTGCGGCTGTCAACCGGGGCAGACTGTCCTTGTGCGCCCCAACCGTGTCTCGTCGCCAGGGCGGGGATCGGCTCACGTAAAAGGCGTCAGGGGTCTGCGGCGATGTTTGCAACCCACCCAACCCGTCTTGAAACACAGACCAAGGAGCACGTGAGTCCGAGGGTCACCCCATGGCGCAATGAAAGTGAGAGCCGCGCGCCGGCTGAGGTGGGATCCCGGTCCCTCGGGGTCGAGTGCACCACCGGCCCGTCTCGCCTCGTGCGATAGGACCCAAAAGATTGGTGAACTATGCTTGGGCAGGGCGAAGCCAGAGGAAACTCTGGTGGAGGCCCGTAGCGGTCCTGACGTGCAAATCGGTTGTCCGGTCACACAGACATCTGTAGTGAATGTGCAGCCATAACCCCGCCAAAGGCCAAAATAGCCCATTTCTCTCTTTTTCTCTTCATTCTTCTCCTCCTCAGCACCTGCTCATTAATGTTATGGCTGCCATTACACAAACATTTTGAAATAAAAGTGAAAATGCTTCCTTCCTCCATAACCTCCCTAACTTTATTGATGGGGAAGCACATCACATACAAATACACGTCATATTATCTTAGTTATGTTAAGTTAAATGTTACAGAAGTGAATGTTGCAGGTTGTCATGAGGAGACCGCACACCAGGCTACTGACCGAGACCGAATGTAACCGTGCAACCGCTCGAGTCTATGTAATCAAACAGGTGTCTCGGTTCTCATCAAGTTTGAGTTATCAACCGATCCCAGAAGCCTTTGTGTCTCGTCTCCCCACCGTCGCAGGCAAGTGAATCTATAGACTCGGTTCGCCGGTTGTCCCATCACTAATGTCATTGTCATTGTTCTTTTGCACATGCGGGTCAGTTCGAAACCGCAAATAGTTCAAACTGGAATCTGATATAGGCCACATTTTAAAAGGTTATGTGACCAGCCAAAGAAAAAATCAGATCTGAGCAAAAAATCTGAATTAGGCATTAAGACTTGCGGTGTGAATGTAGCTTTAGCGTGTGTCCAGGGTAACTTAATTCCCTAACATAGAGTGTGTTTGGTAAAGAGAAGGCTGGCTGGCAGTGGCTGGTGTGTGGGCTTATAGTGCGGAGTGGAGGTAGTAGGCCAAAGTCCAAAGTTTCTCCAAAAGTCCAAAGTTTCTCCAAAAGCCCAAAGTTTCTTAAAAGTCCAAAGTTTCTCCGGTATTGAGCCGCTCACTACGTAGTAACAAGGTTGTTCAGTGCCAAAATCTTTCCACAGGACGCTGCTACCCAACAACCTTATCACACCTAAGCCACCGGGTTAAATGCTAAGCCCCGCCCACTACCAGCCAGCCAAAAGGAAGAATAGACTACTAATGCCAGGATCAGAATACACATTTCTTTTGTCTTTCACGACAGTCACTATGTCAGACTAGATAGACACATTGCCATACATTCTTGCTGTGTCTTGGACAGAAGAGTGGCTACACTACAAGTATGACACCGACCAGCCTGATTATCACGTGCTGTCGCGCGGGTTCATACGTCAATGCTTTGGTGGAGCAGCAGCCTCTCAAAAACTCACGAAAACCTTTCAAACTGGCCGTAAAGATTCAGCAATAGCTTATTTCTCACTTAAAATGTTTTCAGAAAAACGTTTCGGTGAACTATTTTCATAAAATAAGAGACTGTTTTCCAAACAAGCCGCCGATATGGTCTGTTTTGAAATCCGGGAGCCCCACGTGTAGTGTTCATCAGGTAGAGCCATCGTAGAGCATGTCACGCTAGGTGGTAAAAGACAAAAAATGGCATGCTAGACTTCCTGCGTTGTGATCGTGAAGCGTCTCAGACGTTAGATCGCTGATCTTTGATTATGTCACACTACAAGAGGTGAAGACACGTTTTTCGGTCCCGACCCTGCGACTTGTCTGTCGGGTCCAAATCGGGCTGAATTTGTGTACTCTGATCATGGCACAATGTGAACACTTAATGGCACACTGCTCATCCTAACATTTGTTAAGTTACCACTTACCATCTTCAGACTCTTAACAGATCAACGTATGCAGCTGTCTGACATCAGCAAGAGAAAGATATCAGCATTATTATTAGATTTACACTTTTGTTATAGCCTATATTATTGTATACACATATTTTCACAAATTCATTCCTTTTATTCATAGAATTTCTCTGTTTATTTATATATATATTTCTATTCTAGAATGAGACCAAGTGGAGCAACTGTAATGTAATCCAATTTCCCCCCAGGGGAAGAATTAAGTATTTTTGATTCTGAGGTTCAAACATACAACCCCAAATCAGAAAAAGTTGGGACAGTATGGAAAACACAAATAAAAAAAGAAAGTAGTGAT
Organism: Gymnocephalus cernua; assembly: GCA_023631565.1. Lineage (NCBI taxonomy): Eukaryota > Metazoa > Chordata > Actinopteri > Perciformes > Percidae > Gymnocephalus > Gymnocephalus cernua. The sequence goes on along the minus strand of CM042428.1, from coordinate 4,023,199 downwards.
TTCTAAATGTACTTTGACTTGTATTTCATTGCAGACAATACAACAGCACATAATTTAATGTGTTCCTCATGATTTTTACTGTTTTTCTTTTTCAAAAAAACAAAATTCCTATTTTGGTTCTTGCAACATATTTCAGAAAAAGTTGGAACAGTAAAGCATTTACGACTTTGTAATGTTGCCATTCATTTTCACAACACTTAGAAGACGTTTAGGGACTGAAGACACCAAGTGATGAAGTGTTTCAGGTGTAATTTTGTTCCATTCTTGCTGCAAACAAGTTTTAAGGTGGGCAACAGTACGGGGCCTTCGTTGTCGCATTTTGCGCTTCAAAATGCGCCACACATTCTCTATTGGAGACAGGTCGGGACTGCAGGCAGGCCAGTCAAGTACCCGTATCCTCCTCCTCTGCAGCCAGGACTTTGTAATGTGTGCAGAATGTGGTTTTGCATTATCTTGTTGAAATATGCATTGACGTCCCTGCAAAAGATGTCTTCTTGAAGGCAGCATATTGTGCTCCAAAATCTCTATGTACTTTTCAGCATTAATTGTGCCATCACAGAAGTGCAAGTTACCTTTGCCAAGGGCACTGACACAACCCCATACCATGACAGACCCTGGCTTTTGGACTTGTTGCTGGTAACAGTCTGGATGATCCTTTTCTTCTTTGGTCCGAAGCACACGGCGTCCATTTCTCCCAAAAAATGCCTGAAATACTGATTCATCTGACCACAGTACACGTTTCCACTGTGTGATGGTCCATCCCAGATGCCTCCGAGCCCAGAGAAGTCGACGGCGCTTCTGGACACTGTTACATAGGGCTTCCTTTTGGCACAGTACAGTTTTAACTGGCATTTGTGGATGTAACTACGTATTGTGGTACTTGACAAAGGTTTGCCAAAGTAGTCCTGAGCCCATGTGGTGATATCGCTTATAGATGAATGACGATTCTTGATGCAGTGCCGCCTGAGGGATCGGAGATCACGGTTGTTCAGCTTAGGCTTGCGCCCTTGTCCTTTACGCACTGAAATTCCTCCACATTCCTTGAATCTTTTAATTATGTTATGCACTTTTGAAGGTGAAATAAGCAAACGTCTTCCTATCTTTCTTTGAGGAACATTTATTTTTTAACATTTCAATAATTTTCTCACGTATTTGTTGGCAAACTGGCGATCCTCGGCCCATCTTTGCTCCTAAAGGACTAGACCTTTCTTGGATGCTGCTTTTGTACCAAATCATAATTACAATCACCTGTTGACATCACCTGTTTCAAATCACATCATTATTTAACCAATTTACCTGATTACTAGCCCTTAATTGCTCCTGTCCCAACCTTTTTTGGAATGTGTTGCAGGTCTGAATGACAGGAAAGGATGTATATTTACAAATGAAATTAAGTTGACCAGACAAAACATAAAATATTTTGTGTTCACATTGTCTGCAATGAAATACAAGTCAAAGTACATTTAGAAATCACTACTTTCTTTTTTTATTTGTGTTTTTCATACTGTCCCAACTTTTTTCTGATTTGGGGTTGTATTATCAAGTGGGCAGGTAAAACTATAGAATGGTTTAAAGATAGTGGGGGGAAAAAGTACTGGACGGTTGCACAGATAAGCTACTAAATTGCAGTAAAGAGAGTGAACGAACAGTGTGAATTTCAGCTCCGTGGTATATTTGCTTCCACAGGTTAGTCATTTTAAGGCATGAAATAGCGACCTCCAGCTCAGACTTCCTTTGCTTCACATCACTTCCCGTCTGCATGTGCATGGTTGACAATCACACACTTCCTCCCAAGGCCTACAATAAGCAGGCGGCAACATCAATTAGCCCCCTTTTAGCACACAGGCCGTCGGGGGCACTTAACAATGGCCAGTGCTGGGAGATTAGTGCTTTTCCGGCTTAGCTTTCTCAGCCGGTCCTATTGGGGACATACTAACTAGATGCTGAAAGGCAGCTAGCCCCAGATGGCTGATCATATGAGGGTGATGCAAGCCCCATTACTGTAATCCAAATGCTGTGGCTATTGTGGTCAGACAGCGAATGGCAGGCCATTAGAGAGTTTGCAGAAAAAAAGATCGAAAAGTGGGAAGCAGGACAGAAAAAGATAAAACAAAAAGGACCAAGTGACAAGAGAAGGAAAGAGAAGGAATGAAAAAAACTAAGGATTGGATATAAAAAAAGAAATGTGAATTATAGCTAGTGCTCAGCAGTGAGTCGGAACGGGAACGTTTTAGTGACACGCGAGGACACAAGAACAGGACACAAACCCGGTTTCACCCATCCACCACCCCAACCAACCTCCTTACTCAGATCTCGCTACCGTTGTGGTTCTGGGGTGGAGGGAGGGATGTCCCGACATCAGTCAGTGGACCCAAAAACATTCTGAATCAAATGTAGGTCCATTTCCTCCTATTTAATCACAACTAGACCAAACTAGAGCTGAAACGATTCATCTCGGTACTCGAATAACTCGATTATAAAAAGTTCTCGAGGCAAAAACTCTGCCTCGAAGCCTCGTTAAATGATCTGATTGTTCCACACGGACCGTTGTTCAGGAAGCACACCACTAGCACGTGATACATTTTAAATTTAGCGCGATGGCGGAGAGTAAAGATGTCCAGAAACGGCAGAGAATGTCTAAAGTTTGGGATCATTACATACTAAAAAAGTAAGAGAACAAGGTGCAATGTGTCTACTCCTGCAAAGTAGACCTGGCTTACCACAGCAGTACGACTTCAATGATTCAGCATCTGAACCGAAAAGTGTGGACTAGTCAGACCCTCCTTGCAGCGCTGTGGAGGAAGATCCGGCAATGCAAGACTATCTTTTGAGACAGTGTGAAAGTTCTGTACAACAAGCAGTAAACCTTACAGCGTCTACCACACTCACTATGAGGGTAAAAATCGAAACACAAGCACTGAACTGCCCAGGAGTTTGTGAAACAGCTGACTGTTTCTAGAACAACAAAGCACAGTCACACTTTTCTTTCACTGTTTCACCGGGAAATGAAGCTGCCTTTGAGTGCGGTCGGAAAACAGTAAGTGTAAAATATAAAGTCTACTTGTGCTACATTGGCGGGTTAAAGAACACAACAGGACGTCACACAAATGAATCATTTGAGTGAATCATTGTGTTTTTGCCACTACAACATGAAGTGTACCATGTGTATTTCTACTGTATATCTGCATATAAAGTGTGTAATGAGGTCAAATTTGCCTACTCACACCTGCCTATATATTGAGTGTGTGTATGTATCACAAAATGGCTTTTCCCTTCATTCAGGGCATACTAAGCCGATCAACACTGTGTGACTAACTGAATGGAGGAATGGAGGGATGGAGGGAAAGAAAAGGGAAAACGAGGCACTTTTCTTGTCTGGATGAAAATGTATGTTCCAGCGATTAGACGCAGACAGATGTGAACAATCAGTGAGACGAATTGGGGGGGAGGGGGAATCTGCCGCGAGAGCTATCTTTCTCTTACCACACACACACAGACACAGTCATATTTTATGTCTCTCACTTGTTCTCTAATTCACACACAAAAGTAGACACACTGTGAATCGCACAAAATTAATCTCTCTCTCTCTCTCTCTCTCCCTCTCTCTCGCTCTCCCTCGGCCTCTCATTCTTTCTCCACACAGTATCTCTTCAGTTTCATTCTACTCAAATTAGACGTTTAGCTGTTTTCATCCACAGTAATAAACGAGTAACCCAGAACGGGTTCAGCACTCAGGCTTTTGGTGGACATAACGTCTGTTGAAACCTTGCAGTTAAAGGAAGGTCACTATAACTATAGCCTAGATCAGAGACCTTCAACAGGGGGTCCGGGCTTTATTGGTTTTCGGAGATTTGGTTTTGGCTGAATCCGAATCCCTAACGTGCTTTACTTTATGTGTTTGATACGTGCATTACCTTCCTGTATCACACAGGGACGCAGGAGGAAACTCAGCAGCTGATCCACTTTCAGGCTGAAAACGAGCAGAAGTTTCTTAAATCAAAATATGCTGCAAAGCAGCTATGGGAGTGAGTCATGCGTTCATGTTGTAGCCATTCATTATTGTATTGGTACTGTATTATTGTAATCATTTGTAATACAGTCCTGTACCTGTACATTGTTGTTGGTTATGATACAGGAGGGAAAGGTTACTGGCCAACAGGCATCAGACTGGTCTGGAATTTCTGAATAGTTGATAATGGTTCTGTAACATAATGTATTTTTATACAATGTTTTTGCCTGTTGTGTTTACTTTTTTGGGCAATAAAGACAGATTTTTATTAACAAAGAAAGTGTTTCTGAACATCAATGACATTTAAAACAGTGATAACCGAAACAAATATACAACACACCATGCAGTGTATAGTGTATATGTATTGCAAACCAGTGTAACTGGTAACCAAGTGGTGTCCCATTTCATAGGGGTATGTTTTCACCCCCTAGCCCTTACCACTCGGTTTGAGGGACAAGGGCTAGGGGTAAGAAGAAGGGGAAGGGGTAAGACAGAGAATTGGGATTCAGCCTAAGTCCACCTTTTCACTTTACCTTTTTTACCTTTTTCCGATGTTTTTGTCATTTTTTTCAACATTTTCAAAAAACATTTCAACGTTGTCGGAAGTTTACTAACTGATCAGCTTTGTAAGAGAGAATTTTAGGTATTGGCCTAACAGAAAATGTTTGACTGTCGGTACACAAATCATCTCCATTTCTTAATTACAGGGCAAAGTCCGGGTAACATGCTGCCAGAACTTTTTCTGTTATTTTATGTATTTATTTCTTAGAGTGCAGAAAATGAAGTGTTTGACGCTAAAACTTCTCTGTCTCCCCCCCCATGTTGAAACCAAACCTACACCCTTGCCTAGATGTAATACATTATAAAACCATTTCTTAGACAATACCAGAAAAAGCCATTCCATTTATCTCACAAGAAACAGCAGATCAATAGTGTGAACACATTTTACCATCCTGTTATCATCCGTCTGAGGATAAATCAACACGAAAAAGACAAATGAGGAAGCAAATTGACCATGCCCATATGTTCTACCAGTTCCTAATACACTTCCTAGTAGTGCTTCACTTCACAAAAAAGGAGCTGAAGGTGATGCCTTTCAAAGAACAAAAACAAGAAATGATAAATCCCAGTTATTTTGTGTAAAACCACTTTAAGGATGTGTTTCTGAAATGTATGCAGGGAAAGGAGGAGAGTGATCAAAGCAAGGATGCAATCACATAGAAGGTAAAACCAACAAATTATTATCATAACAGTCTTATGTCTTTACCTAATGCAATAAAGTTTGAAGACAGTACACTTTAAAGCATCCGTTGCACAGCCTGTATTTGCATCAAACCCATGTAACCATACAAAGGTGCATTAAGTAGTTTAGTTTATTTCAATCAATCAATCAATCAATCAATTACATAAATACACATCACTTACATAACATAAATGGTAAAAAAAGAAAAACAAAGTGTTTCACCTTAGTCAATGCAGTGTCATCTTAACTTGTTTATAATCAGTACTGATCACATTCTATTTTATTCTTTTTTGCTTTGTTCTTAGGTCCCTCAGGATATTATCAGTTTATATAAAATGTATTATCGTTAATGTCTCTATTTTATATACATATTATCACACATATGTGCAAAAAATATCAGCCAGGACTGACTGGGCCTTCTTCAGAGTCCTTATCTCATATAGAGAGTTTAAGTCAGTCAGGGAGTTGTGGGAAATTTTGCCACACACTTTAGTTAAGTATTGCAGCCTATTTTTGTTTTTAAGAGTTAGGGACCCAAACCAGCTCACAAAGGCAAAAGAAAGAATAGTTTCAATAAAACAAGAGTAATACATTAATTTATACAGTAAAGCATAAAGGTCTTATCGACATTGAAATTGCGAAGTTTACGATAGATAAACATGCGTTGGTGTGATTTTTTACAGACAGCGTCAACTTGTGGCTCAAAGGTGAGTTTGTCGTCTATTATAATACCGAGGTACTTAAACATTACTTTAACATTAGGTACTTGATCATTAATAAGGGTAGGAGAGAGGGTGGGGGGATTCTTCCTAAAGTCGATCAGCATTTCCTTGGTTTTTGCCGCGTTAATGTTCATAAAAGAAGACTCACACCACTCTGTAAAATCATTTAAAATAGCTCCATGCTCAGGGTCGTTGTGCGTCAGCAGTGACAATATTACCGAGTCGTCAGCAAACTTAATGATATGACGCCCAGTGTGCATGCGTTTGTATATAAAATGAATAAGATCGCAGAGAGGACGCAGCCCTGAGGGGAACCGGTGGAGGAAAGAAGAACATCGGATAAGATGCTATTCACTCTCACACGTTGAGACCTGTCAGTTAAAAAGTTCATCAACCAACAGATAAGACTAGGATCGATATTAAAAGTACTCTTTAATGTCCTTGCTAAAATATGCGATTGGATGCAATTAAAAGCTGAAGAAAAGTCAATGAAAAGCAGCCGCACAAAGCTCTTTGCCCCCTCCAGATGGGTATAGATCAGGTTAAAAAGAGTACATGCTGCATCTTCCACTCCCCGTTTAGGTCTGTAGGCAAATTGAAACGGGTCTAATAGGTCCTGTACAGAGTTCAAAAGATCATCCTTCACGATCCTCTCTAACGTCTTCATATATATATATATATATATATATATATATATACTGTATATGAGTAGTTTTGTCCTTTCGATTTCTTACAGGTTGAGTCGTTGTTGCCCATACCACGCTAGCATTCTGCTAATGAATGCTGATTGGTCAGTGAAGGACTGATTACGACCAGAGATCCCGCTTGACGGCATCCGAAGCAGAACCAGAATGTCAGAGTGAATATTTTGGCATGGTCTTTAAAATATTAGCAAACCTCTTTCCAGCATGTGTATTGACAGGGGGAACCTAACCTGTATAAAAGGCTTTTTAGAACAAAAAAAGCACTTTAAAAAAATCTAACACCCAAGGGGTATAGCTCCATAGACCGCCATTCATTCTGCACTTGCCTGTGAGCGCCCTCATATGGAACCAGGGTGGAACTGCAACCAGTTCAGAAGCCGGAAGTTTCCAGAGAGTGGAAGTTCTCCCCTTATTAGAAATTCTCTGCTATTTTGCAGAGGCACCATGGCTGTGTCCGGCGCTTTGCTCCGCCCAAGACGATTGTGATTGGTTTAAATAAATAAATGGCAATAAACCAGAGCACGTTTTTCTCCCATCTCGGATTACTGTGTGGACTAGCCAGACTCTCCTCCGCAGTGCTGTGGAGGAAGGTCTGGCAATGCATAGTCTCGTTGTGCTCTGGTTTATTGCCATTTCTTTAAACCAATCACAATTGTCTTGGGCGGTGCTAAGCACCGGGAAAAGTTGCGGTGCCTCTGCAAAATAGCCTCGGAAGAAACTTGTTTTGGTGGAACATGTGTACATTCAAAAGTAGTTTTAGTCGTGCAACAGAAAACTCTGATTGGACAGATAGTCTAGCTAGCTGTCTGGATTTACCCTGCAGAGATCTGAGGAGCAGTTAACCAGAGTCCTCAGAAAGTTTAAAATGCCAACACAAAGGAAGCCCAAGGCAACCGATAGCCGGCCTAAATGAGTGAAATCCGGCGGGTTTTCCAATGGAACAATCTCGGAAGTGGAACGTCATGGATATAAACTAGGCAATGCAAGACTAGAGCAGTCCTGACCCCTGAAAAACCAACACAACATGAGCATCAGGCCCACACATTTGTAGTATTTAGTTCTAGGACTGGTTCTTTATAAACTGCAATGGGTTTGTGCAAAAGTGTGATTAAACGTATAGGACCCAATAAAAGAATGTTAATGTGATGAACGACACATGCTACATGGTTGGTACAGTTGAGCCATGTAACTGTATTTTACAATACCTAAAAAAGGGTTAAAAGGCTACTCATGCAGAGAATCACTCTTAAAATACACAAAATAATTAGGGCTGTCGAAAGAACACGTTAATTTCGATTAATTAATCTGAGAAAAAATAGTGCGTTAAAAAAATTAACGCAAATTAATCGATTCCATATTGACCTTTCACCAGGAGCCATTCTAGCCGCCATTCGATTGTAAAATGAAGGGGAAGACGATAGAATGCACAACAGAAGTTTCTTTAACTGGTTAACACCACACTCAACAGCAGGTAACGTTAGCCTTCCGCTAGCTAGTAGCTGGATTAAACGGTTAAAATGCTGACAGCTAACGCTAAACAGTGTAAAGTTTGACTGTGTTTCTGCCATTGTCGGAAAAACACAGACAGAGACGGTGCGTTCAATGAAACTGGTAATCTACAGTCTCGCGGTGCATTCAGAGTTATTGTAAAATACCCTTTTGAATTTATTTCCTCAGCATATTAGGTGATATATATATATATATATATATATATATATATATATATATATATATATATATAGTCATTTGAACAGTGACAATAATAACAAAAATAGATTATTTAACTTTATTATTCATTAATTCATTTGAATTGAAATATTTAAAATACTTTCACAGAACAAATTATGTATGCGATTAATTAATCACAGAGTCTGTAATTAATTTGATTACAATTTTTAATCGACTGACAGCCCTAAAAATAATGCTTTATTTGGAAGATTTTAACATACCATTTTGCGTAGTATTACAAAAGAGAATTCCAATGCAATAGCAGAAGTAAGCATGTTAAAGGAGACCTACTCCCTCTTCACCTACGACTGCACACCTGTACATGGCTCTAACACCATTGTAAAGTTTGCAGACGACACTACGGCGATTGGTCTCATCAGCAACAATGATGAGACGGCCTACAGGGAGGTGGTCCAGCAACTATCATCGTGGTGCACTGACAACAACCTGGCTCTCAACACCAAGAAGACCAAAGAGCTCCTTGTGGACTTCAGAAGTCTAAAGCTGGCACGCACACCCTCATTCTCATCAACAGGTCTGAGGTGGAGCGTGTCACCAGCTTCAAGTTTCTGGGTGTTCACATCTCTGAGGACCTCTCTTGGACCCTCAACCCTGATCAAGAAGGCTCACCAGTGTCTCCTCTTTCTGAAGAGACTCAAGAAGGTCCACCTGTCTCCTCAGATCCTGGTGAACTTCTACTGCTGCACCATCGAGAGCATCATCACCAACTGTGTCACAGTTTGGTATGGCAACTGCTCTGCCCATGACCGGAAAGCACTGCAGAGGGTGTAAAACTGCCTAACGCATCACCGGTTCCTCACTCCCCTCCATCGAGACCATCCAGGGCAAACGATGTTTGCGTAAGGCGTGCAGCATCATCAAAGACTGCTCTCACCCCAACCACAGCCTGTTCACCCCACTCCTGTCCGGGAGGCGTCTCAGGTCTCTCCACAACCGAAGCAACAGGTTCAGAGGAAGGTTCAGAGGAAGCTTCTTTCCTGCGGCTGACACCCTACTGAACTCTAAGTCTGCATCCCGGTGATAACTAACCCACTAACCTTACTACTAGTATAATGTCACTGCAACTACATTGCATATATCTGTACATGTTGTTCTTACACTGTTCATATTACATAGCCATATGTATTTATTCTGCTCTGATAACACTGCAGTATATTTCTTGTCCTGCCTATGCACCACCTGTCTATACTTGAATATCACATTGCACTTTTTTGGTTTTTTTTGCACTTCTGGTTGGACGCAAACTAGCCAAATATATGTTTGGACAGGGAAAAAATGGATTCAAAAACAATTAATGAGCCACTAAGGAGAGAGTCAGTGGTTCGCCTTTTTTTCTCTCTCTTTTTGGAGCCCCGATGCCATACAGGATTTAAATCTCCATTAGCCAGTTCTCTGTGTCTTTGACATGGAATCAGAGATAATCAAAAAGCCTGGGTCAGAGAACAAGAAATAGGGATGAAGGGCAAAGAGGGGAAAGCATAAAGAAGGGTGGGGTGAGAAAAAGAGACATGAGGAAAAATATGCAAGAGAAACTGGAGGCAAGAGACAGATTAATAAAGTGAGAAATACAGAGAAACCTGAAAAAGACATAGGGAAAGGTAGAGTGAGACAAAGATGAGGAAGCTCAAAGACAATCAGAGTTTCTCATCTCATCTCATCTATTCCTTTGTCCTCATGGCTCACACATGCTAGGATATATACAGCATGAGAATACATGGTAGGTATCGAACACACAATTTACTGTAATACTCTTGTTTTCATGCTGTTGCTGATATCCATCAGTTTTGTTCTTGCTGTTGTTAAATTTTGTTGATTTAATTTTTGCTTTTAGCATAATGTTTAATTGTCTGTATCCTACTGTAAAATGTACGTAAATGTGTATGTTTCCCTGTTTGCTATGTGCTTTAGCAATACTTTGTGTCAAAATGGTCATGCTAATAAAGCCTCTTTCAATTTGAAATTCAAAAAGGTGCAAAAACAGACATGGCTGTTGATGATAGTTCTACTGTAGTTTGTGCTCAATGCACATAATTGAATGTGTTCCTCATGATTTTTATTGTTTTAAAAAAAAAAAAAAAAAAATTCCTAATTTTGTTCTTGCAACACATTTCAAAAAAAGTTGGAACAGTAAAGCATTTACCACTTTGTAATGTTGCCATTCCTTTTCACAACACTTAAAAGACATTTAGGGACTGAAGACACCAAGTGATGAAGTGTTTCAGGTGTAATTTTGTCCCATTCTTGCTGCAAACAAGTCTTAAGGTGGGCAACAGTACAGGGTTTTGCGCTTCAAAATGCGCCATACATTCTCTATTGGAGACAGGTCGGGACTGCAGGCAGGCCAGTCAAGTACCCGTATCCTCTTCCTCCGCAGCCAGGACTTTGTAATGTGTGCAGAATGTGGTTTTGCATTATTTTGTTGAAATATGCATGGACGTCCCTGGAAAAGATGTCTTCTTGAAGGCAGCATATTGTGCTCCAAAATCTCTATGTACTTTTCAGCATTAATGGTGCCATCACAGAAGTGCAAGTTACCTTTGCCAAGGGCACTGACACAACCCCATACCATGACAGACCCTGGCTTTTGGACTTGTTGCTGGTAACAGTCTGGATGATCCTTTTCTTATTTGGTCCGGAGCACACGGTGTCCATTTTTCCCCAAAAATACCTGAAATACTGATTCATCTGACCACAGTACACGTTTCCACTGTGTGATGGTCCATCCCAGATGCCTCCAAGCCCAGAGAAGTCGACGGCACTTCTGGACACTGTCAACATAGGGCTTCCTTTTGGCACAGTACAGTTCTAACTGCCATTTGTGGATATACGTATTGTGGTACTTGACAAAGGTTTGCCAAAGTAGTCCTGAGCCCATGTGGTGATATCGCTTATAGATGAATGAATTCTTGATGCAGTGCCGCCTGAGGGATTGGAGATCACGGTTGTTCAGCTTAGGCTTGCGCCCTTGTCCTTTACGCACTGAAATTCCTCCTCATTCCTTGAATCTTTTAATTATGTTATGCACTGTTGAAGGTGAAATAAGCAAATGTCTTCCTATCTTTCTTTGACGAACATTGTTTTTAAACATTTCAATAATTTTCTCACGTATTTGTTGGCAAATTTGCGATCTTCGGCCCATCTTTGCTCCTAAAGGACTAGACCTTTCTTGGATGCTGCTTTTGTACCAAATCATAATTACAATCACCTGTTGACATCACCTGTTTCAAATCACATCATTATTTAACCAATTTACCTGATTACTAGCCCTTAATTGCTCCTGTCCCAACCTTTTTTGGAATGTGTTGCAGGTCTGAATGACAGGAAAGGATGTATATTTACAAATGAAATTAAGTTGACCAGACAAAACATGAAATATTTTGTGTTCACATTGTCTGCAATGAAATACAAGTCAAAGTACATTTAGAAATCACTACTTTCTTTTTTCATTTGTGTTTTTCATACTGTCCCAACTTTTTCTGATTTGGGGTTGTAGAATGGTTTAAAGTGCTCATATTATGTTTTTTGGCTTTTCAACTTTCCTTTATTGTGTTACATATCTTTTTTTTACACGTTATAGGTTTACAAAGTGAAAAAGCCCAAAGTCCCCCCCAAAGGGACTTACCATCTCCACCAGAAAACACTGTTCACAAACTGCTCCAAACAGCTCTGTTGTAGTCCAGCCTTTACTTCAGAGACAAACGTGGTCACTTTGGAACACACGTTATAATGCTCGCCTAGCTGCTAGCATGGCACGCCCTCATACTCTGCTTCTGACTGGCTAGTAGTCCTTACCTAGGTACTGTCAGGACACGCCCTCATACTCTGCTTCTGACTGGCTAGTTGTCCTTACCTAGGTACTGTCAGGACACGCCCTCATACTCTTCTTCTGACTGGCTAGTAGTCCTTACCTAGGTACTGTCAGGGCACGTCCTCATACTCTGCTTCTGACTGGCTAGTAGTCCTTACCTAGGTACTGTCAGGGCACGTCCTCATACTCTGCTTCTGACTGGCTAGTAGTCCTTACCTAGGTACTGTCAGGGCACGCCCTCATACTCTGCTTATGACTGGCTAGTAGTCCTTACCTAGGTACTGTCAGGGCACGCCCTCATACTCTGCTTCTGACTGGCTAGTAGTCCTTACCTAGGTACTGTCAGGGCACATCCTCATACTCTGCTTCTGACTGGCTAGTAGTCCTTACCTAGGTACTGTCAGGACACGCCCTCATACTCTGCTTCTGACTGGCTAGTAGTCCTTACCTAGGTACTGTCAGGACACGCCCTCATACTCTGCTTCTGACTGGCTAGTAGTCCTTACCTAGGTACTGAGCATGTGTGACTCCCAACAAAGATGTAACAGAAGTGAGATATCTCACTCTTTAGCTAAAACAGAGAGCTCAACACACAGGGTGAAAAGAGGAGCTGCAGCAATGTGCAGTACAACAAAAATATGGTGTTTTTTGAAAATTTAACCACATAAACCTATTCTGATATAACCTCTACATATAATTATGGACCTGAAAATGAGCAGAATATGAGCACTTTAAGTGCATGTATTGAGTCAGTTATTCATTTTTTGAATTTGGATTTGTGACCTGCTTTAGCAATACCGTCTTTCATTTATTACACCATTATGGATCTTTGGGCAGGTGCAGCTGCGGTGCTGTGACTTAGCTTTGTTTCTGCCTGCTTGCCTTTCGTGGTTAAGTTCCAACAATGTTTAGGCTCTGCCACGTTTCTAAGTGACTGTTCAGATTAAAGGGAAACTATTCAACCACCAGCTGCAGCGTGCTACATGCAGTAGATGCAGATGGACGGTGGTAGGGAAGAAGTCAGGAGCAGCTCGACTCTGGAGACCTGAAAAAGGTTTGGGAGACTTTGATGACTTACACAGAAGCTTTTAATGAAATCTCGATCAAGGAGAATTAGGAAAAACAGGACAGTTAAACTACGCCATAACATAGGCACTACAAACACAGATGCTCACCCAAATCTTGTCATTTTGCAAGTTCAGTTTATCTCTCTCTGTAGAACGCCTATTTTCCACCGGGCACATCTGCGCTGCATTACGGAGGCGCTGCGACCCCCGGGAGCCATCGCGGCCATTCAAGTCAACGCTTTATAATGATATACAGTGTTCGGCAAGTTACTTTTAAAAAGTAATTACCGTACAGTACAGGAGAAGCTCGCAGGCAGTTTGGACTTATATTAGCTGTTTATTTTTATCACTAAAAGTACCTCATTTGAAATGTAGGCCCTACTTTAAGTAAAAGTACTCTTACTTTACGATGTATTCTCTTAATGTCTACAGTATATTTAATAAAAATAAACAGTATGGGCTGAGGCATTTTAATTAGTTAGTTTTAGGTTAATGTAATTGTGCTTAGTGTGGCCCAGCTTACATTCTGACTTACAATCCTGGTTATCAGGGTGATCTGCATGAAGCTCGATTTTGCATTATTTCCCACGGAAAATGTGCTGCACACATTCATCTAGTGAGAACACACGACAAGTATGTGACTTCACAGCTGAGGAGGTCCGGGAGTGTATAAATATAAATATATGGGTTGTATATTAACCCTACATGAAGGAATGCTTCACATATGATCAAGCAGAGTATCGGGAGCAGCAGTACGGGAGCAGGAGTAGTAGCCAATAATGCTATTGAACGGCGGGTCTTGGCGTGGCGGTGCAGGAGCCGCTGCTGAAGGGTTCCTTGCCAACTGCAAACGTGTACGACGTTTTGACAGGGGTAAAACTGATCAGAAAATGTAACGAAAATGCAACGGAACGTTACAGAAATGTAGTGGAGTAGAAAGTAGAGATAAATGCTGCAAAATGTAACAAAGTAAAAGTCAAAAGTATGCACTATTGATTGCACTTAAGGAAAGCACAGATACGAGACAAATGTACATAAGAAGTAGGCTACATTCCGCCACTGCGTGCATTAGCCTACCGGCCAGCTCGAGAGTTCTGTTTCTGAGCGTGCTGTTTTCCCAGATAAGTGGGGAGGAGGCAGAGACCGAATGTCAACCGGTGGAATAACCAGAGAGTCGCAGAGGAGGACAACAAACCCTCGTGAGAGGTGCCGAACAGAGGCCAGATGTTGTTGATGAACAAGTTTCTATTAAGATGGGCACAGGCCAATCGTCAATGCAGGGAGGATTCAGGGTTTCAGTCGCCAACTGGGAGCTTTGACCAACGGCGGCGGCATCGTCATCCGGAGACGCATCCTCCCCCGGCATGGGTGAAGCTGCAACAGCAGGTATGTGTAATCGATGGTGCCGATTTTGCCAGGAACCATCACCGACAGCGGTGGAAGTAATGGCCATCAGCAGGGTGAGCTAGACCAGACCAGAGAAAAGAACTGAGTAGCAAAAATGCGAGCAGCAAACATTTGGCGCAAACTAAAGCAGCAGTTAGGAGCAAACTAGCAGTGAGCATTTAGGAGCAAACTAAAAGCAGCAAGCAGAAAGAACAAACTGAATCAGCTTTAACTAGGGCGCCTGTTGAGTGTAGCCATTTAGCAGCGAGGGGAGTGATCATCTGGTGCGACGGTGTTGTTGGCCAATAGCAGTTAGCAGCGTTTTGACTACCTGCCCTGCCAGAACTGACACTGACGCTCAATAACGAATAAAAAAATGGTTATCAAAAGTTATTAAAAAAGTAAGATGCATGAGGGATGACACAACCAAATGTCAAGCTCTGACCTCTTTATTGCAATGTTGCTGATGTGGAAATGAAATGCACCTGCAATGCATTAAATATATACTAAAAGTTGGCAGAGAGAGCAGGATTGAAGAGGACATTTTATTTTATCTGGCAAAAAAGTTTTGTAAGATTTTCAAAGGCCTGGCTTTGAGACAGGTTTGATTGACAGAGAAGATCACCGACAAGACGACTGAGTCATGTTCACTCTTATCTTTTATCCTCCTTTCTTTTATGACTGATTTATTCTGTTATCTCTGTCTTTCTGTCTGCCATCTCTTTTAATCTATTTCTTTCTCCTTGCTGCTTTCTCACCTTTTTTCATGTCCCCTCCCTCTTTTCAACTCTCTTTCTAAGTCTCTGTCCTTTTATACCCACCCTCCTTTTCTCTCTCTCTCTCTCTCTCTCTCTCTGTTACTTTCGCCTCACCATCTCACCATTTTGTTTCAAAGCTGAGAATACATTTTGTAGAATTTGTGGTATGTGCAATTTCAGTCTCAATAACTCAAATTGTAGGCCTATTATTAATGTATTCATCACTCCCAATGAGCAGTTACTCGTTTCACTATTCATATTACATTTTTATTTATAAAATTGCAGGTTCCTTTCATGTGAATAATAATAATAATAATAATAATAATAATAATAATAATTTTGTGACTATTGTGGGAATAGTTAAAAAATGTGACAATCTAGTCTTTGATATATGCTTTTAATGTTTCGGTCCAAGAAGAATGTCACTAGGACAACACAACTGTGTCTGAACAGCAGGCAATCATTGGCCATGATGTTCCCCGACATAACGTAATCACAAACTTTTTACAGCCATTTTTTAAGTCTGCAGTGAGTGAGATAGCTACAGCATCACTCCACTGTAGTACAACTTTGACATATGACAGCCTTATGTGCTTGTAATCCAAGAACCAAATTATTGAAAACATTATGTTTCACACTGTCTTCTGCAGATTAATTTCCTGCTGTTAGGCAGTGTTTTAAAAGGAATAAGACAGACACATAGAGAGAGAGAGAGAGAGAGAGAGAGAGAGAGAGAGAGAGAGAGAGAGAGAGGTTTTTTATATTTTGTTATTGTTTGAACGTACCCTTTGAGGGACATGCACAGAATTTGTTTAGTATCTGCATTTATATCATAATTATCCTGTTTACTTGTATTATTATATCAGAGGGCTATTTCACAAAACCAAGATAAGGGATTAAGCCGGAATTTCCCAGTTATCCTGGCTCAATTTAGCCTTGACTCGGTTTCACAAAAGCAGAGGCACCTAAGTTACCATGGAGATTTATTCTGTGCAGCTAGCCTGCTCCTGACCAGGCTAACAGCCAGGATTTATTCATCCTGGAGCCTTTTCTGTTCACTCAGCAGTGGTTTTACCTTATTATTATCAGCCTGCATTTAAATACAACAGGTGCATATTGCTGTTCATTTAAGTACTGTTATTATTTAAAGTTGTGACCATTATTTTTCATAATTAGTAAAGTGACAGTCGTTGTTACTGTTATATTGCTGTATGAAGACTGCTGTTTATATTGTTGTCAGAAGTTTGATTAATATATTACAGCAGTTATTGAGATAATTAGAAAAGGCTGATAAAGTTGCCAAATGTGTTTTAATGAAGTCAGTTACTAAGGGCAACATATAAAGTGCTGAACATGTGTGTTTCTATAGTGGACCAATGCACCTTAAATTATTTTAGTTGATGTTTTTTGTATTCTTTAACAATAAAGGATTCAATAAAATGGCATTCTTAGCACACGATTTGTGTTGTCCAGTAAACTGGGACTATAATTTGGGAGAATTGTACAATTATAAAAACCTATCCTGATTGTACAATCCTCCTTAATTATAGTCTTAGTTCACTGGACCAGTAACTATATATAGTGGTGTAGGCTACTGTACATTCATGTAACAACAGGGAGCAGACACCCCAATGGTTTTTGACCTCATATTTTGCTGGGGGGGGCAATAACTGATGAATATAACTCTGTTACATTCATGTTTACAGTGTGCATTATATTTATCACTTCATTATCTTTATAGTTTCTAGATTTTAGAGTCCAATTTATTCAGTGTCTTTCTTTTCTATCTCCATATATACGAGGGAGAAAAACATAGGCTATATGTAAAGAAGGAAACTCAGCCTCTATAAAAAAATAAAAAAGGAAACCTAAAAAATAGCGTGTCAGATAACAGCTGACCGACTGAATAATAGTCTAAAAATATACATTCATGAACTACTGCTCTTAACTGAAACCATCCAATCAGTTACTTGTCATTTGCAAAAACGAACTGTTGTACACTTTGCATTAAAAGCGAGCAGTGGAAGTTAATATGACTTATGAATTTTATATTGTAGCCCACGAGAGAGAGGGAGAAACAGAGTAAAAGAGATATTTATACATCATATTCTAGTGTTGTAGAAAATGGATCTTCATGGCAAATTTCCTGAGGAACATTATCTTCTGCTTACTTTAAAGACAAAGAGTTAATTTGTGTAAATGATTAGTAGCCTAATCATTGAATGTATGATTATGACCGTTTCAGTTCAGAGCAGTGGTCAGTTAATGGATATATTTAGGCTGCTGACGCATTCAGTTGGTCCGCGATCGTCTGCCTCGCTTTCTCTCGCTGTTTCATTACAGCAGCCGTGTTTCTTTCTTTTTTTTCTTTTTTACAAATAATGTGTTTGACGTTGTCATACTTCTACAATAAGCTGCTGCTCACTCTGTATAAAGTATGAACAAAGCATATTCTCCATTGTAGCATCAATAAAACTGTGATCGACCTCGCGGTCTGTTAAGGAAAGCCGTGAACGCACATCTATCAGAATTACTTCAGCCCGGCTCAACCTAGTCGCTCCTCCTCAGCCTGACTCGACCTAGTCGCTCCTCCTCAGCCTGACTCGACCTAGTCGCTCCTCCTTAGCCTGACTCGACCTAGTCGCTCCTCCTCAGCCTGACTCGACCTAGTCGCTCCTCCTCAGCCTGACTCGACCTAGTCGCTCCTCCTCAGCCTGACTCGACCTAGTCGCTCCTCCTCAGCCTGACTCGACCTAGTCGCTCCTCCTCAGCCTGACTCGACCTAGTCGCTCCTCCTCAGCCTGACTCGACCTAGTCGCTCCTCCTCAGCCTGACTCGACCTAGTCGCTCCTCCTCAGCCTGGTTTGGCCGTCGTGAAACACACCAAGCCAGGCTGCACAGATTAGACTAGGTCAACTCTCGCTTTATCAGTTATCCTGGATTTATATATTCTACTTTTGTGAAACAGCCCCCAGATGTATTTACTCCTTGTTGTTGTTTATATGTATCTTTGTTGTTATGCTTTGGCAACACAGATATATTTTTTGTCATGCCAATAAAGCAACATGAAATTGAAATTGAAATTAAGAGACAGAGAGATAGAGCGAGAGAGAGAGATGACAGGGAGAGATTAGAAAGCATGTATAGTTTTCTACCTCACTGCTTTCTCATAAGGAAACATTCTACACTTGCAATTAGCACACAGGGTGTGCGCAAACACACACACACACACACACACACACACACACAATAACCACCTGAGATCTTTTGTGTATATTCTCTGTTATTAACAGAATGAGAGGCCAATAGTCAGACAGCCAGGAAAGGAGAGCAGTGAGAGCCAAAGAAGAAGAAAAACAGAGATAGAAAGAAAAAAAGAGAGAGATCTATTCCTGTGTCGTCTCGGCGGGAGCACCCCAAAGTAGAAACTCATTAACTACTGCCTCTCCGAGAGCGATATTACAATTGGCGTGACTAAAAAGGCAAACAATTTAAATTGTTAATGCCAAGCATTCAGCCAGAGGGGGGAGAGGGTGGGGGGGTGGGGGGGACACACACTGAGAGAGGAAGGGGAGACACGTGGTTGGCATAATACTGTTCAAATAGGAAACAAGGGATCAAGGGGAAAGGCTGCTATTTGAATGCCATTTGTTCTACTACTGTTGGCAGAATGGTGACAATTTTAAAACAGTACTAAGACCAAGTAACACTTTAACATGTGGATTATCACAGGTAATTAATAAACCGACTAGAATATTTATAAAAAGGGATGGCACTCAATCAGCTTCCTGTTTTGACCACATGTTTATAGACTAGAACTTTGCTCAAATTGCTTATCTGTGCCAATTGGTTGTAGTGACCATAATTTTATTGCACTTGTAAGGAAAACAAAAGTTCCTAAATCGGGTGCGAAAGTAATATTGAAAAGGTCATTTAGAAGATTCAATCAATTACAATATGAAGATGATGTCAGAAATACAAACTGGTCAGAGGTATTTCTACAAAAGGATCCAGAGAAAGCATTTCAACTCTTTCATCAAACTTTAATGACAATTGTAGAAAATCATGCACCAATAAAAAAGTTTACTGTTTGAAATGTCAACACCCCGTAGTTAGATCAAGAATTAAAAGATCTTATGAAAAGAGAGAGATCTAGCTAAACAAGCAGCAATCATATCTAAATATCGAAATTGTGTAACTAAGTTAAATAAGAAGAAAAATAAATTGTACTATAATAAGAAAATTACAGAAATAAAACATGATAGTAAACAATTATGGAATACACTGAATAATATATTAAGAGGAAATAATAAATCAACTTATTTTATTATTATTTAGAAAACAAAGGTGCATTTGTTAATAAACCAAGTGATATAGCGAATCATCTTAACGATTATTTCAAAAATAAAATAAATAATCTTAAAAATACTACACAGCCACACAAGACAAATTTATCAAATACATGTAGCTTTAAATTTAAGAATGCCAGTGGTTCTAAAGTGGAATTACTTCTGATGAATTGTAAAAACAAACCACCTGGTGTTGACTATCTTGAATATAAGTTGCTAAAGCAAATATTGATTTAAAGGGATATTTCACCGCTGGAGAGCTGAATATATCTTTAAATTGGGTCACTTATGTAGCAGAAATGTGAGGAAAAAAATGAAATTGGTGCCTTCTAGGCCGAGAAAAGCCAGAAAATGTGTTTTTGGCTCATATGGATGAAAGACACCAAATCCCAGAATGCACTTCGCTTCGCTGCTTTGAGTCCACTCCCAAGCCACGCCTACCGCTTGACAGACAGACAGTGAGGCATTCGACTCAACTCAATGTGTTTTATTGTTATTTCAACCATATACACAAAACAACGTTTCATCATGGCTCAAGTGGTGTTACACATTTAAAATATATAATAACGACTATATAAAAACGACATTATATAAAAACGACATTATATAAAAACGACATTATATAAAAACGACATACAAAACAGGCTACCTTTAGTGCACACACACATAACTCCGTAACGTTCAGCTAAGCATACTAGCATTAGGCTTGGTGGGCTGTAAACACCGAGTATAAACACAGCCGTGAATTAGCGTGGAATGTCGAATGGTCGCCATGTAACAGTCACAAACTCCAGCGGTTAGCAGTTAGTTGGATACAAATCACCACATTTCTGCACCAGTCCGTGTTAACACAGCTCACCTTCACGGGTCTCTTACCCAGTGACAGAGCATCTCTAGCTCGGAGGGCTGGCAGGCCTGGTAGCTGGACAGTCTGGTACACTGTTCTTCAGCCATGTTTTCACAAAAACAAAAACACAGTCTCTGAACTCGTGTTGGGAGCATCGTTGAAGTTGGATGTCATCCAGTTTGTTGTTTAATGAACGGACATTTGCAAGCAGGATTGATGGGACAGGTGGCCGGCTAGCGTTAGCTCGCTCTGGATGTGCCTTTTCCCCGGTTAGCGTTAGCTTCCCACCTAGCCGATGAGGAGGTCCCCTACCCGGCTCGTGGTGTCGAGCGAGACCGCTGGTCTCCGTGCTGGTCTCCGTGCTGGTCTCCGTGCTGGTCTCCGTGCAGGCGAAGCTCACATAGTGTGCCGATTATTCCGTCTGTAATAACGTTTCCTGCGTATTCTCCGATCTGTAGCGATGTATCCCGGGGGTACACGTGTGCGGTAGTTTAAATGCACATCATTTTGTAAAAGTTTTCTGCTGAGAAGAGAGAGCCCTGTTTAGCGAAGATTCAAGATGGCTGACATTTCGTTTTTTTCCAGCTGAGATCGGCTCGCTTCGGGTGATGGGTGGGTTGAAAACATGCGGAAGTAGCTCCTACTACTGGCTGTAGTCTTTTGGCTCTAGCCAAAAGTTGACGCAAAAATCATCATTTTGCGTCATTGGAGGAATGATTTCCAGACCCCCAATACAGAGATCTCTCGTCTCAGGGGGACATGGGGGAGGGAAGCATGGTCATTCAGAAATACTACCGGGTTTCTACTGATACAAAGCTGAATGCTAAATCGGTGAAGTATCCCTTTGAAAACAAAACTACAAAGAGAGCTACAGTCAGTGGTTGACTGGATAAGGAGTAACAAATTGATTCTCAATGTATCTAAAACTACCTGTTTAGTGGTTGGAACACATTTTTCTTTATTTTCCAAACTGAAACTTGAACTCAGCATAGAGCAAATTTCTGTAGAGCAAAGAGAAGAGGCTAAACTTTTGGGAGTAATGATTGATAATAGATTGTGTTGGGATAGACATGTTCAGAAACTGGTAACTAAAATGGGCAACACTTTGTTATTAAAAGGTGTACAAAAAACCTAACACCGCAGACCGTTAAACAAGTACTTCATGCTTTGTTTTTTTCACACCTTGATTACTGCTCTGTGGTTTGGTCCAGCACTTCAATAACTAATATAAAAAACTACGAGTGATTCAGATAATCAGATGATCAGATGATAAAATGCATGAAAGCCTCTCATGGTTTAAAGTTAAAAATAGATTTGTGTATTCACTACTGTTTTTTTACATAATGTTACAAAACACCTTTTACTTTATATACAAAACTATCTTTTAATACTGATACACATCATTATCCAACGAGGCATGCAGTAGGAGGAAGTTTTATTTTACCTATAGTGAAAACCAAATCAATTCAACGTTCAGTCAGGTACAGAGCAATGTGTGAATGGAACTCTCTCCCAAATACTATCAAACAACAAAACACTCAGTATGGTTTCAAAACATCGCTTAAGAAATATTACCTTCAAAGATATTTGAATACTTAATATCAATTTAGATCTGATTTATTTTTCTTATATAGATAGATATAGGAGTAGCGAAATATTTTAGTAGTAGCGAACATTTTATTTCATTTATTTTTTTTAATTCTTTTTTGGTGTGTTTAATTGCGTTAACTGTATGATATGTGTACTTTCAAATGTTGTGTAATGTGAAGTAATGTCTTGTGCGTATGGTGTGTAATGTGATGTCGTAAATTGTATTGTCACATGATAGATTGTAGGACCCCAGGAAGAATAGCTTTTAGCTTATGCTGAAGCTAATGGGGATCCAAATAAAACAAACAAATACAACAAAAACACACCACTGACGCTCATCAAACAATATAATTATTCATGCATACTTGTTCAGAATTTGACATACTGTAAATGTTGCACTGAAATCAATTCAGATAGGCAACCAGAATGGCACTTACAAATTCCATATTAAATATGTGGTGTGAGTGACCAATGTGGGTTAAACAATGGGGAGTTAAACTGGTACAGTATAGTTCAGTGGTATGCAATGTCCCCTGTGTTTTTTTGTTGCAAAAACTGTTTTTATCTATTTTCCTAAACATGTAACCTTGTAACAACATGATTCGGGCATCTGGGAAGGATGGTGTTCCAGGCATGTCCAGCTGAGAGGAGGTCTCAGGGAAGACCCAGGACTAGGTTGGGATTATATCACCACCCTGGCCTGGGAATGCCTCGGGATCCCCCAGTCAGAGCTGGCTAATGTGGCTTGGGAAAGGGAAGTTTGGGGTCCCCTGCTGGAGCTGCTGCCCAACCCTGCATAAGCAGATGAAGATGGATGGATAGATGGATGGATGGATATGTGTTTTTTGCATTCCAGGGAAAAGCAATCAAACTGGTGCTTTATTAATTTTAAGAATATACTTTTTCATGCAAATTAACTCTTAGTATGTTCTCTGTATACTTGTCCTGGTTTTCTCTGGGTGCTCTGGGTGCCCCCCACACTCCAAAGGCATGATTTGGTGAACTAGGCACTCTAAATTCTCTAATTGAGTATAACTGTGAATGGCTATAGACCAGTGACGTACTGAGTGATAGATAGATGGATGGATGGAAATTCTAAGAATTGAATGAGGAGTTAACTGAAACACAACTGCAACAAGTTGGACTCTGCAGGCAGAAAGCTCCTGTCCAAGTCAACATATTATTATCATATCGCCTAAGGTGTGAGTTTATCATCTGATGGAGATCCTGCTGCAGGAGTTATATCAGTGTCCAAATACTGCCACTGCTTGCTTTCCAGATTTAATTCACCCTGAGGCACATATCTCTGATGTTGCAGCATTGTCAGCATCAACAACTTCTTATTGATGTTATTTATTGCTTTTTCAGTGTAGGTAACTCTTTTAAAAATATTCTTTTTTGCCTTTCCCAGCAGCTAAACACTTCCACTGCAAAGTTTAAATTTGTGTTCTTATATTTGCGTAAGCATTCTCCATTCTTTTAAGCAAGTGCTTCTATTCTCCTCCTTTTCCCCTACAAATCCCTCCATGCCATGGCCCCACAGTACCTCTCTGACCTCCGCCATCAATACACCCCACCTCGAAACCTCCGGTCCTCAGACACTGGCCTGCTCTGCTAGCTTGGAAATCCAGACCCAAATCCGAAAGATTAAGGGTCTGGCAATGAGTAATGAAAATGGCCCAACATCAAGCATGCATTGGAAAATCTCGCTGCATGCAATTGGATAACCTACAACCAATCACAACAGCGGAGCTAACTGATAGATTAAACTCTTGCTGTATCCGGTCGGCAAAACAGCAAAAACGTTCTTCTAGCAAAGGAAGGATTCGAGCGCCGTCTTCTGTTCCTCTTTTAGATAAAAAGTCAAGTCTAGCGGCCAAAGACTTTTCAAACAACTGGTGTTCATCCGTACCCATCTTGCAATGTTTACTAATGACTTTGACGTTGCAGCGCTGTCGTCATCTGTTTAGCTGGCCTATGGCCCGCCTATATCGGATACTCTGATGTGATTGGTGCAGCTCGGCTACCAGGGCATACTTAATGCGCATCATTACTCAATGCTAGAGTGACTCGCTGAGCAAATTCAAACTGTGCTCTCGCGAGAACTCTGGATTTTCAGGGTACTGCTCTCCATTCCCCACACCAGACTCTGTACCTTCGGAGACAGAGCCCATCAAGACAGCACTTCGGCTAATCAGAACCAACAGGCAATTGTAAAAAAAAATGGTATCCATTATCTATTGTATGAATTTTGGACTATTGTGGCTAATCAGCCTGTTGTCATGAATGATTCATACATATAGCTACAAAAAGTAATGCACTGTAATTCAAATGCATTCCACGTATGTATTACTGTATCCAGCCAAAACACATGGCTTTCAAGCGGGGGGACAGAGTTTGTGTCCTGGGGAAAACACAAGACTTTCACCTGGGAAACGCGTGTTCGTGGCTTGGGATTACTACTACATTCGCACCGTAGATTCCCACGCTATACTTTGTTTACACTACCCAGAACACACCTGCCCCACTACGTCACACATACGCATTTTCCCAACAAGCCACCAGGGGGAGGCATGGATTGCAACAACTGTAAAGGCTGCTAAAGTTAACTGTCATGTGACGGTCATCACGGCCGGCAGTTGCCATTAATAATAAAGCATATCATTCGAATTGTTGTGCTTAAGTTTTCGTACAATGTCATACAAACCTGTTCATGAGAAAGCATTGGGCTGTTCATACGGCACAAACCTGTGCAGTGCTAAACAATTCTTCCACTTGACAATCTTCAGCCTATTTTATATGTACTCTTTGTCTCAGCTTTGTCTGAAAAAAAGTATAATGTGTATGGAACATGTAAGAACAAAAAATCCAAATCTAGCATAATTTCCTTGCTCCCCAGCAGAGAATTAGTGTGGGAAAGAAAACATTCCAACTTCCCCGGAGCTAAATGTCAAAGGCCAAAGTGAATCAACAATCAACATGTTGATAACATATGCATTACATTTGTACATGCAAATCTAAATTCTGAGGCAATATCTGTTTTTGGCCTTTGGCTCTGTATGTCGACATGAAACCACATATCTAGGCATATTTCAAACAAAATATGATCCTAGAAACTCACTTTTATAATAATAAAAACTTTCGGCAAGCAGGTGCAGGACTGTTCAGAATCTGGTACCATATAATGCCTTACTGCACAATTTAGCGATTACACGCTTCCTTTCTGGAAGACACACTTCAACAAGAACACCCAAAAAAAGCACAATTTTGCAAAGCACCCAAGCCTAAGTTTTGGATTATTATGAAAGCCCTCCAAGGGATCCTTCAATTACACTGCAATACCTGACTCACTCCCGGTTCCCCCCTCCTCAGAAGTGATTCATATAGCCAGGAAATATTTTTTCTACAGGCTACAAAGCTCTGGAATAATTTCCAGAGCTTTGTATTAAAACTCCCCTGAAACACCCGCAATCGCAGTTTTCAAAGCTTGCAGAGACAATCACAGAGTGAACGAAGGTCATGTCAGTGGAAGGATAGAAAATTATGTCCTTTTTCACAGTGGAGAGGGGTAATAAATAGTAGGTTTTTCATACTCTATGGAATTAAAATCTGAATCTGGGGTGGAGGAAGGAAATGGCAAACGGAAGTGATGCCTTAAAAAGCAGAAAATATGAGAAATAAATTGCCTTCTGGTAAATGGACCTGGTACTGTATACCTGATTCAAATATGTGTTAGGTAATATTTGCATCTATTTAGGTTTGCTAAGCTAAGCTTAACTCATTTTGTCTTTCAGAGTTTTGCTACTTCCTTCCTTCTGCCACAACCATTTTAAAAACATGATAGCAAATACATACATCAATAGCCACTATTGTTTGCAGATTTAATATGTGCATCTCTTCCCCACCAAGAAGGACCCAACACAGTCACAGTAGAAGAGACTCAGAGTTTCTGCAATCATTCCATTTCTGCCAGATTCTTTTATCCCTCCTCCAAATCATGACCCCCTTACACACCCCAAGGCCCCGACTTGTCCGCCTGGTGAAGGGCCAAAAACAGATAGAGATGAAGAGATGGAGAGATAGATATGTGTTACTAAGACTCTATTAAGACATTCAAAGAGAAGTCTTGGAGGGCAGCTCTGAGAAATGTAAAGTGAGAGAGGGAGACTGCAGAAAAGGCAGCATGAGAAGCTGCAAAGGGCAAGTCAGAGTGAGAGAGATTGTGTGTGTGTGTGTGTGTGTGTGTGTGTGTGTGTGTGTGTGTGTGTGTGTGTGTGTGTGTGTGTGTGTGGGTGTGTGTGTGTGTGTGTGTGTGTGTGTGTGTGTGTGTGTGTGTGTGTGTGTGTGTGTGTGTGTGTTTTGGAATGAGACTGATTATCAGAAACAAACAGAAAGGGGGACATGTATGTGCTTGGCTGGATGCAACTGAAGAAGAGATGGGAAATCTGATGGAAAAGAAGAATAACCCTACATGCAATGATTGCAGGGATTCAAAGGCTTATAAATGGGTCATCTGATGAATCTGTAGGTGATCTGAGTTTGACTAGACATATGTTAAGATATATAGAAAGTTGTTTGTATAGCACCTTTCAACCACAAGGCAATTCAAGGTGTTTTATATGACAAAAAAGGGGGGGTGGGGGGGTGGGGTGGTGGAGGTTGTGTCCCGGAAGAAGTTAAATAAAAAACACACTTTCACCCAGGAAACGGGTGTGCTACTTAAAATAATCAACAATTTAAATCTATGTTTATCCATTTTTTCTAACTTAAACTTAACTGTCATGTGACTGGTCGTCATGTGATTGGCCGGTGTTCGCCGTCATTTTGTAGGACATCATACAAATTGTTGTGCATAAGTTTTCATACAATATCATACAAACCCGTTGTAGAAAAGGCCCCAAAGTTGTGTTAGTGTTGCTGTTATTTAGTACAGTTGACCATACGGTGTTTCTATTTTTCATGTTTACTCCCGTTTATTCAGTGCTTGTAACAGGGTAGCCAGGGGCGGACTGGCCATCTGTGTGATCTGGAGAATCACAGAACGGCCGGTACTCCAGGATGGCCGGCGGGCCGGCCCACCACCCGCCACACACGCAGTCATCACCTGTTTTTTTCCCCCACTAATCTGTTTCACACTCCAGTACTGTAGGTGGCAGCAATGCACCTTTAAATTGGATGCCAGCTGCACTGGCCGTGGCCGCCAAGTAAGGAGAAGAAGAAGTGGAAGAGGAGGAAGAAACCAACAGCAAGGACGTTAGATAGAAGCATAGAAACAAACAAACAATATGCATAACGCGGCTGTGGGTAAAAAATGGAAAGAAAAGGGTGGGGCTGAGAAGGAGAGAGAAAAAAAATTGCGGAATTTAGATACTGAAGCCGCTAAATGTCGCAAACTAACTGAAATATTTAGCAGCACAGCCAGCAGCAGCACCTCACAGTTAAATATTAGCAGCAGACCCAGCAGTGAAGAAGTGACCCAGACAGCTATGCAGCAACATGCCACAACGTTTTGCCTCTGTAAGTCAATCCTACATTTTTCACAGTGGGAGCAAAACGTGCTCCTTGGGAAAAAAGTGACCATGAAGCCCTGTTCATGCTGTGTGTTGTCGTATCCGGCCCATGTCCCAGATTTGAAAGCCCCCTTACTGGACTACTGAATATAATAATATTCCATTATATTTTGTATTTTGAATTGTTACCTGCCACCAGAATTTTGTGATTTCCTTGTCATAAATATAGACGTTTTTACCATAAATTGGTGCCTAAAAATGTATCAGAATGCAGGAATTGAAGTCTTTTACCCTCAAAATTTCATGGGGGAGGACCCCCAGACCCCCCCACCCCCCCCTTCTTTATGTGTTTCCCAAAAGGCAGATTCTGGGGCAAGGAAAAACCCTGAAGTATAATCACAGACAGCCATTATATATATATATATATATATATATATATATATATATATATATATATATATATATATATATATATATATATATATTTAAATTGCAGAGTTAGAGTTAAAACAGATGAAAAGATGGAGAACAAGACAGACAAATGTGTGCAATGTCAACAGAGACATGGACAATAGAACAGACAGTGACAACAAAGAACAAACATACTGTAGAGAATGACAGTAAAAATAGTCAGTATGTGTAAATTTGTTATAAATGTGTGCTCTTTAAAGAGTAGTAAGCATTGTTTGCCAGTTACTTACATTCAATATTTATAAATATGTTACATAAGGTACTGCTTATATTATTTCACCATCTGTACACAAATGTAATTAGTGAATGCACGGTGGGGCTGCATGGGCCTGGTAATGTGGGCTGGTGTGGCTTCAGATTCAGGGCTGAATTTTTGTCCCAGTCTGCCCCTGAGGGTAGCCAAAGCGCGTGCTGGTTTGTATATTATAGCTGACTACTACTACAACTAAACATGAGGAATGCCCAACACTTGTGGATACAAAAAATGCAATTTCTCAACATAATCCTTCAGTGATTGCACATAATGTAAAGGCTTTTTCTGTTTATGTCTATTCTTACAGTATTCATTCATAGATACACCAACAGACTGGTAAGTTATTTATTAGACAGATCAAATGAAAAATGAACCACTAGAATGCAGAATAAATGCACAAATCGACTTGACAAACGGCATAGACAGATATGTATGTATCGCCAAGAGCATAATGGGACATTTAGGAGAGGACAGGGGTGGGGCGGGGGATCCAACCATTGCATGGATTGATTTTCCACAAACCCAAGAGAAACAATTACAGGCCTGAGAGCAGCGTGGGGAGTGTGGTGTTAAAGGACGTTAAGAGAAACGGGGATACGCTATCGATCCAGGCTCATTCCCACACATTGGTAAACACATTGCATTAAAAGGTGCTAAATTGCTCTTGCCCGCGGCGGAGTGATGCCTTGTGGGTAAGTAATAATAGACACAACAATGTTGAGAGACGTACTGGTGGAACACACAGCTGATAGGACAATCACAAGTCTAAGTGGGGCGCTTTGGCATCGTGCTGAAGTAGCGACAGAAGAAGGGATGAAAGAAGCAATAGGTGGTGATGTTGAATTAAATAATGATAACTTTATCAGTATAGCACTTTATAACACAAAATTGTAATTGTATTGTAAAATTGGTGTGAAGTTAAAAACTAACTACTGTCATCAAAACCAAATTATTGCCAGACAAGAATGTTGATATTGGACAAATCTGCAAACACCTGCCCCTGCGTTACGTGGTAGAATAATAATGTCTAATGTTCAATGTCAAGATATTTAAAATTCTTTCTCTCTACAATGACAACAAAAGTATGGTTAAGGTTAGGGGATATTCTTGGTTAAAACAAATGTTTATAGAACATTATTAGTTAACAGAATTGTACATTATTGCAAAAAAGACAATAACAAACCAAGATCTTTGTTAAGGCTACCTTATAAAAGGGTTTAACCCTCATGCCCTCTTTGGGCATTTTTGTACATTTTTCTCAAGTTTTTTTTTTTAATTTTGTGATAATTTTTGCTGTGGCATGAAATTTTGTCAGAACCTTTCTTTTTGGTCAAAATAAATCCAGTGTTTTTTACTCTTAAATGTTTTTATACTTAAATGATTATTGTTGTACCCTCTGTACACCTTTGTGGCAAAAATGTACACGTACACAAAAACTGTTATTAAATCATAATATATCAATATTTTTTCTGCTTTTTTTCATACATCACTTAAACAACTTGTAACTTGCTCAAAACTACCAAATATTCAATACTTTTCTGGATTTTAACCCTTTAAATGCCAGTTTTAATTCTTTGAAGTAACAATTATTTATGAAAAAAACCAACAAAACATTAATTATTTTCCATAAAATAAATTGTAGGGGACTGGGGCTTTGGTGGTGATTAGAGTCTTGGATATGTCAAAGATAAGCAACACAACTGATTTGATTGCATTAGTATTTTTAATGTAGTTCCAGATACTACCTCTGGACACCTTCGTGGACAAACATGCCTCATTGACTTCCATTATAACCACATGTTTTAATCTCACTGCCTTTACAGTATAAAATGCTCCATAATATAACTATAATTTCATGCATCGGCCTACAAAGGGAAAATGGTTGAATCTGGTGGAATACAGTAAAAATGTCAAATATCACCACTTTCGTTCAAAATGAAATGCTGACATTACAGAATGCATGGTTTTATACTGTTTTGATAACCATTTATGTTACAAACATTTAACATTTCATTAACATTTTCTAATCCTTAATCCTGTCCTCTGCACAAATTATATATATATATATATATATATATATATATATATATATATATATATATAATGATAAATTTAATTAAAGTTATTTCATTATATATCTATCCTAAACTTTGCACATCCCTCCAATATTTTTTTGCACATCCTGCACTAAGCCTTTTTTTTCTTTCTTAATGTTATTTACTTATCTGTGCATTTTATTTGTTTCTGTATTGTTTGTTTATTTCATATTAATATTTAAATATGTTATACGTATGCACCAAACCAAAGCAAATTCCTAGTAAGTGCTGCTTACATGGTAATAATTATTTTCCGATTCTGAAGCTTAGAAGTACAGATACATGTGGGCTCACTATTTGACAAGCAACAGGTGACTGTTACCCTATTTAATCTAATGAGTTACAACATCTTATTCATGATTTTATAAAGGGTTATTAACCTAATTAATAAATTAATTAAAAACCATTCTTAAACCCTTCATGAGGTAGCCTTATTGTAAAGCAATCCCGATTTTTGTCCCTGCAGCAATTACACTGAGGAATAAATCATAGCTATACTTGGACAGCTGCTTATTTTTGGTGTTTATGTGTTGTGCTTGCTTGTTGCTAACCCTGGACCTGTAAGAACTTTTCTACTTTTCTACTTAATCTTTTTAACCTTTTAACTTTTTAATTTTATTTTCTAATTTATTTTATTTTATTTTGTAAGTGATATGTGCTTTTGTTTGTTCTTATGTGTGAGTGACGACTCTACTGCAAACAAAATCGACCTATGGGTACAAATAAAGTAACTTGAACTTTGATTTTTATATTTGAGAGGTTTCTATACAATTTTACGGGGTTATTCATAGTCCCCAGAGGATAGAGCCTTGTGCTTTTGTTGGACATCTATCACCACAATCCAAACATTAAAAACTGCCATGTATTATAATAATGAATACTTCTGGCTAAGCTTTGGAGCTATAAAGAGGCGACTGTGGAGAATTGGAGTGGACTATTTGTAACATACTGATGGCAAAGAAGTGGATTGATGACACTGACATTTGTTCCGATGCCTCTTGGTCTCCATTGAAATCCATTGTAACTGCCGTGAATAAGTGGTGCCGTGAATAAGTGGTCAAACATTTTATGCCCACCTTTCGCACCTACAGGCGGGGAGTGTTTGATACTCAAAAGATAGATTATCAGTAGAGTATCCCTATCCCCCGTCACACACACCCTGCCAGTAGCTTCTCACCGGGCGCTGGTTGGTTCGGTTAGCTGGAATTTCAGACACAAACAAAGTAGGTTGGAGCCTGGCAAGATGGATTTCCGTGTGATATGTGATCTTGTGATTCTCGCGGGATCTCATGATATCACGAGAATCCAGCTGCCATGCAAGATAAAAGCTTGTACCATCGGTTTAAAGACACTCACGTTTTCACGTCACACTCTCTTCCTCCACCAATGTGACTTCTTTTCAAGAATAAAAGAGCGATACATTTACATTACATTACAGTTTCCAAAATAAAGGTTTGGCTGATCCAGTAGGTTGTATGGAAATAAACGTCTGACGATCCAGTGTCTGTACCGGACATGATGCTACAACCCCAAATCAGAAAAAGTTGGGACAGTATGGAAAACACAAATAAAAAAAGAAAGTACCAATTTCTAAATGTACTTTAACTTGTATTTCATTGCAGACAATACAACAGCACATCATTTAATGTGTTCCTCATGATTTTTATTGTTGTTTTTTTTTTCAAAAAAACTAAATTCCTATTTTGGTTCTTGCAACACATTTCAAAAAAAGTTGGAACAGTAAAGCATTTACCACTTTGTAATGTTGCCATTCCTTTTCACAACACTTACAAGACGTTTAGGGACTGAAGACCAGTGCTTGAAGTGGGAAAAAAAAGGTGCCGGTACTCTCTTGCATTGGCAGATCATCATGACATTTGAGATTTCTGTAGTGAAAAACAAAACTTGGAGATATTGCTGGTACAACAATTTATTGTCATTTATTAACAATATAAATGTATGGATTTATTTAAACAACTTTACATAACTTTAGTGCGTACGCTATTCAAAAAATCATGTTTTAAACATACATGTGGCACAGTGAATCCTTATTAACTATCTATGGATGGCCTAAGCGACTAATTTACATATAGGCTGGTATCAATATTGTTTATTTTTTCCACAAATAAGCTGATTTATATTTGCTAATATGTTGGAGTCATGTTAAGAAAAAAAATTCATTCATTCATCAAAACTATTCATTTTAACAATAATTTGGTGCTCAAACAGATGCAAAACAGTCACTCTCAGTGTGTGTGTGCGTGTGTGACAGAGACAGGGGGAACAGCTTCAGTCCCCTCTCTGTCTGGGCAGCTAGTGACGGGATGCTGCTACATCATGTTTTGCAGCCCAGTTTGTTATCATTAAAAACAAGCCAGCTGTTCGTGGAACAAAAATCCATCATTTGGTCCTTTGACCAACAGTCAGGCCGTCCCTCTGTTTCGTTACTCACGTTACTGTTGACGTCGGTGTAACGTTAAGGTTGGTAGCGGCCTTTTATATACTGTCTATGGTAGCGGCAGACTCCTCATTAACGCCAGCTGTTCCGCTCACATCAACGCTAGCTTGAAGCTCATGAACCGTACTAGCTACCTCCTGATGTTTCTGGTTGGACTTGGACCTCTGTTGACTTGTCTGGCTCTGGCTCACGCATTCTTTTAGTACCTTTCTGAAGCCAGGCGGCCAACATAACGACTTATAAACTCGACACTTATTTTTAGTTTCTAGGTTTTCAGCAGTGAAAAATCTGTTACGGTCAGGCTGACAGCTTTTTCAAACTAGCGTCCGTGGAAAAGCTAACTTCTGATTGGGTGGGCGGACTGCTTGCCTTTACGTGATTCGTCAAGATCTAAAATGTAAACACGTAGTGCCCTCTGGGTAGTGTAGTTTATGTAACGTTAGGGTCGTCTCTCTGACACTGACGCTTTCTCTGTCAGTGGTAGCGTACCGGCTGCATGCGAGAAGTAGCGGTACGCAAGAAAAGGTGCAGGTACGCTTAAGAGTAAAATGTAGAAGTGCCGGTACTGCGTACCGGTGCGTACCGGCCCACTTCGAGCACTGCTGAAGACACCAAGTGATGAAGTGTTTTAGGTGTAATTTTGTCCCATTCTTGCTGCAAACAAGTCTTAAGGTGGGCAACAGTACAGGGAGAAGAATGTGCAGAATGTGGTTTTGCATTATCTTGTTGAAATATGCATGGACGTCCCTGGAAAAGATGTAGTCTTGAGGGCAGCATATTGTGCTCCAAAATCTCTATGTACTTTTCAGCATTAATGGTGCCATCACAGAAGTGCAAGTTACCTTTGCCAAGGGAACTGACACAACCCCATACCATGACAGACCCTGGCTTTTGGACTTGTTGCTGGTAACAGTCTGGATGATCCTTTTCTTCTTTGGTCCGGAGCACACAGCGTCCATTTCTCCCAAAAAATACCTGAAATACTGACTCATCTGACCACAGTACACGTTTCCACTGTGTGATGGTCCATCCCAGATGCCTCCGAGCACAGAGAAGTCGACGGCGCTTCTGGACACTGTTAACATAGGGCTTCCTTTTGGCACAGTACAGTTTTAACTGGCATTTGTGGCTGTAACTACGTATTGTGGTACTTGACAAAGGTTTGCCAAAGTAGTCCTGAGCCCATGTGGTGATATCGCTTATAGATGAATGACGATTCTTGATGCAGTGCCGCCTGAGGGATCGGAGATCACGGTTGTTCAGCTTAGGCTTGCGCCCTTGTCCTTGACACACTGAAATTCCTCCTCATTCTTTGAATCTTTTAATTATGTTATGCACTGTTGAAGGTGAAATAAGCAAATTTCTTCCTATCTTTCTTTGAGGAACATTATTTTTAAACATTTCAATAATTTTCTCACGTATTTGTTGGCAAACTGGCGATCCTCGGCCTATCTTTGCTCCTAAAGGACTAGACCTTTCTTGGATGCTGCTTTTGTACCAAATCATAATTACAATCACCTGTTGACATTACATGTTCAAATCACATTATTATTTAACCAATTTACCTGTTTACTAGCCCTAACTTGCTCCTGTCCCAACCTTTTTTAGAATGTGTTGCAGGTCTGAATGACAGGAAAGGATGTATATTTACAAATGAAATTAAGTTGACCAGACAAAACATGAAATATTTTGTATTCACATTGTCTGCAATGAAATACAAGTCAAAGTATATTTAGAAATCACTACTTTCTTGTTTTTCATACTGTCCCAACTTTTCTGATTTGGGGTTGTACTTGGATGTGGTTGTATCAATTTGCTTTTGCCTTTTCTCTGTCTATTTTTGTTTTTATCCTCCACTTATCCCTCTTCTCTTTCTGTGTGCCACTCTATCGCCATACTCTTACTATCTCCTTCATTTGCCTTTCTATACTTGCTGTCACTTTCTCTGGATGCGGTCAATGTCTGTGTGTGTGTGTGTGTGTGTGTGTGTGTGTGTGTGTGTGTGTAACCTTGTCAGTCTGCCCAGTCTCAAGTGACTGCACCAGTCTGTGTTATTGAGGCTCGCCTTCATTAAAAAACAGAGAGAAGAGATAAACATGAAACAGGAGTCACAAAGGGAGGAAGAGGAGAACATGACTACAGATGTACAGAGAAAGAAGAGATGGCAATTATAAAAAGAGAGGAATAACCTCTACCCTTTGCTCCACTTCCATTCTCTCATTCGATGTCCTCGGTCCTACATCATACTATTAACCCTTGTTGCTCCCGCATGCCATTTTTCCCATCACCCTTTCCATTTCTCTTTACAGTTTTTAAGAGCTTGGAGGCAATTTTGGATTGAACACAATGACAATATACAACTTAACTACATTGTAGCTCATTTCTTTCTGAAGAAGCCTATCCAGCATATGCTGGATGGAACGAATGGAGCACCATCTTGGAACAGCATTTTTGTTAATACATCCATGCTCATACCCCAATACACTCTTCTTTCTCCTCTCATCTCCTCTGGCACCTCCATTGTCCCCAATCACCGTGTGAACCAATCACAGGCAGTGAATTTAAAGAGTAGTCCTGACTCAGCCAATGACTGGAGGCGGGAGATTTGAACAATAACTGGACTTCCCCAGAGCTGCATGCGACCACAAGTAGGTTCAAGGTTATGGGGAGTTAAAACACACACACACACACACACACACACTGAAGCAGGCTGGCTTTTTGCCAAATAAAAGATCAAATTAGATTTGTGAGAGAAGAGCTGAGCTGAGGGAAGGAGAAAGACAATGAGAGGGTAACCCTTTGAGGACGACACTGTGTTCCAAATTATTATGCAAATGATATTTTACACTGATTTTCCTAAATAGTCGATGTAAATGAATATATATATATATATATATATATATATATATATATATATATATATATATATATATATATTAGGGCTGGGCAACGATTAAAAGTTTTAATTGTGATTAATCGCATGATTTCCCTGATTAATCGCGATTAATCGCATTGTTATACAACCCCAAATCAGAAAAAGTTGGGACAGTATGGAAAACACAAATAAAAAAGAAAGTAGTGATTTCTAAATGTACTTTGACTTGTATTTCATTGCAGACAATGTGAACACAAAATATTTCATGTTTTGTCTGGTCAACTTAATTTCATTTGTAAATATACATCCTTTCCTGTCATTCACACCTGCAACACATTCCAAAAAAGGTTGGGACAGGAGCAATTAAGGGCTAGTAATCAGGTAAATTGGTTAAATAATGATGTGATTTGAAACAGGTGATGTCAACAGGTGATTGTAATTATGATTTGGTACAAAAGCAGCATCCAAGAAAGGTCTAGTCCTTTAGGAGCAAAGATGGGCCGAGGATCGCCAGTTTGCCAACAAATACGTGAGAAAATTATTGAAATGTTTAAAAACAATGTTGCTCAAAGAAAGATAGGAATACATTTGCTTATTTCACCTTCAACAGTGCATAACATAATTAAAAAAGTCAAGGAATGTGGACGAATTTCAGTGCGTAAAGGACAAGGACGCAAGCCTAAGCTGAACAACCGTGATCTCCGATCCCTCAGGCGGCACTGCATCAAGAATCGTCATTCATCTATAAGCGATATCACCACATGGGCTCAGGACTACTTTGGCAAACCTTTGTCAAGTACCACAATACGTACATCCACAAATGGCAGTTAGAACTGTACTGTGCCAAAAGGAAGCCCTATGTTAACAGTGTCCAGAAGCACCGTTGACTTCTCTGGGCTCGGAGGCATCTGGGATGGACCATCACACAGTGGAAACGTGTACTGTGGTCAGATGAGTCAGTATTTCAGGTATTTTTTGGGAGAAATGGACGCCGTGTGCTCCGGACCAAAGAAGAAAAGGATCATCCAGACTGTTACCAACAACAAGTCCAAAAGCCAGGGTCTGTCATGGTATGGGGTTGTGTCAGTGCCCTTGTCAAAGGTAACTTGCACTTCTGTGATGGCACCATTAATGCTGAAAAGTACATAGAGATTTTGGAGCACAATATGCTGCCTTCAAGAAGACATCTTTTCCAGGGATGTCCATGCATATTTCAACAAGATAATGCAAAACCACATTCTGCACACATTACAAAGTCCTGGCTGCGGAGGAAGAGCATACGGGTACTTGACTGGCCTGCCTGCAGTCCCGACCTGTCTCCAATAGAGAATGTGTGGCGCATTTTGAAGCGCAAAATGCGACAACGAAGACCCTGTACTGTTGCCCACCTTAAGACTTGTTTGCAGCAAGAATGGGACAAAATTACACCTGAAACACTTCATCACTTGGTGTCTTCAGTCCCTAAACGTCTTTTAAGTGTTGTGAAAAGGAATGACAACATTACAAAGTCGTAAATGCTTTACTGTTCCAACATTTTTTGAAATGTGTTGCAAGAAACAAAACAGGAATTTTGTTTATTTAAAAAAAAATCAAAAAAAAATCATGAGCAACACATTCAATTATGTGCTGCTGTATTGTCTGCAATGAAATACAAGTCAAAGTACATTTAGAAATCACTACTTTCTTCTTTTATTTGTGTTTTCCATACTGTCCCAACTTTTTCTGATTTGGGGTTGTATATATATATATATATATATATATATATATATATATATATATATATATATATATATATATATATATATATATATATATGTGTGTATATATATATATGTGTGTATATATATATATATATATATATATATATATATATAATATATATATATATATATATGTGTGTATATATATATATATAATATTATACTGAATATTTCTTTCATTTAGTCTTACAGTAACCTGTGCCTTTTCCTTAACTTCAGTCAGTGACATTTACTGCACTGATTGTCATTCTATTCTCTGAAAATATTTTAAGTGCATTGCTTTTAGGTCTTTTAGGTCTTTACGTTAAATTATCTCTCCTCTTCTATGGTGAACTTGAGCCTGTATGATTTTTGAATGCTGCTATTATTGTGGCTTTATAAAGATGTTACTCTCTAATTCCTTCTTCTTCTGCAATTTGCTTTTTTTCTTTGATTTGATTTGAGGGACTAAAACATTACAACCTGACTTGTATTTTCAAAGCCTTTTATATGTCTTCATATATTTCTCAATTCACATATTTGTCTCTCTCTGTACCTCAACTTTGCTGCCTAAAAGCCTTAAATATATATATATATATATATATATATATATATATATATATATATATATATAAATAAATAACTATAAATCTGTCCCTTTACTCAGAATTCTACTCAAGTCACACTTCACTGTCAGAAAGCCTTTTCCTTTGTTTTTCAACGGCATGTGTTAAAATAACCGAACAAAGAGCATTTTTACCCATCATATTATTTCAACCCAATGTTTTGCTCTTAATAACACAGAAAAAGGTTTTTAAAAGTCTCACTCAACTCTCTCTCCCTCCCATTTTCACCAGTCAACTTTTCCATTAAAGGAATGAGCATGACTGTAAATGGGAAAATAATTTAAAAGATAACATAATTTATTCCCAAAATCATTATTTACGTTAAATGTCTGACTGCTGCGAGGCTACATGATTGGTAGTCTCCCTTTGCGGCACCCTCCTCCAAGGCGCGCTGAATGAGAGTCTGGCTAATCCACACAGCATTCGGGGATGGTAGGAAAATGTGCTCTGGTTTAAAGTGCCCATATTCTGAAAAAGTCACTTTCTTTTTTTGTGTCTCTGGTGCTTCCACACGCATACAAACTTGGAAAAAATACCATCCATGCTGTTTTGAGTGAGATACAGATTTCTGAATGTCTTCTGCCTTCAGTCTCCGGGTGAGCTGTTCAAAATCAGCAGGGCTTTCTACGTCAGTAGCCGAGACGAAGTGACTAACCGCTAGCATGCTAGCGCTAGCATGCTACCTCATTCTCAATGGCAAAACACTGCTACAACACACATAAGTTCACTATAATCTACAAAATAACTACTTACATGTCCCTGTTCTGCAGGTGTTACGCAAAGTTGGAAGTGTGCCCTCGTTTAGAAGAAGTCTAATCCTGCCTTGTACCTGAACTGACTAGCTGATGTGATCCTTACCTAGCTAATGCGCATGCGTGACTGCCAATGGTACAGAAGTAGGGTGTTTTTTGAAAATGAAACCACGCAAACATATTCTGATACAACCTCAAAATACAATTATGAACCTGAAATTGAGTATAATATGGGTGCTTTAATGGCAGTTATTTAAACCAGTCAGAATTGTCATGGACGGTGCTAAACTCTTTACAGATCTGCTGCAAAATAGTCATGTGAAAGAAAACTCAGATTGGACAGATAGTCTAGCTAGCTGTCTCAATTTACCCTGCAGAGATCTGAGGAGCAGTCAAAAATAGTCCTCATAAATCCACCAAATTTAATATTCCAACATAAAGAAAGCGTAAGGAAACTGGCGGAATTTCCTGCAGCACCTGAGCAATCCTGGAAGTGGAACGCAAAGGATATAGACTACATGGTCCGTGTACTTGGTGGCCAACGGATTTTCGTTTTGAAATTAAAAAAACAAAAACGAAAAACAGCCTGTTTCCCAATTACCATTAGTATATAGGAAAACAAAAAAACAGAAAACAACCCGTTATTCGTTTTTTGTTTTGATATTAAAAAACGGAAAATGAAAAACAATCTCGTTATCCGATTTTCTTTGATGTGTTTATAGATGGAAATTGGAAATTAAAATACGTGTGTATAAATTGTATTCCTCAATTTTACATTGTTTTTTTTCCGTGATTCCGTGTGTTTGTAAAGTTTTAATGTCTGGTTGCATTTTCATCTCTTTTTATAAGCCGTTACATTATATGCGTAACGTTAGCAGAGATTTAGAAAATTGTCTGTTTATCGGTTGTAACGCTGCACCTTTTTAACTTCACTAGCAACGTTAAATGAGAGCTAATATGTAGCTACGAGTAGTTTCCCATGTAACAAGTGTAACGTCCCATAACATTACGTTATAGCATTCATAACGGTAAACATATTTTTCTTGTTTTTGCTTTCTTTAACAGGTACTAAGGAACAAACGGAGGTGGTCACTGAGGATGGGAAAGCCAGAAGGGAGAGATGAGGAGGAGGAGAGGGAAAGCAAAAGACAAGAGCAGGGAGACAGATGCCAAAGAGAGATGCTTAATAGATTATTTGCTATATTAGAGATTGGCATTCATAAAATAAATGCTTTAAATGAACTGGTTTGTCTGTCTTTAAGTTGGTGGGTGTGTATATCTATTTTTCCATCAAATTCTGACCTGGACACAGGAAACTTCTAACTGAATAATTATATTCAGATGATATAGCTACCTGTTCTAATAACTAGTTAGATATACAAGCTCTAAAAAGACATTAACGAAACGTGCATCTTTATTATAACATGTATTCAAACATTACGATATACTGTACACAAGTATATTCAACATGAAGCGTAATCAGACTCCGCTGCAGATGATGGTGTTGCTACCAGACTGCAGACAGAAGGAGACAGCTTTAGGTTAGTCCTGTAGTTATCTAACCTGTCCTGGTAACATTAGAAAGCTTTCATGTACACATGCTAGACTCCAGACAGCTATCGATCTGTGATGCAGCTAATAGAACGGTAATGAATTTACTGTAGTGTTATGGCTGTGACTATGACCCAGAACACAGAGTTTCACAACACGGACACAGTGGAACGTTCAAATGTCTCTTTAATGATCGACAAGAAAAAACAAAGCAGCCAGGAAACAGAAGCAGCGCTGGTGGTGGAGACAGGACAGCAGTGGGCGTGGGCTGAGCGTGGCGTGTCCAAAAACTCCCAGGAATCCGAGCTGGGAGAAGGAAGGTCCGAAGGGTGAGTGGCTGGTGGAAAAGGCAGTCAACGGCAAAAGGTTTAGTGGTGTAGGTCTGAACAGAAAGACAAAGAAAAGCAGGCAGGTAAGTGGAGTACAAGGAAAATACTAGGCACAAAAAAAATCTTACATGTACAAACAAAGAGTTCTACTACTGGGAGCCAAGTTACCACTTAGGTAGCTGTAACGATCTGGCGCCGACGGCAAGTTCCAACCGGGTCTAAATACTGCAGCCGTGATCAGAGGAATCAGCAACAGCTGAACAGAGGGAGATTGCAGAATCACCGGCAGCTGTGAAAGTAGGTTGCACACCTGGCCACACCCCCAGCCACGCCAGCAAAACAGACACAGGGAGAAGGGGAGAGACAACAGACACACAGGACGGAAAAACAGCTGCCCCCATAACAGTACCCCCCCCCCGACCCCCCCCCCCCTCAATGGGCGCCACCCGGCGCCCCGCCGGGTCTATCAGGGTGGTCACGGTGGAAGTCTGTGATCAACTGAGGGTCCAGAATAAAGCGTTTGGGTATCCAAGTTCTCTCCTCAGGCCCATACCCCTCTCAGTCTACCAAGTACTGGAGACCCCTACCCCGCCGACGAGCGTCCAAGAGTCTCCGAAACATGGAAGGTCGGGTGGATCTTCATAGCCAGCGGCAATTTCAGCCGGACGGCAGAAGGAGTCACAATGGTCTCTATCTCAAAAGGCCCCAAAAACCGAGGCGACAACTTGCGAGACTCCGTCCGGAGAGGAATATTCTTGGAGGAGAGCCATACCTTTTGGCCAGGCTGGAAAAGAGGTGCAGGAGTCCTGTGTCTATCCGCCACCGCCTTGTTCCGTTCGGAGGTGCGCAGCAAGGCCTCACGGGCATGGTTCCAAACCTCACGGCAGCGGCGCAGGTTCTCCTGAACCGAAGGAAACGTTAACTCCCTCTCCTGAGCAGGGAACAGGGGAGGCTGATAGCCCAAGGCCACTTCGAACGGAGAGAGGCCAGTGGCAGAGGTGGTGAGGGAGTTATGTGCGTACTCTATCCAAGGGAGATGTGTAGCCCAGGATGTTGGATGCTGAGCTGCCACACAACGAAGAGACGCCTCAAGGTCCTGATTAGCTCTCTCCGTCTGTCCGTTGGATTGGTGATGAAAACCTGATGACAGTCTGACAGACGCACCCAGAGAAGCACAGAACACTTTCCATACTCGAGAGATAAACTGTGGGCCTCTATCAGAAACGATGTCCACAGGTATTCCATGGAGACGGAATACATGTTGGACTACGAGGTCCGCTGTCTCACTGGTAGACGGTAATTTTGGTAATGCTATATAGTGAACTGATTTAGAGAATCTGTCCACGATGGTAAGTATAGTATCATTACCTTCAGACTTAGGCAGGCCGGTGACAAAATCCAGGGCTATATGAGACCAGGGATGACTGGGGACCGGAAGGGGTTGAAGCAGGCCCGAGGGAGATTGATGAGAGGCTTTCCCACAAGCACAGATAGTAGTACATGCCGCCACGTACGCCCGTACATCCGCTACCAC
The DNA here is from genome assembly GCA_023631565.1 of Gymnocephalus cernua. Lineage (NCBI taxonomy): Eukaryota > Metazoa > Chordata > Actinopteri > Perciformes > Percidae > Gymnocephalus > Gymnocephalus cernua. The sequence continues at coordinate 3,980,773 of CM042428.1, read as the reverse complement.
AGAAGGCCACCAGAAATGTCTTTTCAACAATGTCAGAGTCCTTTGCATACCTGGGTGACAGGAGAAGCGAGAGGTGTGAATCCAGTGCAGCACCTGAGCCCGTACCGCCTCAGGGACAAAAAGACGATTCGGGGGTCCTTCTCCTGGTCCCGGGTCAGTGACTTGAGCAGCTCTAACGAGGGACTCAATCTCCCACTGGACTGCAGCCACAATGCAGCAGGGGAACAGGATAGCTTCCGGTTCGCCAGCCTCCTCAGAATCTGTAAACTGGCGGGACAGAGAGTCAGGTTTAATGTTACGGGACCCAGGTCGGTATGTCAGAGGAAATTAAATCTGCTGAAAAACAGAGCCCAACGGGCTTGGCGGGAGTTGAGTCTCTTGGCGGATCGGATGTAGTCCAGGTTTTTATGGTCAGTCCAGACCACAAATGGCTGTTCTGCCCCGTCCAGCCAATGCCGCCACTCCTCTAACGCCAGCTTAATTGCCAGTAGCTCTCGATTTCCCACATCATAGTTCTTCTCGGCGGGTGACAGCTTCCTTGAGAAAAAGGCACAAGGGTGGAGCTTCTGATCTGAGGGGGAACATTGGGAGAGGACAGCTCCCACTCCAGAATCTGAAGCGTCCACCTCCAAAATGAACTGCAAAGCAGGGTCTGGGTTAATCAGCACAGGTGAAGTGGAAAACAGACATTTCAACAAACACATAGCTCGCTCTGCCTCAGGGGACCACAGGAAAGGCACCTTGGGGGATGTGAGTCTCGTGAGGGAAGCAACCACCCGACTGAAATCCTTAATGAATCTCCTGTAAAAATTTGCGAAACCCAGAAAACGTTGGAGTTGCTTACTGGATGGTGTGGGCCAATCCGTCACCGCCTTGATCTTCTCAGGGTCAACCTTAACTTGTCCTCTCTCAATGATGAAACCAAGAAAAGGAACGGACTGTTGGTGAAACTCACATTTCTCCGCCTTCACGTATAGTCTATTCTCCAGGAGGCGTTAGAGAACCTGCCGAACATGTGCCACGTGCTCTGCTGGGGACTTGGAAAAAAATGAGAATATCATCCAAATACACAAAAACAAAACTGTCCAAAAAATCCCTCAGAACGTCATTTACCAATGCTTGGAAAACGGCAGGGGCGTTGGTGAGCCCAAAAGGCATAACCAAATATTCAAAATGTCCCAAAGGCGTATTAAACGCAGTCTTCCACTCGTCCCCATGCCGAATCCTAACAAGGTGATAGGCGTTTCGAAGGTCCAGTTTGGAAAAGATGGTTGCACCCTGGAGGGGTTCGAAAGCCAAGTTGATCAGCGGCAGGGGATATTTATTCTTAACTGTTATGTTATTCAACCCCCGAAAGTCAATACAGGGACGCAAAGTCCCGTCCTTCTTGTCGACAAAAAAAAAAACAGCCCCCAAAGGAGACGATGACGGGCGGATAATGCCAGCCGCCAATGAGTCGCCTACGTATTTTTCCATGGCCTCTTTTTCTGAACGAGATAGATTATACAGACGGCTAGATGGAAAAGGGGCTCCAGAAAGCAACTCAATGGCACAATCGTACGGCCTATGGGGGGGTAACGAGAGTGCCTTGTCCTTACTAAACACTTCAGCAAGGTCATGGTAGTCCACGGGAACAGATGACAGGTCGGGGGGGTCTATCAGGGACACAGGTTCACTCTTAGTAGGTGGCTCTGATGTTACCAGGACAGGTTAGATAACTACTGGACTAACCTAAAGCTTTCTCCTTCTGTCTGCAGTCTGGAAGCAACACCATCATCTGCAGCGGAGTCTGATTACGCTTCATGTTGAATATACTTGAGTGTACAGAATATAGTAATGGTTGACTAAATGTTATAATACAGATGCACGTTTCGTTAATGTCTTTTTAGAGCTTGTATATCTAACTAGTTATTAGAACAGGTAGCTATATCATCTGAATATAATTATTCAGTTAGAAGTTTCCTGTGTCCAAGTCATAATGTGATGGAAAAATAGACATTGAAAAACAGTTTATATTATATACACACCCACAAACTTAAAGACAGACAAACCAGTTAATTTAAAGCATTTATTTTATGAATGCCAATCTCTAATATAGCAAATAATTAAAAAAGCCGTTAGAGATGTTAAATGATAGCTTCAGTTAGCTAACGTTATCTCGGGGTGTATCTACCTAATTACGATAGCAATTTGTACCAGCATTAAAGCGTTACGCTTTACACTGATGTAACACATAACGGTGATAACAAATGTATGGCAAACACTAAATATACTTACATTTAAATGATTATTTCGCCGTCAGCGTTGCCGCTCAATCTCCATGGATGTATTAGCTAGCTACATACAATCGCTTACTACTTACGATCGCTTCCGGGTCATGGAAAAAAAACTATGTAAAATTGAGGAATACAATTTATACACACGTATTTTAATTTCCGATTTCCATCTATAAACACATCAAAGAAAATCGGATAACGAGATTGTTTTTCATTTTCCGTTTTTTAATATCAATACAAAAAACGAATAACGGGTTGTTTTCCGTTTTTTGTTTTCCTATATACTAATGGTAATTGGGAAACAGGCCGTTTTTCGTTTTAGTTTTTTTTATTTCAAAACGAAAATCCGTTGGCCGCCGGGGCGCTTCCCCTGTCAGCAGCATTGCTGTGGGGGAGCGCCTTCAAAGAGCCGAGCCGCCGTAGGAGCTCTGTCTCTTCGGCCGCCTGGTGGAGGTGAGTCGTAGTCGTCTGTAAACGGGGCCCAAATAGTCCGTCGGAGGCTATGGGGCCGTACAGAAGCTTGCGTCTGACCTCCGTGGTAGCTGAGACATGTGGAGCCATATGTTTCACTGAACCACAGTCTGCCACGCCATGATTCCCGACAACGCCACCGTAGACAGGGTGAAGGTGGCGGTCATAGCTTTGCCTATCTCTGGGGGCAACTCGGGGGGAAGAGCCTTTCGGAGTGGTGCCGCAGCGGAGGCTAGCAAAGCTATGTATTTTGTGCCGCGAGGCCCTGGGTCGCACACTGGTGAGACCGAGTGAACGGGGCGTAGCGAGAAAACGGAGCCTTCAGTTTCCCGGGCTGGGAGAGAGCTTACGTCACAAATGGCCGAAGCTCCATGAAGCGCGGCCAAGCGAAGTCTTCATAATGCTACTAGCATGAAGAAAAAATGGGAGACGTTCTATGGGTCCGCTCTGTTTATATACAGTATCTGCGGACGTAAGAGAGGCCCGTGCTGTACGCAAGGGCAGGAAAGAAAGTCTTCACGACTGCGCATGCGCGAAGGGATAAACCAAATAGCGACAGCTCTTAGAGGGCGAAGCCTATACGAAATAGAAAGACCAGGTTTTTGTTGGTCAATGGCGCGATCACTTACCGCTGCCTCAAGATAGCAACACGCCCAGAATTCACCTGAACACACCTCCCTGTAAGACCAGCACGCCCAGAATGCACCTGGACACACCTCCCTGTAAGACCAGCACGCCCAGAATGCACCTGGACACACCTCCCTGTAAGACCAGCACGCCCAGAATGCACCTGGACACACCTCCCTGTAAGACCAGCACGCCCAGAATGCACCTGAACACACCTCCCTGTAAGACCAGCACGCCCAGAATGCACCTGGACACACCTCCCTGTAAGACCAGCACGCCCAGAATGCACCTGGACACACCTCCCTGTAAGACCAGCACGCCCAGAATGCGCCTGAACACACCTCCCTGTAAGACCAGCACGCCCATGGACCACATATGGGTGCAGGTCCATTTGCTATTTAAACGACGTGGGCGCTGGACGGGAAACTGACAACTACGTCGGTCTTAAACTAGCAAAGACACTTGCGTCAGTCTTTGCGCTATCCCGGTGCAAGATAGGGCCCAAAGTGTTCTCATTTAATACTGGACCAATTTCAAAGATTGTTGTTCACATTAGTCACTTAGACACCATGCATGGGAAAAAGGGTCCATGTTGAAAAAAAAGAAAATTACCCTTTAATATTACATTTTCTTCTCTCCCGAAGTTCGAAGGTAGCAAGTTTAAAAAAAAATTTACATCCAAATTGAGTTTTCCAACATGACGGACCACACATCACATCCTCCTCACTAATTAAACATTTAAGATGGAAGTGAAAACAACCGCATCCACCATCACAATAAGAAAAAGTATCTGAAAAAGATTTGGGGAATAACCATAGCGTTTTCTGTAGCATATTATTAGTTGGACTTTGATGTTTTATACTTCAGGGAACCAAAAAAGTAAAACATGCAGTTCTCACTGTATACCCAAAGGTAAATCCTGTGTTTTACAGTATGAAAAACACATCAAAGCAAACATGGTTTCCCCCAGAAAATTGGTTAGACAATGTGGTAAACGCTGAGTGCCACAGTTTCTCTTCACACACCCCATCTTTGCCACAGCACTCAAGCAGCACCCCAGTTTGCCCCCCCAAACATGACGACATTTGAAAGCGAACATTGTGAAACAACTGTGAAATTTGTTTCTATTTATTTCTTCTTTTGAGCGGAGTTGCTTGCGAACGCAAATGAATTTCAGTGTGAACTGACAATAAAGTTGTATCGTATCGTACCGTAAACGTGGTTTGAGAGGTTTCTCTGGACATTTAGTCTCGTTTTTTCAGACCTTCCTCCACAGTGCTGCGGAGGAGGGTCTGGTGAGTCCACACAACATTTCAGGATGGGAGAAAAACGTGCTCTGGTTTATTGGCATTTCTTTAAACACAATTTAATTTAATCACAATTTTCTTGGGCGGCACTAAGCGCCGGACGGAACTTGTTTTGGTGGAACATGTGTACGTTCAAAAGTAGTTTTAGTCGTGCAACAGAAAACTCTGATTGGACAGATAGTCTAGCTAGCTGTCTGGATTTACCAACGCCAACACAAAGAAAGCGGAAGGTAACGGACATCTGGCCGAAAAGAAGGACATCCGGCGGAATTTCCAGCTACACCGGAGCAATCCCAGAAGTGGAACGTCGTCGAGATAGACTACTGGACATTTGGTTTTCAAGCTTGCAAGTATCAAATTGTATGTTCTCTGTGGAGTATCACTTTAAGATTTTATCCATTACCGTTGGCCAAGAAAATTACCCATCACGGTCTCCACATGTCACCTATAAAACTGAATTTGTGACGTCTCAATTGGTAGGAATGGGATGCACCTCTGCTTTGCATACACCAACTGGTAATTCAGGGCAATCAAACCTGTGTTTAAAGAGTGTGTTGAGAGTAGTTAATAAGCTGGCTGAGGCCGTGCACATGAATCTGCATGGCAGAGCCACTTCAAATATCAATCAGTTACCATTAAAGCAGCCAGCCTCACATAATATATTTACCAGATTGCTCTGCAGTTATTCAAACTGACACAGTCCATATGAGTGACTGATTGACCGTGTCCTTCATATTTTTTACCTTGTCGCTTTGTGATGAGAAAAACCTCTAAACCCTGCTGTCTCATTACTGAAGAGTGTAATCAATCTGAGAGAAGAGAAAACAGTATGAGCTGTCTGAGAAAAAGAAAACTCAAAGAATCAATGGGATGGAAACAAACTTTGAAACCTTTTTGTTTTGTTTTGTTTTTAAAGTACTTTTTCATCCAGGGAAAGTTCACTAAATATAGTTCTACAGTATTGTAAAGTTTTGGGGCAAGGTGAAGAACACCATTAGAGGGATCTACAATAACTCATATCAAATTACAATTCATCATGTCAATATCTTCAAGAATGAAAGAAATACACTTAATTGATTCCCAAATGGCTCATTACAGCAAATGCAAGACACAGATCACAAATATTTGGAATTAATATTTAAAAAAATGTATGCAGCCAATAGTTCCAACACATGGTTACAAGCCTGTATCCTTAATGTTACTAATGTGCCCAGTGGGGAACCGTCAGAAAGGGCCTAATATATTCAAAAAAATATTTAAAGGTCCAATATGTAATATATTTATTAAAGAAACATGCTAAGCTGAAATACTATCTTTTCTGACAACAACGCTAATGTCAGTATTTTCTCCTTTTGAAATTTCCGCTCCGTGACGTCATTTCTGTTTGTGTTTTGGCCTGTGTCAACTGCCCAGTTTAACAGCGGGTTGCCAGATGAACTTTATTTTCCAGTAATGCAACCATTATCGAGTACGTTATGTAAAATCTAATAGGCCACCATGCCAACTGATTTTATTCGTGCTGTCACTATTTTGTATATGTTAAGGTTCATGTGGAAAACCGGTCCTCATGCAAATTTACCAACATCATGAACATTTGCTGTAATTCTGCATAATGACCGTTTTCCCAAATAAACCATAACATACATATACATTTAATAGGCCGCTGGGCCAAACTAATGTTATGATTTATTAACACAATTGCTTGTTTGGCCCTGGGTTTGAAAATGCCGTGATTGCTGTTTACTGTCCACAGTTTGAAGTGTGTGTCTGTGTGCACGCTGTCGTGATGTGTAGGGACATGACATTCAGGAGTCATGTCAGTGTGGTAGGAGAGGAGGGCTGTCATGCGTTTTGCACCCCAGCCTGTTGTCACCACATTCAAGTGCACACACAGCTTGTGTGATGACGTGATTCTTTCTAAGGAAGGATGCATTTTGCTTAAGAAACCAGTTTTTTGTTTGTTTTGGTGATAACTCTCACTCTCTCCGTGCTGTTTGCTCCTTGCATTGCTGATCCTGGACTAGCATCTTCATTTTTGTTTCAGAGCTGAAATTGTCATAAGCTAGGCTGGTAGTTGGTTTTTTTTTTCCAAAGGAGGGAAGTGGGGGGCGGGGTCAGAGAGCAAAGGGTTAAGAGTCACGGCTCACTACTGAATGGGCCTCCAGAAAGGATATTTTTGTATTCTTATCATTAACTTCTCTTACTTTTTTCCTTCAGGTTTGTACTCGCTTGTATAAATGTTCCAAGTCAGATTCAGAAAACCTTCTTATAAATGCAGAAACTTATTGAAATGTGATTACTGCCCCCTGCACAACAGTAGGTGCATGTATTACGAAATGTGATCATTAGCAGAATTGACGCATCAAAAATTCTATATGAGACGTTTTGTTCCCTGCAGTGGTAGGCAGGTTTCATTTACAAAAATGTCAAAGAAAGTTTAAAAAAAGAAAGGTAAAGTATAAAGAATGTAACACTGTAAAGCTTTTACCCCTACCTTTTTTGAGCCTATTTGTGCCTGATTTTACATACCCCTGTAGCCATGGTTAATGGCTTAAATTGAAGAAGACACTTGTACTTGAAATATACCAACATGCATTATTTAATTTATTTTTTCCATGAATTGGAATATTGCAACTAAATGGTATTGTTTTAGAGTGAACCCACTCAAATATGAGTTGTGAAACTCTGAAAGTGCTACACTTTTACAGGGCAAATCTCCAAAATGGCTCATTTTGATTCAACGTTTCTAATCGCAACCCAGTCTTCACGTGAACATTTCACAAACTGCCGTGAGACATACCGTGTGTGCAGATGGAAAGTGCACCTCCATTCTAAAGCTGTGGATGGCTATCAAGTTATAAATAAAAAAAAATATTATATTATTATTATTATATTTACACTGTTAGAAGTTCACTCATGTTCCCATTGTGTGTTTTCCTCTTCTTTCTGGTGACTGTAGACTGAGACACTGCATTAGGTTTTCTGACTGAGTCTCCTTGGAGCAAAGCTTTTCTGGGTTAGAGAGACAGTGAGGGATTACGTTTCCCTGGTGCCAAGATGTTCAAATCCCCGTTGTTATTAATAAACCCCTGAAACCCATGGGACATCACCCCCACCCTCCCCATCCGCCTGCTCTTCTATAATTGACTCATTAATTGACTCATTTAAATCTGTCTAATTATTTAATCAATTAAATTCAATTTAGCTGATTGCACACTTCCCATTTAGAATCAAGCGCATGGTCTTGAGACAGAGTGGAGGTGAAGAAAGAGAGCAAGAGAACCGACGAATAAATGTGTTTCATGGTAATAACCGCTAATGCGCGGGCTAATTACTGGAGTAAATTGATCATTTTGTCTTAATTGATTTAAGCTTGTTAAAAGGGCATGGCACCAGCTTGGTTAGTGTGCCGTGGGCACTTTATCTGGATGACAGTAATTGAAGGTGAATGCTCTCATTTCTTGTCTTTGTCTGCCCTAAGTAGGCCTGTGAGACATCAATCATAACTTATGGAAGAGTACTGTAAATCTGGAATGGAAGGACATTGAGAAAGAAATTTGGCTAAGGTGTTTTACCACTGCATTGCCAGGTAAGGGCTAACTGGACAATTTAAACCCTCACAAAAGATTTTCACGCTGAAATAAACCATTTCAGCAGAAGCTGTGAAATGGTTTCTGACGTTACAACAAACTTCGGAATGCAATGCAATCATTTCACATTTTTTCCCCTTAAGAAATATATAAAAATCGCTGTGTAGCATTTGATACATGATGCTACCCAACAACTTAAAGTGCCTATATTTTGCTCATTTTCAGTTTCATAATTGTATTTAGAGGTTATATCAGAATATGTTTACATGGTTTAATTTTCAAAAAACACAATTTTTTGTTGTACTGCACATTGCTGCAGCTCCTCTTTTCACCCTGTGTGTTGAGCTCTCTGTTTTAGTTACAGAGTGAGACATCTCACTTCTGTTCAGTCTTTGTTGGGAGTCGCACATGCTCAGACAGTACCTAGGTAAGGACTACTAGCCAGTCAGAAGCAGAGTATGAGGGCGTGTCCTGACAGTACCTAGGTAAGGACTAGTAGCCAGTCAGAAGCAGAGTATGAGGGCGTGTCCTGACAGTACCTAGGTAAGGACTACTAGCCAGTCAGAAGCAGAGTATGAGGGCGTGTCCTGACAGTACCTAGGTAAGGACTACTAGCCAGTCAGAAGCAGAGTATGAGGGCGTGTCTTGACAGTACCTAGGTAAGGACTACTAGCCAGTCAGAAGCAGAGTATGAGGGCGTGTCCTGACAGTAGCTAGGTAAGGACTACTAGCCAGTCAGAAGCAGAGTATGAGGGCGTGTCCTGACAGTACCTAGGTAAGGACTACTAGCCAGTCAGAAGCAGAGTATGAGGGCGTGTCCTGACAGTACCTAGGTAAGGACTACTAGCCAGTCAGAAGCAGAGTATGAGGGCATGTCCTGACAGTACCTAGGTAAGGACTACTAGCCAGTCAGAAGCAGCGTATGAGGGCGTGTCCTGACAGTAGCTAGGTAAGGACTACTAGCCAGTCAGAAGCAGAGTATGTATATGTTTAGCCTTAAAACATGATGTATAAATAATATATTAGTATCCATTCATTTTCATTCATCTGGCCCAGTTTAACATGCAACTTAATTGTATACAAGCAATGTACAGCAGTAGGATGTCCCTCCTCTGTCTCTTTTTCAGCTAAGGGGTCCTTAACCTAAAGAACGAAAGACCCCTGCCGTACTAGTACTAGTAACTAGTATAGTTACTTTGGCTCTCAACGAAGGCGGTCGCATTTTCTCTCCCTCTGCACTCCCACACCTCCCCTGCTTTGCTCCTCTTGTCTCGTCTAGTCTTTGTCTAACTCTTTGAGAGACTCTCTCAGCACTGCTCTCCAAACTCAAAAATCATGGATTTGATCAACTGGTCTCAACGCAATTGACACCATCTTCTCGTCGAGAAGCTTGGGTTCGGGGGAAGCTGCTTGCCCTGCCGGAACGTTTGCTGCTGGCTACACGATGGACACGGGGGAGAAGTGACGGGTCGTGTGTCTAGCGGCTCTTTCCGGGGAGGACGTTGAGGATATCTACCTATTTAGAACCATGATAACAGGCCCTTGCTGACCGGATTAGGCATTGGCCTGGTTTATCGACAAATTGACAAGACTATGACAGCTGTTCAAAGTCCCAAAAAGCTGCCTGGAATGAGTGAAGCGGTGGGCAGAGCGGTCAACGTTTGAAGCTGGGACTATTAACCGCACTATGGATAACAACATGGAGATGAACCGCAATTTGGATATTATCTTGGATAGATCACCACTTTGCAAAGAAAGATTGACCAGAATTGACTAACAGAGTGGTTGTGTAAAGAAATGCAGTTACTCGCGCCGAGATAAAATAACTCCAATCTTATCAACTTTCGGCGCCCTTATCCAGCACTGGCCTCGGCCAAGGCCGCTGCTGGAACAACAACTCCCCTGGAAGAGCATTGCAGAGAGACGCTCTTGTGTTCCTCCCCAACTTCCCTCAGACACCTGCTGATTGTTGACTCTGCTTGGGACCTATTCAAGGTTGTCTCCATGGCAATCTGCTGTGTTTGAGGCACCAAGATTGGGATGACAGGCAAAGCGATTCTCTCCAGGCCCCAACTTCCCCAATACCCCCGTCCCACGCCTTCGCCGCTTTTTACCCCCAGTCTGACAGGCGGGTCTGTGACCAGAACCATTTGTCGGCTGCAGGACCAGATGGCTGCTTGACTGTGCTGGGTTACCTCCACCCCCCATTCCCCTCCCCTGTTGCAAGTCATGTTGTCGAATTGTGTTGTTATGTCTACTGATTATGTGCTTATTGCTGAGGTTTTTTTTCTTGTTCCCACACTGTACTCTTCACAGGAGCATAGTCTGGAAATTGCTTTTTTTCTCCTCCCCTTTCCTCATGTTATGCTGTATCTTTCTCACTTGTAACAATGAATTGCCCCTCTGGCATAATAAAGACTTCTTGAACTTGAAACATCACTGCCTCTATGGCTGCCACAAGAACGTTTTAAAACACCAAACACAAGCACTAAACTGCCGAGGAGTTTGTGCCGAAGGTGATTGTTTCCAGCTAAAACAAAGCACAGATTGCATAGTGCTATTTAGCTGAGTGCAGTAACGTTGTTGCTACATGTAATCCCAGTTACTCAACATGGTCCTCAAACATCATTGTCAGCAAATGTCAGGACTGTTTCTCTGGAAGAAAGTATGAAGAGTGTTCTCAGTGAGGTCTGTGAATTATTCAGAGAAGCCAGGACATTATTCTGCAAAGACATGTTGCTGTTGAGTTTTTCAAATAGAATTGTTCAATGCTGAGAAGCAACAGAGATCTATTCAACCCGAGCAGCTGAAAACTCAGCTATCTTAGAAACAGGGCTCATAAACAAAATGTAGCTGCACGGCTAGATGCTGTGTATATGGAAAATGTATCTTTTTGGTTAATTGAACTCGTGATGTGAAATTGGTATTTTACTAAATTGGACCCACATTATGAGCAAATCCAGTAATCAGAGGCCAATGAGAGGCCATTTGTAGTAGGCTCTCCCATTGCTTAAAATAGTTCACAATAGTGAAGACATCAACCAGTTTGCTTGCGGCACAAATGTTTGCAAATTCTCCTGGTTTAAAACGCCAAGACAACACCACCGTTTATAACAGCTGTTCCAAAGAGAAACCCAATTAAGTAAGTATCAACTTATCCTCCAGTGAAAACCCCTGACTGGGCCTTGCAGGGGAAGCCGGACTACTTAGAAATTCTAGGCAGCAGGTATGGTAGAAAGTTATTTTAGAGAGCACTTAGGATTTGATTGCCCCTATGGTGGCAGTCAACCTATTTCCTCACAAAGGGGATGAGGGAGGAAAGTACAGTTTTCAAAAGTTTCAGGGAACCTTTTTCTGTGACTACTGTACAGCATCTGGTCCAGATTCTCTGTCAGATTGCCATCCTTCCATTTAGCTTCACCATTTATTTCCAGAAATGGATCTTTGGGGGGGAAAGAATGTGTGAAATAGAGAAAGCGAGAGAGAGGGGAGAATTGCATGTTTTCACACTGAAGATGATGACACTGCAAAAGACCCAAGACCTCAACTCTGTGTGTGTGTGTGTGTGTGTGTGTGTGTGTGTGTGTGTGTGTGTGTGTGTGTGTGTGTGTGTGTGTGTGTATCTTCTTGCCCATCCAGCCATGGATTGTCAGATACAGAAGAAGATTTGGCTCTGCAGGGAATGGCTGCTAGTGTGTGTGTGTGTGTGTGTGTGTGTGTGTGTGTGTGTGTGTGTGTGTGATGTAGGATGTTGCACTGCAGGGGACAATCCTAAACTTTAGTATCTATCATTAAATCCTTGACGCTCTATACACACACACACACACACACCCCTTTTAAACTTTCATAGTCTATGCTGAAGGGTGCAAACTTTTGCCCTGAACTCAAAACATTTTGCAGAGGAAAGTTCTTTGAATGCACAATCTTGCTTTGAGTTTTTATTTATTTATTGCAGAACTCAACCATTACTCCAGTTTTAGATCATTTGTAAGGTGAAGACACTAATGGCAATACAGTTTTTTACAATCACTTTGCTACTACAACCCCAAATCAGAAAAAATTGGGACAGTATGGAAAACACAAATAAAAAAAGAAGTAGTGATTTCTAAATGTACTTTGACTTGTATTTCATTGCAGACAATACAACAGCACATCATTTAATGTGTTCCTCATGATTTGTATTGGGTTTTTTTTTCAAAAAAACTAAATTCCTATTTTGGTTCTTGCAACACATTTCAAAAAAAGTTGGAACAGTAAAGCATTTACCACTTTGTAATGTTGCCATTCCTTTTCACAACACTTAAAAGACGTTTAGGGACTGAAGACACCAAGTGTTGAAGTGTTTCAGGTGTAATTTTGTCCCATTCTTGCTGCAAACAAGTCTTAAGGTGAGCAACAGTACAGGTAGAAGAATGTGCAGAATGTGGTTTTGCATTATCTTGTTGAAATATGCATGGACGTCCCTGGAAAAGATTTCTTCTTGAGGGCAGCATATTGTGCTCCAAAATCTCTATGTACTTTTCAGCATTAATGGTGCCATCACAGAAGTGCAAGTTACCTTTGCCAAGGGCACTGACACAACCCCATACCATGACAGACCCTGGCTTTTGGACTTGTTGCTGTTAACAGTCTGGATGATCCTTTTCTTCTTTGGTCCGGAGCACACGGCGTCCATTACTCCCAAAAAATACCTGAAATACTGATTCATCTGACCACAGTACACGTTTCCACTGTGTGATGGTCCATCCCAGATGCCTCCGAGCCCAGAGAAGTCGACGGCGCTTCTGGACACTGTTAACATAGGGCTTCCTTTTGGCACAGTACAGTTTTAACTGGCATTTGTGACTGTAACTACGTATTGTGGTACTTGACAAAGGTTTGCCAAAGTAGTCCTGAGCCCATGTGGTGATATCGCTTATAGATGAATGACGAATCTTGATGCAGTGCCGCCTCAGGGATCGGAGATCACGGTTGTTCAGCTTAGGCTTGCGCCCTTGTCCTTTACACACTGAAATTCCTCCTCATTCCTTGAATCTTTTAATTATGTTATGCACTGTTGAAGGTGCAATAAGCAAATGTCTTCCTATCTTTCTTTGAGGAACATTGTTTTTAAACATTTCAATAATTTTCTCACGTATTTGTTGGCAAACTGGCGATCCTCGGCCTATCTTTGCTCCTAAAGGACTAGACCTTTCTTGGATGCTGCTTTTGTACCAAATCATAATTACAATCACCTGTTGACATCACCTGTTTCAAATCACATCATTATTTAACCAATTTACCTGATTACTAGCCCTTAATTGCTCCTGTCCCAACCTTTTTTGGAATGTGTTGCAGGTCTGAATGACAGGAAAGGATGTATATTTACAAATGAAATTAAGACAAAACTTGAAATATTTTGTGTTCACATTGTCTGCAATGAAATACAAGTCAAAGTACAAAGTACATTTAGAAATCACTACTTTCTTTTTTTATTTGTGTTTTCCATACTGTCCCAACTTTTTCTGATTTGGGGTTGTAATTTCAGAACTTCGATGTCATTTTTCAGAACTCTAGACACAAAACTCAAAACGATCATCACTTGTAACACAGGCTGTCTAATGTTCACAACATTGCATTGTGCATTAATATCTTTAAATAAATCTTGCACTTGCACAATCATTGGTTCAAAAAACAAATGTATTGTGAAATACCATTGAAACGTTACTTTAGATCACCCACACACAAGCTACCCATAGTTTCACTGGGTCATCGTTCGTACAGTCATTAAATATTGTAGTACAAAATAGGTGATACATGTTTCATTATGGGACTAGATGTAAATACATCCCTGTAAAAGTACTGCAGTAGTAGAGAGAATACTACAGACACAGTGAACTCATTGAACAAAACCTGAAATGTATTGATGAAAAACAATACAGTACCATCATTAGCTAAAATAATTAGCTACAAAATAGAAAAGAAAAGACAGTACTGTAAAACATCAAATGCAGTGTTCCTCAACTTGCTTGTACTGTAATAAGCAAAACAAAGAAGTGATTACTGTACTTCTACATCTTCATCAACTCTGTCTTGTGGATTTGGCTGCAGGTTCTCATCTACATTGCAATTAGCCAAACATCTTGGAAAAAACAATGTGGTATGAGTATATATATATATATATATATATATATATATATATACATCCCCAAATCAGAAAAAGTTGGGACAGTATGAAAAACACAAATTAAAAAAAAAAGTGATTTCTCAGGTCTACTTTGGCAAACCTTTGTCAAGTACCACAATACGTAGTTACATCCACAAATGGCAGTTAAAACTGTACTGTGCCAAAAGGAAGTCCTATGTTAACAGTGTCCAGAAGCGCCGTCGACTTCTCTGGGCTCGGAGGCATCTGGGATGGACCATCACACAGTGGAAACGTGTACTGTTGTCAGATGAATCAGTATTTCAGGTATTTTTTGGGAGAAATGGACGTTGTGTGCTCCGGACCAAAGAAGAAAAGGATCATCCAGACTGTTACCAGCAACAAGTCCAAAAGCCAGGGTCTGTCAGCGTATGGGGTTGTGTCAGTGCCCTTGGCAAAGGTAACTTGCACTTCTGTGATGGCACCATTAATGCTGAAAAGTACATAGAGATTTTGGAGAACAATATGCTGCCCCCAAGAAGACATCTTTTCCAGGGACGTCCATGCGTATTTCAACAAGATAATGCAAAACCACATTCTGCACACATTACAAAGTCCTGGCTGCGGAGGAAGAGGATACGGGTACTTGACTGGCCTGCCTGCAGTCCCGACCTGTCTCCAATAGAGAATATGTGGCGCATATTGAAGCCCACATTAAGACTTGTTTGCAGCAAGAATGGGACAGAATTACACCTGAAACACTTCATCACTTGAAGTCTTCAGTCCCTAAACGTCTTTTAAGTGTTGTGAAAAGGAATGGCAACATTACAAAGTGGTAAATGCTTTACCGTTCCAACTTTTTTTGAAATGTGTTGCAAGAACCAAAATAGGAATTTTGTTTTTTTGAAAGGAAAACAATAAAAATCATGAGGAACACATTAAATGATGTGCTGTTGTATTGTCTGCAATGAAATACAAGTCAAAGTACATTTAGAAATCACTACTTTCTTTTTTTATTTGTGTTTTCCATACTGTCCCAACTTTTTCTGATTTGGGGTTGTATATATAAAGTATATATCTCAATCATCAGTAACGAGTTGGCAGAATTGGACAAGCAATTCCAAGGGCCTGCATGCATACAGTGCAGTACTGTCAATACTATAAATAGTCTCAAAGGTGGTACATGAGACCATAGAAACAGTGTTTGATACTGTGAACAGTAGTACATTACAGTAAAGAATGATGATGAAATATTACATCCATAGATAATGTAGTCTGATTGGTTCATGCTCCACACTAATTGGTGACAATGAATCTCGTTATCTTGAAACTTTCATGATCTCGGCATGGAATATTGTTTCCATACAACTACATGCATTAAGAGTAATGCAACAGTTACTTATCATTTTGAGTAGTTGTGTCGATTGATAGTTAGATCATTGTAATGAAATGAATAAACAATCATCTGAAATGTAATGTGTGAATTGCTTTTTGAGGTAGTAGTACTTTGATGTTAAGTTGTGTCATATTGAACAGGTGATCTTTGTTAAATGAACAAATAATCTTTGGTTTATGTGTATTGTATCCAAGCAACTGAAAAAAGTGTTAGAGTTTTGAAAAATGTGTATTTTGATCATTGGTTGTGAGTCTTCTGTCTAGAGTTTTGTAAAATGACGTCAAGGTTCTGAAATTAGTGCCAAAGTGATTGTAAAAAATTGTAAGACAATAGTCAAAGAAAATCTTCCTCATCCAAACGTCACAGGGATGAATACATAAGCGGGGACCCAGTTCTATACACTTTTTCTAAGCAGGTTTGTAGTAAGTAGTGCATTCACATTGCATGAAAGGACAACAAAGGGTAATTTTGGTACTTTTCAACCTGGACCTAAGTGACTTATGTGAACAAAAATCTTAGAAATTGGTCCAATACTGAGCGAGACTGTTGTAACTGGCCGCCGCGAAACGGACTACAATGTAACGTTAATGGGCAAATGCGCACCTTTAATTTACGTCCACTAAAAGTTCTGTTTTTGCCACTGACAGGGACAGATTATTATTCTAAGTGTCTGACAACATTATGGAAAGGATCCCTACAGAGATAAACCTTTTTGTTATACACGCTAAAAGTATTGTTAATTTAAATAGAGTCTGGTAAGTTTGGCGATAGCGATTTCGGAGCCATTTCTGGTTAAACAAAAGGATTTTACTCTTTAACAAAAGGGTATGTCTCTGTAGGGATCCTTTCCATGATGTTAACAAATATCTAAGCCTATCAGAGGCAAAAACAGCACTTTTAGTAGACGGAAATGTACGCATTTGCCCTATATGATTACATTGCAGCCCAGTTCACAGCTGACTGTTAGAGCTTTTCGCTCAATACTGGACCACTTTCAAATATTAGTGTTTCCATCAGTCACGTAGACACACAAAACATAGGGAAAATAGGGTCCAGGTTGTAAACTATTGGAGTTACCCTTTACATTTGCTTAAAAATGTCAATGTGCATGTTTCTATAGCTTTTTGATATTCTGTTGAGTGTGTTGCTGATTGTCTCCACACTAGCCAATGCACATAGGAAACAAAACAAAACCACTACTACTACTACTACTAATAATAATAATAATAATAATAATAATAATAATAATAATAATAATAATAATACTAATAATAGACAGTAAAATCTGCTTAACACGAATTACTGTTTGGTGGTTTCTGAGCTCAAAGGATTGCTTTAGAATAATTTTAGTCACCATAATCTTCATATTAGGAGCTACAATATTAAGAAAATAAAAGCTAAATACATTCTGACTAACTGGACCAGGCTCATTACAAAACATTAAATCACTAGGCATACATGTTTCTATGAGCATAATGTTGTTCAACATTTTCAAGATACCAGCTCTATTTATTCTTAAAGTATGAAACGCAGCTAGTCACAGTTTGTTGTTATTTATATATGTATATACTCAGACTCACTGAACATGCACACACTCAACCCACCGTTTCCTCCAAATTCCTTTGCAGGTCCCAAAGGGTTTGTTCGTTTATTAAATATTAATAGAGCTGAGGAAATTTACTCATTTGAATATTGACTGGATGTTTATCATTCACTGTGTGCGGAGGAAAAACAATAATCCTGTTAAATCAACATCACACCTTTTTTTTATTAGAAAATGTAATTTCCTTGGCCAAATTCTCTCTCTCTCTCTCTCTCTCTCTCTCTCTCTCTCTCTCTCATGGGAGCAACTCAGCACAGGTATATAAAACTTCAATCATGCAACATGAGACGGGTCCCACAAGGAAACACACACTCCCGGCAGGACTGAGCCTGCAGCTATACAACCCAGAGGCTGCAGCTGATTCCAATTCAACTTCTCTTCATTTAAGTCCTCAGAGACTCTCAACTGCATCTCTGCTTGCTGGTAACAGAAAGGCCTCGTCTACACTACAAAAGACTTCACTGCAAAGAGCTCAGGGAACAACCGGGGTGAATAAACCAATATACAGTATTATGGCGAATGTTTTCTTTATTTATCAACGGGGCGCTGTGAACCCCTGAGTCATTGTCCAGTGGAGCAGCTCACAGTCTTGCTTGTTGGTGGTTTGTTTTCTTTGGACAGAAGAGGGATGACAAAGTAAACTTTGGAAACCTGTTGAGAGATTTTGGTCGCAGTCCAAACTGATATCACTGATGCTTACTTCATCCCAGCATGATGGACCTGTTTGTGCTCTACTTCTGTGGCCCTTATGCTAGATTGCATGTTAATAGCCCATTTACATGGTATTAACATGCAGTCTGTGTCTGGTTTATTTAGATAATGATAACTGATGAAAAGGCTTTTGCATTTAAATCTGGTCCGAAGAGGCGCTGGTGCTATAGGTCCTGCTTATTTGTCCTGTGTTGAGGAAGGGGGTCACCTTTTGCCAGGCTTGCCTGAAATAGCAACAAGAGGCAGTTATGTGACTTTCAACTTTTGGGTGGATCGTTTCCTAAAAATGTGGCCAACCTGTACTGATGTTATTGAATATGTTACATTTCATTCTGTAAAAACTCTGAAAAAAGCCTCTCTCATGCGCCCAGGTCATGTTATGACCGAAATTTAGCCAACAAAAGGTGGTTGTCATATGTCAACGACAAGTTTAGGCACCAAACAACTAGTTAAGATTCAAAAAAAAGATTGTGGTTCGGGTTAAAACACCAGCCCCGTTAAGTAGTACTCCTGGGACATAAACACCCGTTTCCTGGGTAAAAAGTCTTGTGTTTCCCCCTAAATATCTCCTGGGACACAAACTCCGCTCCCTGCTTGAAAGCTCTGTGTTTTAGGACTTACCCATCCAACCCGACCTCCTCACTAAGTCGATGTGCATTACTTTGTATCTATATGTATGAATGGTTCATGAGAACAGCCTGAGCATTGCTACTCCCTGCTGGTTTCGTGTCTGTTGTTTAAGCTTGTTTAAGCTTGTCCTACTTATTTGTCCTTTGTTGAGGAAGGGGTCACCTTTGCCAGGCTTGCCTGAAATAGCAACAAGAGGCACAGTTATGTGACTTTCAACTTTTTGGGTGGACCTTTTCCTAAAAATGTGGCCAAGCTGTACAGATGTTATTTTGGCTGATATCTGATGTTGTGAATATGTTACCTTCCATTCTCTAAAAAAGTCTGAACAAAGTCTCTCTCATCTCTTATAATTGCTATCATAAATTATTACACTGTTTTCTGCCCTGAAGATTTAACTGCGCAAACCTACCTTGAAACAATCCTTCACTCCTTTGGTGTCCCTTTATTATCTATATACTCTCACATCATTGAATTGAATGGAGTGATTGTTAGAAAATGTATATATTCTTGTGAACACTGTGAACTGAACCGTGCTTCGTGTGACTTTGTTTTCCGAGATCTTGTAACTGCTGTCAGAGTCAACTCGCAGAGGTCAAGCCAGAAGATGATAGGATGTCAAACACACAACAATCGTGATCGGATTGGTTCACAACATCTGATTACAATGTGAACCAGACCATCTCCAGAATTAGGCCAATCCAATTGAAATGCTTTTTTTACATTATTTTAACTCTGACTTAACATGTCTTTCCTCATTCATATAGATTGAACAGAATCATAGCCACACACATATATATATATATATATATATATATATATATATATAAATAAATAAATAACCAATTAAAAACACAATACTGTATATCAACAAGTGCTAAATGCCCATCAAAATAATGTCTTCATTTATGTAGATGACAGCTACAGGTATTCCGTCAAATTAATGCAAAATATAGGGGACATCATGAAACCAAAAATTGAACAGATATTTCTCCCTTTTTGGTTTCAAATGTTGTCTTAATGGAGAACATAGGACAAGTGATGTACTGGGCAGATACCGTATATATGCTATTCAGGCTAATATTTGTTTAATCTGTTTACTGGATAATATTTGTGAGTAAAATAAATGCATTGTTCATTGATCTTTAGACAGGGTTTAAACAAATTATAATTATATAAAGACACCAGCATTTTCCTTTAAAAATAATAAAATCTGTTTGGAATGCAGCTGCAGTGTAAACTGTACTCTGCAGACTGCCATAGTTCTACCTGTCTCTCACCCTCTACCCACACTGATCAAAGAACAAAACATACATTCAATATTTATATAAAAAAACAAGGCTCAGAGAGAGAGAGGGGGAAGGGGGGGATAAGAGAGATAAAGACGAGTGGGAGGCGGGGTGTTGAGCAAGGATGAGATGGACTGGAGTAGGAGAGAACGGGACGTTGGCATAGAGAGATTAATGCATTCTATACCTGCTGGAGTAGCAGCGGTACAGAATACCCTGAGGGAGGGAAATACGCACGCACACACACACACACACACACACACACACACACACACACACACACACACACACACACACTGAATGAAACCACAGCACATTGGAAAACTGGGACTATCGAAGCAAAGCTGGATCTGAAAATGCATGTTTTTACGACCCGTTTTGTCGTTTTATCTATTTGACTAAACCAGTGATTTTCACAACTGAAAACAAATCTTGTCCAAAACAGCGGACACAGAGCAACTGATTTTAACAACTTTGTGTCTCTTCTAACCAGTGTTAAGTATTATCCGGCGTTACTAACGCAGTTATTTTTTCAGTAACGGAGTAATGTAATTAATTACTTTTCCCATCGTTGCATCGTCGTTATCGTTACTGAGAACGCAACGTGGCGCGTTACTACAATTTGGTTGAATGAAGCGCGAGTAGTCAGGCTTTGGCTACACATCAGCTGCCTGGAGAGAGCAGATGTGCAAATGCGATAATGATTGGCTGGGTGGGGGGATGACCTGCTCACACTGTCTCACTGCACGCTCTGACTACCACTAAACACAGGACAGCAACAATGGCGACGAGCCAGGGAAATTAAGAGGTAGCATTCTGGAACTGGAAGTACCGGCACTACTTCTCGCTCATTGAAATTAAAGACAAGAACGTTTATGTAACGTGCACGCTATGCCCAGGAAAAAAAGACTTTATCCACGTCTGCCTCAAGCAACTCCAATATTATCAACACATGCTAACACGACACTTGTTGCTGCTGCTAACCGAACCCCATAATAACCCCATAATAACCCCATAATAACCCCAACCCCATAATAACCCCATAATAACCCCATAATAACCCCATAATAACCCCATAATAACCGCATAATAACCCCGAACCCAAATGCAGCTAGCGTGAGCTCCGCGGAGGAGACGGAGCCACTCTGTTAAAGATATTATAGAACGTAATAGCGTTATAGAACATAAAAAATAAATTACTTTTTGGGAGAAGTAATTTGTAACTAATTACTTTTTAAAGTAAGATGACCAGCACTACCTCTAACCTACTTTGTTAACACATGTTTTAAATGTCACTATACTGATCATTAACCCGTATTTATGCTTATTATGTCAAACATCTTCACAATCACAAACAAGTGATGTAACCTACATCATCCAAGCAGCAAAGTCCGCATATTCAGACTTTCATTCAATATATTCAGACTTTCATTCAATATATTCAAACTTCACATATATATAATAATTTCCTAAACAGCATGCCATAATATATATATATATATATATATATATATATATATATATATATATATATATATATATCCCTAACCCTGTTCAGCTTAGGCTTGCGCCCTTGTCCTTTACGCACTGAAATTCCTCCTCATTCCTTGAATCTTTTAATTATGTTATGCACTGTTGAAGGTGAAATAAGCAAATGTCTTCCTATCTTTATTTGAGGAACATTGTTTTTAAACATTTCAATAATTTTCTCACGTATTTGTTGGCAAACTGGCGATCCTCGGCCCATCTTTGCTCCTAAAGGACTAGACCTTTCTTGGATGCTGCTTTTGTACCAAATCATAATTACAATCACCTGTTGACATCACCTGTTTCAAATCACATCATTATTTAACCAATTTACCTGATTACTAGCCCTAAATTGCTCCTGTCCCAACCTTCTTTGAAATGTGTTGCAGGTCTGAATGACAGGAAAGGATGTATATTTACAAATGAAATTAAGTTGACCAGACAAAACATGAAATATTTTGTGTTCTCATTGTCTGCAATGAAATACAAGTCAAAGAACATTCAGAAATCACTACTTTCTTTTTTGATTTGTGTTTTTCATACTGTCCCAACTTTTTCTGATTTGGGGTGGCAGTACCCTACATATACATATCATGATACAAACATGTACTGGATAATCTTCTGTTTAATTGATAGTGTACACACAGACACGCCAAAAATATGCAAACACAGACAACCAGACCCCCCACACACACACACACACACACACACACACACACACTAAGGGCTGCATTGGGGCTGACAGGTAGCCCCTGCCGGAGAGTTCACATCTAGTTCAGGTGATGTATTAGAGTAATTACACACACACACACACACACACACACACACACACACAGCTCATGTGATGCATTGTAATGATTAGATGCACCACTGGGCCCAGAAGCATTTCTTCTTTCTAGTTCCCCACCATCTCCTGTCTCACACACACTCGCACACATGCACACACAGTAACTTCATGTGAAGCATCAGTGTAATTACTTCAAATTCAGTTGGGTGTCACACACAAACAACACACAAACAGAGCTTTGTTAAAGTTAGAGTTATTATATATGTGCTGTGCTCATAGCACTGTGTCGCTCTCACACAGACACCCACACATATTCAGTTCAAATATGGACGTAATTACTCCAAACTTTGCTCTCATTGGTCACAGGTGTTGCCTCTAAATGAGTGTAAATGAAAGCCATTAATCGTTGCTGGAGGCAAAGCTTAAAGAGAGTGATTAGCAAAAACACAGTGGGCACTCTGCAACAGAAATATGACTGGAGGTAGGAGATGGTGGATGGCTATGAGGATAAATGGATGGATGGATGGATGGATGGATGGATGGATGGATGGATGGATGGATGGATGGATGGATGGATGGATGGATGGATAGATAGAGGGAGGAAGGAAAGGTTGCATACATTAATTGTAACTTGTGCTTGTTAATAATGGGGGGGGGTCTGGGTCTAGGAGACAATGATCAGCAGCAACATGAAGTAATGAGAAACAGACAAATGACAAGCGGCATACTTGTGAATACCAGAAGGAGGGAGGGGCGGGTGGAAGGTAGAAAGAAGAGAGAAAGCAGGAAGCATGCAGAGATGGAGGGAAACACACTAATGGAGGTGAAGACAGATTGCATTAAAGATAAACTGAGGTACAGATAGATTGTGGTAAAGACACATGGGTTCATTAGGGAGAGAAATGACCAGTGGTAAAACTGTGTAGATTGATGGATGAACTGATGGTTTAGTGTGTTTGAGTGAAAAGTGGTTGAATGAACAAACTGATGATGGACCCTTGTCTTTCATTTGTGTAAAAGCAGTTGATAGCATGCATTCACGGTTTACATATAATCAATCAGCCCACTTACTTTATTGATTTAAATAATGGTCTACTCAAATTACATTGGGGCAGTGATGTAGGGTAAAGGAACATCAATTTAAACTTGAACACTATTTTCTCAGTACACCAATTGCTGCTAAGAGGCAGAAAAGCAGTTTATACGGTGGCCACTTAGACTTCCTGATTCTGAGTGGATGGCAGGCGTCCATTAATTTCTTGTAAGTGTAACTAACGTAACTTAAAGCATCAGTGAGAATATCACAATAACCTGTATTAATGATATTTAAGCACTAGAAATCAGAATAAGGTTTGGCTCTTGTGAATTGGCTACGACCACTGTTTGAATAGCAAAAGCAGTATCAAAACATTTATTTTAACATTCCACAAGGATTGTGAATCACACAGAAAAAAAACAACAACAATAACAACAACAATCAGAAATCCCCCAAAACAGTCAGTCAGTTTAAAAGAAAAAATCAGTCCAGTCAATCAGTTCAATGTTCAACTCAGTTGAGTTTCAGTTGAGTTCCTGTGTGGTTTGTTGAATAAAAGGCCTTGTTTCAAATCACTACCCGGGCATTGTGTGATAATGTTGGAGATCTCATAAATCTTATCTGTATGATGTATCCAAAAGCGTACAGTCCGCTAGCTCGGCGGGTGGATGGCCACTGGTTACAGACACTCCCCAGAATCGCAGAGTCGCTGAATCACTGGATCACTGGCTCGCCGTAGAATCTCTCTCTCTCTCTCTCTCAACAGTGGCAGAACAAAAAAAACTATCTGCATACAGCAATGCAAAATATCTAATTAGTAGCTGTACATGCTTTATCACTAACACATTCAAAAACACTGTAACTCAAATTCAATTCTATATCACTCAGTTTAAACATGAGCATAATGCACTGTGTAACATACCACCTCAAATATGACTTAAAACACAGTCAGTAAAAATACACGTAGTAAAAAAGCAAAAGTGCAAAGTGCTACATTTTACAGGTTTAAACGTGTAATCTAGAAAGTTACTGAACTCATTAAAATAATATTGCCACAAATAAGCTGGCAAAAGATGTTGCAAACATTCTTTATGACGGCTCTAAGCCTCAAAACATTAGCCCGTTAAAGCAAACTCATAGCTGAATAAGCATACATAAATTCATGTTACGCCATCTCATTAACAATGCACATGTATGCAACAAAATGGCGTTCCAAATTGCAACGGTAGATTAGCAAAAATAAACATATCAATCATCTCTGACTGTTTTTTTTTAAAGGACATAACAGGAACAGCAAAGAAACATAAAATGCACATAGTATATTAGGATAGCTTATCTTTCTGGTTTTAATCAAACTAAGGTGGCATGCTAGGAAGTAGTTTCCCTCCTGTTGTACTCACCGGAGATTCTTAAAGTTATCCAAAGGGAAAAAAAGTGTAAACAACAGTTCACAATAACTAAGGCTTCTTTGCCACTTTTACTAGCTAATATTAATACTGAAATTGATTTCTCCTGTGTGTTAAGTGATCCGTTTCACTATATTTATCTCACTCCGTCTTCATCTAACGATTCACTTGACCAGAGGGGGAAAAAAAGGAGTCGCTCATCTTCTTTAGCTACACAACATAGAGTGGCTCATCCAACAAACATGAAGCAGCGCCATCTAAGGGAATGGAGAATGACAGCAATTGCAATACTTTGGCCCTGTGCATTTTAGCTGGGCTACATAAGGGACATTATAACTTGACCAGTCTGACACAAGTGTCTGTTTGCCATCTGATTTCATGCTGCAGCTTACAGAGAGTGAGAAAGAGGTAGCATGTGGGTCCGTCTATGATGAAGGGAAAGAGGTGGAGAATGCAGGTGAGCCTGTGTGTGTGTGTGTGTGTGTGTGTGTGTGTGTGTGTGTGTGTGTGTGTGTGTGTGTGTGTGTGTGTGTGTGTGTGTGTGTGTGTGTGTGTGTTTACTTAACACTATAATGTATTCCACATATGATGTGTATCTCAGTTGTAAACTTTGTACATTGTGGAACACGGGTGTGTTAAGTGTTAAAGCTATCTGAGAGCAGGCTAAAAAAAAACAGAGGCCCCTACTTTACAGATTTGGTAAGAATGAATGAAACATTATTTGACCATAGAAAAGCCATTGTCTGAAGATAACAACAAAGCAAAACAATTCAATGTTTAGGGTTTCGAAGTACATTTATGAGGCCATATGATACGTCAGCTGGCCCACTCTGTTGTGATTGGTCAACCACATTCAAACAGGCCACTGGGCGGGCTGTGTTTGCTCAGTGTTTTTGCACCTATGGGCAACACACTGGGCTGGCATTCACTGTTTGAGGAATTTCAAACAGGAATGTGGGCAAGGCGTTGCTGTCTGTGGGAGAGAAAGCTCTGTTTGGAGTGAAATAAATAATTTTTAATTTGAGGAGAAAAACACTAAACTGCTACAAATATGCTTGAGTGAATTTGCCCAGCACTTCCAAAGCATGACTTCAGCAGGATGTAACAGGAGATAGGAAGTTTTCACCTGGCATTAGAAGGTTGGAAGACAGTCGGTAGGACACTGGCATCCCATGCTGTGCTCCCTGCTGTGTCAGTATCGCACGTCCACTCTACTTAACAAATTTCTCCATCATCAAGCAACTATCACCAAGGTGACACCGTGAAGCTGTCACAGCCATACCCTTGGAGCCAGTCACTATGGTAACATACTGCTGTGCATGCTATGCCAACAAGGCAAGGTGCAGGGGAAAAGGTGAGTGGAGGGTATTAGCTGAAGATCAACATTACATGCAAGTTTGACTTTTTCCAGTCAGATAAGAATGAGCACTGGAAGAACTGAACACATATCTAAAAAAGTAAAGAGAGAACTAACACTATCAGACATCAAATATTTACCTCTGATTTTCTGGCAGAGGTATAATGGCACGCTGGCATCAGGGCCAAATTCTACAAAGTTGATGAGTGTTACAGACATTAACTCTGCTTGTGTCAACAATAGATATCTCTACAGGGCTTAAATCTTTCATTTGCCTGTGTGTATGAGTGTGTTAAAGAGAGTGTGACTGATCGAGTGATTGAGAGGACAGATGGTATTTGCCAGTCTATCAGTCAACAGTAACAAATCAGAACATTCTTAATAATGTAGTATTAAGGCTACACAAGGACGACAGTGATATGCTGCTGACCTTAACACAAAATAAGTTACAATCCTGGACAGGTCACCAGTCAATCACAGGGCTGGCACACCAAGACAGACATCCATTCACACTTACATTCATACTTAAGATGCTTGTCTCTGGACCATAGAGTGTAAAAATTATGGACGTCGCATCAGCGTCAATATCTTGTTATTTTGAAGGCAGAAATGCTCATATTTGGAAAAACAGGGTGGAGTGGCGACTAAGCCACTGTTGAGTATGGCATCATGGCGCTGCGCTTAGCTAAACGCTAAACACTACGCAGACATTTTCAGGTGACCAAAATGTTCCAATTAACTTTGATGAAGTGAAAACACATAGTGAGAGGGTCAAAGTTTGAGATGAAAACACGGACAACACCCTAAACCCAGTTCACAGCTATTCTAATGTACACAGTGCCATGGTTAGCATTGCTAAGCCTCTGTTATGATGGACAGGTCGGTGTGTAGCCACGCCCCTAAAGCATCTCCTGCTTTATCGTCTATTTTAACCGTCTCAGGAGCTGAGCGTCTTGCTGCCTTACTCACAGATTATATTGTCTCTACAAGTACTTTACAGAACAATCACGTGTTTATTAAGCTAGTATCTACCTTCCACTCTAACCACTCCTGTAATTAAATTCTTCTCTTTTCTGGTGTTGTCCTGATAAAAGGGATCTGTGATATATATGGATCTGTTGTATTATGTTTTTCCACATCCAAGATGAATCTCTCCTAGTCCGTGATCTTGTAGATGAGACATATACGATATTGAGGGGTGTGTTTCACACAGAAGAGCCCACTAACCACTGCTAGCCACCGCCAAAGTTACAACATGTAGGCTGATACAAAATGTAACATAAAACACAAATAAAGCTGAAAGCAACAGACACATGGAAACCATCTTTGTTGAATCAGGATGCTGATTGGCTGTTTACATGGCGCAATAAATACCCCAGAACATTATTCAAACACAAGTCAGTGTTGAAGGACTAAATAACTGCAGAAGGTTACAGGTCAGGCTACCAAGCTCCATAATAACCAATAATCTATTATTTTATTCCATCACAATTATTTTCAAAAATGTAAATATATGTTTCCTTCCATTTATGGTGACCCCACTTTCAAGCACATCTTTGATCCTAATTACCACTGGTCCGAACGTATGTAGCCCTGCAAATATGAGCCTTCTATCTTGTATGTATTTCCTGCATGAAATCAGGACATGCACCACTGTCTCCTTTTCCTTACACAGAGTAAAGTGCCCAGTTGGGTGTTTTAATATAATAGAATTCTTAATTTACTGATAAGTACTTGCTCTTTTCGGTTAGCCCCACTGTTTCTCACTCCTCCTACTTTATTTTGTATTGCAGGTAAGTGTCTCCCTTTTTTTCTGCACTATCCCAATATTGTTGCCACTGTTTGGAAATTTTCCTCCATACAATGCTTTCCCCCCCTGACTTTGACAGTGTAAGATTAATTTCTGCATTTCCTTTCTTGACCGCCTCCTTTGCTAACTTATCATCCACCCTCTCATTTCCTGGAATTCCTGTATGTGCAGGCACCCACATGAACATTACATTTTTACCCTGATTGCTGGAGGGAAGTAAGATCCCCACACCTTAATCAAATTAGCACTTCCTGGTTCCGTATGATTGACCTAACCAATCAGAAGCTAGGAAGACAGTAGTAAGGTACATGTGAGGAGAAACCACAGAGGTACATTCAGCTGATTATTCGGAAAAAATACATTTGAACTTGTAAAGATGTAATTAGTCAATGCTGAAAACTATCTAAACATACTTGTATTAATTGCATGCAGTCATATGTAATTAAGATTGTCCTTCACAAAAGTCTGTGAACCACTCCTCTGTCGCTCTCATCTCATGCCACTGGGCTCGACTCAACTCAACTCACTCTTTTTTGGTTTTCCATTAGCAAACGTTGTGGTACTTTTTTTGGTGCCACCTTGGTGGAGGTTCCAAGTGAGCCGATACTAGACGGTGAAATTAAAACACTGCAGACCAGTAATTGGTCAGAGAGGGACATCCTGCAAATACCCGCAATTTTTAAATAGCCAAACTACCGTCAATAGCAATCGCAATTTTCTATGCCAAAAACTACACCAAACACTACACCGTAAACTTGACGAAGTGCAGACATCATTGCAAATAAAGGGATTCAGAGAGTGTCATGTTGAAGATGATGTCACGGCAGTTTCACACTGCGCAATGTCTTTTAGCTGAGAATTCCAACCACACTGAGGGGATACTGTCAAGAAACAAACCCATCACGATTGTTATCTACTGGCTTGATATCTGTGAGTTAATTCTGAAAGCTGTTACGAGCGCTTGGAGATCAACGTGACACGAAGCAGGGTTTAGTTCTTAATGTTTTAAAGGTTTAAGAATAAATACAATCGCTCTATTTATTTCGATGACATGAGAGTAGGTAGATAAGAAAGGGGCTCCATAGGAAAGGTGATTAATTCAAGGAGGTTTGCACGGATAAATCTTCAGGAAGGAAAACAGTGTAACAATTTATGATACCAATTAAGACAGATGAGAGAGGCTTTGTTCAGAGGTTTTACAGAACGGAATGTAACATATTCACAACAGCTACTATCCACAGTGGAAAACAAAATAGGGAAAAAGATCAGGTACCAAAAGTGAGTTGAATCAAGCAGAGCTGGATAAAGCGTCAGTGCCAAACTTATTGCAAATCATATTTCCTTATGTTCAACATGAACTATTAGTCACTGTAGTTGGAGAACTGCAGCTCTGTTTGCACTCCCCACTGTTTAAGGCTTGACGTGTTTCTGATAGAATTACAGCTTATTCAGAGTCACTCTGAATAGTGTCTCCTCAATGGTTGAAAAGTGTACTGCATGTCTTCCCTCAGGCTATATTATGGGTGCCAGTCAGCCTATCAATCACCACCCTGCCAGCACACCAATCACATTCACAACATTCTAAACTGTGGAATAAAGATGAGGGCCCCCTTGGATTTTGTACCAGCTATACTTATGAAGACAGATGGACTTGACACAAGGATAAAAAGTTTTTAGATTATTATTTTTTGCTTCCTTTTTGCTAGTGGGTAAATAGACCAATTTGTTTCCTAATGTTTGCCCTGTCAATATGGCTTGCACTTGATAACCACACAGGCAAAGCAGGAGGCACTTGGCTGTAATCCTTCAATGGGATTTGGGAAAACAAAGTAGACCAGGAAGGGCTCACGTTGTGCTGGTGATGAGTGGTAATAATGAGAGGATGGCGAGTGCTTTTATAAGGGTAGAGCAGGTCAGGAATGAAAGCACTTCTGAGGCATGTGAAAACGCACACACAAACAAATGCACAATGGCGTGGTGTATCTCTCTGTGCTGCAAATGTAATCCGCTGATGACACACTCACATAAAAAACATTGTTTTAGGGGATTTAAACACTTTTGAGGTAAGTATGCACAAGCGTGTTGTCACAATAACTCAAGGGGATAGAAGACGTTTAAAGGGATACTTCACTGATTTAGCATTCAGCTTTGTATCAGTAGAAACCCGGTAGTATTTCTGAATGACCGTGCTTCCCTCCCTCATGTCCCCCTGAGAGGGGAGATCTCTGCATTGGGGGTATGGAAAACATTCCTCCGATGACGCAAAATGACGATTTTTGCGTCATTGGAGGAATGTTTGGCCAGAGGCAAAAGACTACAGCCAGTAGTAGGAGCTACTTCCGCATGTTTTCAACCCGCCCATCACCCGAAGCTAGCCGATCTCAGCCGAAAAAAAACGAAATGTCAGCCATCTTTAATCCTCGCTAAGCAGGGCTCTCTCTTCTCAGCAGCAAACTTTTACAAAATGATGTGCTTTCAAACTACCGCACACCTGTACCACCGGGATACATCGCTACAGATCGGAGAATATGGAGGGAACGTTATTACAGGCGGAATAATTGGCACACTACGAGAGCTTCGCCTGCCACAGAGACCAGCACGGGGACCAGCAGTCTCGCTCGATGCCCCGAGCCGGGTAGGGGACCTCCTCATCGGATAGGTGGGAAGCTAACGCTAGCCGGCCACCTGTCCCATCAATCCTGCTTGCAAGTGTCCGTTCATTAAACAACAAACTGGACTACATCCAACTTCAACGATGCTCCCAACGCGAGTTCAGAGACTGCTGTGTTTTGTTATCGTGGAAACATGGCTGAACAACAGTGTTCCGGACTGTCCAGCTACCAGGCCTGCTAGCCCTCCGATGATCCGAGCTAGAGATGCTCTGTATGAAGGTGGGCTGTGTTAACACGGACTGGTGCAGAAATGGGGTGATTTGTATCCAACTAACTGCTAACTGCTGGCGTTTGTGACTGTTACATGGCGACCATTCGACATTCCACGCTAATTCACGGCTGTGTTTATACTCTGTGTTTACAGCCCACCAAGCCTAATGCTAGTATGCTTAGCTGAACATTACAGAGCCTATAATGTGTGTGTGCACTAAAGGTAGCCTGTTTCGTATGTCGTTTTTATATAATGTCGTTTTTATATATTTTAAATGTGTAACACCACTTGAGCCATGATGAAACGTTGTTTCGTGTATATGGTTGAAATAACAATAAAACACGTCTCTGGTTGAATGCATCGCTGTCTTGTCTGTCTGTCAAGTGGTAGGCGTGGCTTGGGAGTGGACTCAAAGCAGCAAAGCGAAGTGCATTCTGGGATTTAGTGTCTTTCATCCATATGAGCCAAAAACACATTTTCTGGCTTTTCTCGGCCTAGAAGGCACCAATTTCATTTTTGTTTTCACAATTCTGCTACATAAGTGACCCAATTTAAAGATATATTCAGCTGTCCAGCGGTGAAGTATCCCTTTAAGAATTTGGGCTCTGCAAAAACCTGCAAGCTGGTCATTAGGTGTGGATACAGTATATGAGATAGAAGTCACAGCTCTGAATGTCCAAGCCGTTCTAACTCCCAACTTGTTAAATACTGTCACAGATTGTGGTTCCCTAAGTTAGCATCATCCAAAGTCCACACACAGTGGCTACACAGTTCAGTTCCATATACTCTCAGAATTGTTGATTTTGAATATAAAAAACTGTCTAGATCATCACAGTTAAGGACCACACAGCATAGGAAAAGCCATAATATAGCATACAAATAAGAAATTGGAGTGCTGTACTTCTTTAGCCTATTTTTAACTCAAAACCAAACCTTTGGTGCATTTTGGTAACTTCAGATGCCATTTCCATTTAGTTTATAGGGGCAGGAAATGCATGCAAATAGAAACACATAGAAAGAATACACAAAAAGAGAAGAGAAACTATCTCTCGATTATGAATCAAAACACAAACACTGAGACCTCATAAGTATGCAAACACTTCAAAAATAGCTTGATATATTGATAAACACTCAAAAATCTGTGAAAAGGGCCTTATCAAACCCTTGCACGCCAGCGCCAAGACGAGAAAAAAAAAATACAAAGCCTCCCAAAGGTTAATGAGATTCCTCAATGTCCAACAACAACCATCTAAAGTTTTTGGAGAGAGCCACCGGGGTGTGGTGGGAGGGTGATTCAAGGGCTCCACAATGTGTTTACACAGGATGAAAGAATGTGTTAATTTGAATTAAAATTTGTGTCAATCAACACAGCCCGAGACACTACAGGAAGTTCAGGTTCTAGGTTTTTTTTTTGTCACACAATGACATGACAAAAACAGCTAAATGAATAGCTTGATAAATAACAAACATCTAAATTTTTTATTCCTTGAGCGATTTTGAAGCAGGGTGGTTTTTTTTTTCCAACATTATATTGACTTTATTATGTTTAATTTTGGAATAAACTGAAGTGGCATTTTACTTTTTAAGTAAAAGCTGCACCTTTTTAGTGGCCTTTACAGTTAAATTTAGCTGACAGAAGGTGACTGTGAGCTGGTTACAGAGCACAGTGAGGTTACGGTCGTTTCAGCACCAAAATGACTACTTAAAGGTGCAGTGGGTAAGTCTTATAAAACTACCTTTCTGTCATATCTGCTGAAACTGACCCTATGTTCCAGTAGAACTACATGAAGCAGGTCATTTAAAATAAATCTGTCTCTTCTGGCTCCACCTACAGCCTGGAGTGAGATTTGCAAACATCCACCACTCCCTGTTCAGATGCACCAATCAGGGCCATGTCTAACTGCATGTCAATCACTGCTCATGCACGCGCATTCATTCTCCCTTGTGGGGGGAGGGGCTTAGGAGACCTTTTTGGCTTTAGCTGAAAGGGGGGAGGGACTGAGAAGTTGTCGATGTTCAAATTTTTTGGCTAAGTCCTGGATCTTCACAATCCTCCCTACAGCACCTTTAAGATTAGAAAAAAATGGTTTGGGTAACACTGGTTGCCTTACGTAGTTCTTCCAGGACACAAACACCTGTTTTCTGGGTGAAAGTCTTGTGTTTTCCCCTTGACTTCTTCTGAGACACAAACTCCCATCCCCGTCTTGAAAGCTTGTTTTATGACCCACCCATTCAGCCCGACCCCCTCACTATGTAGATCTTATGAAGTGGCTGTCACTGTGGAGCGTGCAGTAATAAATAAGTGCATGCAAATTACAGTGCTATTACTTTTCATAGCTTTATGTAGAAAAGGTTCATGAGAAC
The DNA here is from genome assembly GCA_023631565.1 of Gymnocephalus cernua. NCBI lineage: Eukaryota > Metazoa > Chordata > Actinopteri > Perciformes > Percidae > Gymnocephalus > Gymnocephalus cernua. Next base: position 3,947,582 of record CM042428.1, on the reverse strand, counting down.
AGCCTGAACTCAACCACCTTGCAGACATGTTGTGGGTACTTAAGGCTTTGGCGCTGCAGGAATCCTTCCTTTAATGTGTGAACCCAATTCAGTAAATACACTAGCTGTGTGAGTGATACAGTGATCTACTGTAAAGACCTTGAAATTGAAATGTTTCAGCATTGCCTGTGAGTCTGTATCTATCCTATCAAAGTCTCTGCTGATCACCGCGTCCGGACCCCCCCACTGCTGTGATCGCAATCACAGATATCCTACATGTCCAAATTGTCATGTTTGTGTCCAGTGGCAAGTGTTCTTCACACAACACTCTAACACAACTTTTAAAATGACAGTCTTTCAGGTGGCTTTCGCAATTTCTTTCATAGCCTGCTTAGCTGTGACTTTGTATCATTTTGGATCTGTTATTTTTTCCTTCTTACCTATTTCCTTAGATTTCGCATCTAATAGCTCTTTATTTGCATTGTGCATTTACACGCACCAGATCCAGACACAAATAGGCCACATGCCTTCCTGCAGACATAGTCGCTGTGCCGTCTTTAAGCCCATAATTTGTGGAGAATTATTCCGTTTTGTCCTTTAAGTGGCACGTTGCATCTCTCCGGGGCCTCGGATGTGATAATAGCGGCCTCTTAATAACAATCTCTTTTCTCTTTGGCTGGGTTTATTTTGACAGACGGCGCGTCTGAAACATGCAAACAGATGTGACCTTAACCAAGCGCTCGGCGGATTTGTGCATTCGATTAGATGTGAAGGGAAAAGACACAGAGAGAGAGAGAGAGAGAGAGAGAGAGAGAGAGAGAGAAAAGGCGACTGATTTCATTGTTAAGGCAGTACATTCATATGACATCAGGGATGAGTACAAATATCGTTGTATGTATTTTATATTGTATTTTCTTTAATGTATTTTAATTCCTTACCCCTTTTCATGTGTTATTAACTATATGGTTTAATTTAATAATGGATTTAATCAGCATCTCAAAAAATACAGATCGCGATTCTTTGGTAATAGAGCCCGTAATGTTTTTCTCTGTTATTCATTCAGAACAAAAGCAGCTTTTCTACACATTCTGTATCCGAGGCCAGTCACTCTGATGAAGACAGTCTCTCCACCCACAACATAACGTTGTCTCATAATGTATACACTTCAACAAAGGACACATTTATAAGTTGGATGTTTTCCATGCTTTTCCAGCTCACTATTTCTTCCAATATGCCAGGAAAACCCAATAAACAACTGACCAGTGTTAGTTAGAATACACAAACCAAGTCTGTCAGCTGCAACCCGTGTGCTACAGAGAGGTGACTGTTTCCCATCTATCTGAGAGGCCTCAAGGAGAGACCAGTGAATATTTAATATATGTATATATATATAATATGTTTCACATTGAATCTTTCTCTCTCTCACACACACACACACACACACACACACACACACACTTGTGTGATACAGTAAATTGATGCTGACTTGGGTCACTACACTAACAAGACTCTGGATATACCCATTACTTTTTAATGTGTGTGTGCGTGTGTGTGTGTGTGCGTGCGTGCGTGACAGCTAAGGTCAGAATTTGATATACGTCTACAGCAAAAAGACAACAGTAATTTTATGGATGTGCACATTCTACACTCTGCACACACAGTCTATATCATGGTTGCTGAACATTAAGCATTGCCAAAGGTGAAAAACAACTCACAGAATTCCAATTTACACAAATAAGTAACTAAGTCAATAAAACAAATATTACTAAGCGTAAAAACACATTTTCTCATTAGTCCATCAAGTGAAACTCTTAGAGTGCAAGAGTGTCTTAAGCTTGAGTTAGTAGACAACAAGCAGAGGAAATGACAAAGTTCAAGAGGTTACAGCACCCAGCTGGTAATACTGTCACCACATTGGGATATTTTAATGGACATATTACAGTAAGAGAAATACAGCAACTGCGCTGGTCATGGGATTCCATGGCCATCGACAAATGGAAACGCTTGACCTCACAAACAAACCATATTGCTCTACAAGTCTCTTTGCATTAGTCTATATCCTTGACGTATGTTTTTCTCCCATCCCAGAATACTGTGTGGACTAGTCAGAAACTCCTCCGCTCCACAGCGTGTGGATGGTCTGGCAAAGCGAGACTACTTTGCATAAACATCATTGGATGTAATCCCCAGTTTCTGCAACTCTCTTCTCATTCAAACTGCAGTGGAAACCACAGCAGTAAATAAACATCAACAAACCAATATGGACAACATATCCTTCAAACTATACAACAATATCAGTTGTTTGTTCCTACCCTAAATAGACCCACAGGAGTGTTTCATAAAATAGCACCACTAGCGGTGGCGGAAATATGGCCTCATATCTAAACCAAAGAACGTCGGTCTTTAACGGTGTGAAACCATCGCAATTTGATTATGTGTAGGTACAAAAACTTAAAGTTTAGTAAAAAGATCATGGTTTGGGTTCAAATCAGTTACTTTACTTCACTTTACTTCACTACATTACCTCACTTTCGGTTATGCACGTGATGCTGTATGTGACGTACGTAAAGATAAAAAAAACTCTCCGTTTACGGGACTCTAACCCCGCTATCCAGTTGAAAGTCCTGTGTTTGTTGACCTAACCCCAAAACGCTGACCTAACCCCAAAATCACCCAACCCCCCCCAACCTGCTTCCTCATGTGGAAATTTGGCGCTCTTATATTTCGTAACCTTACTTCCTGCTTTGTCATAAATACTACAGCCAGCAGAGGGTGCCGCCAATAGAAACTTCTGGGAGCATTTTTTGGAAGACAGTCTTAATATTGAAGCAACGTTTTCTAAACTTAGGGACTGTTAGTTTTTTATTTGAGGGGCTACTGGAGGCGTTTTGTACGGTGGCCAACAGGGGCAAACGCCCTGCAACTTAAGAAAACACAAACAAATACACAAAACACAAGCAAATTAAGAAAACGACTTAATTAATTTGAAAACACGTGCAGCATTCAGCAAACGCGCTCCAAATACCACAACACAACCAAATACATAAACATGCTGCGTATAGAAACGATGCAAAAAGAAAAACAATTTTATTAATTTGACAACACATGCGCAGCATTCAGCAAATGCACTGCAAATATCACAACACAAACAAATACATAAATGCACTGCAAATACACACAACGGAAGTGCTCCAGACCTGTAGGGGGAGCGCTAAGTGGAACAGCTTGATTTTTGAGCCCTCGGAATGAGAGCGCTCCCATTGGTTAAAAAATGAACCTAGACTTTCACCCGGGAGAGCGGAGATTGCGTCCCGCGTGTGTTGTTTGTTAGTTGTGTGTGTGTTTTTTTAAAGAAAGCCTTCCCCAATATTCTTTTCCTAAACCCACCTATTTAATGTTTTCCTAAGCATGTGACGTTCATCAGCCGTCATGTTTTTATCATTTGTTTTTTGGGGTTGTCAGCTTAATGTACAGGTAACCATTGTTTTTGTACAACCATGACATACATGACTTAACCTCTGCTTTCTCATCTTACACGTCACACTCATCTGTTATGGTGTGGTGGCCATTTCAGTAGATTTACTCACTAACATTGTTGTGGAAACACAATAAGCATGGGAACTAAATGCACACTTCCTGCATTACTGCATCACTTCAAAGCTGGCCCGCCCAATCAGAATTTCAAAGTTAAGTGTGTTGGTGTGCAAAGAGCTGCAACAATCACAACAACCATGGATTGCTGTTGTGGCCAACAACTGGAAACTTTATACATTGTTCGACTGCTATTTCATTACTAAATTCACTTCTGAGACTTTTTTATGCGAGAAATCAACAATGTAGAGCTCAAATATGGGCCGTTTTACGAAAAATGACAAATTTCAAATTTGGTCCGACTGTGTCGGAGTTCAGAAGCTCCACAGTCTGATGTGACCAACCCAGTCTCACATCAGTTCGTGATATAATCACGAAAATTAATCTATTAGAACGTGATACCATCACGTAATTGTGAAGATTTACGTGCTGTAGTCACGTTTTTTAAACTAATGTATTTTAATGGGAAGCATCTTTCGTGATTACAGCACGTTTCTTTCTGCCAATCGGCTGCAGCAGAGAAGCTGATACAGCTGCGTTATTATTGGTATTGCAACTGCAACGTTTAGTTTTAAATGAATGTAGCCTACTGGCAGTCTGGCACACGTGGATGCTCAGTATTTTCTGTGGGTGCTCGAGATCGAGGCAACATGAAACCTTTGAGCTAGACAGCTTCATTATATTCCAGCTCCATGTCAGTGACGATACTTAGGCAACAGGTAGCGCAGTTAGCTATAGGGTGTTGCTGTAAAACATGTTGGGTGACCCTTCCCTCAACAAATAATAAAAACACATGACCCTCCCCTATTTTGTTTAAATTATGATGTCATCAGAGCAGAAAAGTAAAGTTTTAAAAATGTGGAAGATGGGAAAAGTATAACATTTTATTGTGGCAGTGATGGCAGAAGAGAATGGCCTATTTTCACCTTTATTTTGTATGAACAAACACACTGACACACACATACACACACACTGACACCCTTGCTAATGAGAGCTAGAGGGTGAGCTATTGCTCCCTTGCCCTCCATGCTTGGCTGCAAACAGGATAAACATGGACTTAACCACAATCCTCAGAGGAATGGGACGACCTTTCACAACTTCACTTCTGTGTGTGTGTGTGCGCGTGTGTATGTGTGCTTGTGCTTGTGTGTGTGTGCATGTTCAAGTTCATGACGTCATTATCTGTAACAAACCATTGGACACACAACATACAGAACACGCAGCATGTTTAGTAAAAGAATAGAAAGTGTTATGCATGCTTAACTCTATTGGCCTATGCACATTTTACGTTGTGAATCATGATTTGATTTAGTGCCTAATGGCACAAATCAAGAGGAGGGTGCTGTTTTTCCAGAGCGTTCCCTCTTTGTTATATTCGTTAATGCAAGTTGTAATTACTTCCTCTGTCCTCTTTTCAGTTCCTGCTATGCTGTGTGTAATGGACATTTTGGTAACATTGATTTGATCATGAGTCAGTACATTGTCTTTGTTGGTATTTTATTCTTGTGCACAAGAAGAGAAGTTTACAGAGGGTCAGAGTCTGCAAGAATCCGTCTGTGAGGCAGTCCCACAGAACTTTATACAAATGCTCTCACTCAGAAACCATGAGCTAACACACACGGAATTTCTTAATAAGCTAGCAGATACATTATTATCAGTTTCTACCTAAGAGATCTCCCTTAATTGAAATCCCTAATCTTGTCAAGGACATTTAGCTAATTTAAAATGATTACTATAGTTCAATAGTCCAATGGTTATATCCACACAAGTGAAAACTAAAAAACAAGTGATAACTAAAAAAATGAATAATGATAATTCATTTTTCCCTTACATGTGCACCATATGTTTCAAGGCTTGACTAAAAGTTTTCAGTTAAGGTATTACAACATCCACATGGTGATATATACTGATACCTATTGTTAGATGAGCACAACTCACATCATAGGGTAGGGTGGCTTGTGGACCGGAGGTAAAATGGTTGCCCCACAAGGTTGGCGATTCAATCCCAGGTCGTCCAGCCACATGTCAAAGTGTCCTTGAGCAAGACACTCAACCCCAAGTTGCTCCCCGGACACTGTATGTATAGCTGTCCGCTGCTCCTTAGGATGGGTTAAATGCAGTAACTACATTTCATTGTACTTGTACTCTGCACAGTGACAATAAAGTTGACATTTTTTATTTTATACAAAATGAAAAAAAGAGGCGTGATCAACGGTTTTGAAATGCCAATCTCAAAAAGTAGTCTCTCTGTGGTTTATTTTGCGTCTCTTTGCGCCACCTCTGCCAGCCACCCCTGTAGCTCTGCCCCTGCTTAGCTGCTGGGGAATTGAATTACATGCAAATATGAACATCACAAGTCTGCCCTACTGTACATACGTTTGCCAGATGGAGGATATGATGAGGGCTTTTGGGTGGGACAGGACAATCACAACAGAGTAGTCATTTATCATTCTCATGGTGTGTGTGTGTGTGTGTGTGTGTGTGTGTGTGTGTGTGTGTGTGTGTGTGTGTGTGTGTGTGTGTGTGTGTGTGTGTGTGTGTGTGTGTGTCTCTGCCCTGCCAACCTTGAGCTGAGGAATGACTCGTTCTGCGCCCAAGCATTAGTTCTTACGTACTTACACACACACACACACACACACACACACACACACACACACACACACACACACACACACACACACACACACACACACACACACACACACACACACACAGTTTTAGTTCCCTGCCCTCTACAGCAGGGGTCTTCAACGTTTTTTAGGCCAAGGACCCCTTAGCTGAAGGAGAGACGGAGTAGGGACCCCCTATACTGTATATATATATATATATATATATATATATATATATATATATATATATATATATATATATATATTGTATGAAATTAAGTTGCATGTTAAACTGGGCCGGATGGATGAAAATGAATAGATATATATTATTTATAAATCATGTTTTAATGTTAAACATGTGGAAGGCACAGTAAATCATTAAGCTTACCTCTATGGCTAATAGTACACTTATCTTCAATGTGTAAATTAAGTGTTATGTTTTTTTACAAAAAGGCCAAATTATCTTTCCTAATAATAGGTTGGATTCATGTTATTGTATATTTTCAGACATATTTGAATTTTAGAAAAAATAAACTTTCAAAAAACATTTTAGACAGGATTTGGCGGCCCCGCTGCACATTCTCTGAGGACCCCTTAGGGGTCACGGACCCCCTGTTGAATATCTCTGCTCTACAGCGATCCATAATTCACAGAGATAGACAAACACACATCTGCATTTTGCCTGCACCACATGCACCAACTAATCATAATTCAGGGACTGATGGATAGAAAGCTACACAAAGTCATATCCAATATATTAATATTGTCATGGTCTGAGCAGTAAACTGTTAGTAAACCCAGCCCACTTGACCCTTTAATAATAATATGCCCCTGTCTAGGGGGGTAAGAGCGCAACATAGAAGTTAAGTCACTTTGGATGAAATTGTCTGCCCTCCCAGGCACTAGGCCTAAACACCAATACACAGATCAACTACAAAAGGGGTTGGAGGCCAAGGAGAGAACCGAGGTGCTTGAGCATTAGGATGTTGTGAATAGACCAATTAGCAGTAGACACTCCCCAGGCTGAACTCACAAATCCACACATTTCCTCCTTTCCTCTGTCCTTGCATGCTTCCTCAGTGGGATGGACTAAGACGCAAGGAAGGGAAGCAAGTGGAGGAACCGTGGATTCAATTTAAGAGAACTGAGATACAGCCTAGGTTTACACGGTTTACACTAAAAGATCCTTGCAAGAACAGAGCACACACTTTCACACAAACACAGCCACTAAAGACACTGTAAATCTAGACACAGGTTGGGAAATACAACCTGTGTGTGTGTGTGTGTGTGTGTGTGTGTGTGTGTGTGTGTGTGTGTGTGTGTGTGTGTGTGTGTGTGTGTGTGTGTGTGTGTGTGTACTTGACCCTGCCATGTTGCTGTGTTAAATGTTAAACTGATTAGACAGTGATTGATTCATCCTTTCCTGATCCATTGGCATTCAGTAATGAATGTGTCAGTATCCTGACGCCTCAGCCCAGCAGGCTGCTTCTGGCCTGTTGGGCTTCCTCATATGGTATTCTGCTTTTAAAGATGCCATATTCTGCTCATTTTCAGGTTCATAATTGTATTTTAAGGTTGTAACAGAATAGGTTTACATGGTTTAATATATTTTTGTTGTACAGCACATCTCTCTCACTGCTGCAGCTCCTCTGTTCACCTTGTGTTCAGGTCTCTGTTTTAGCTACAGAGTGAATCATCTTTTCTTCTGTACTCTTTGATTCCACTCGCATATGCTCAGTAGCTCAGATGGTAGATCATGTCAGTTAGCTCCATAGACAGTAAAAGAAAGGTTGTTTCTCCAACTTTGGTCAGTTACAAGGCTGGATTAGCCGGGAGACTTCTTCTAAAGGAGGGCGCACATGGAAGTACTTCTTTTGGAGATTATGGTGAACTTGTGTGTGTTGTAGCAGTGCTTTGCCATTGAGAATGAGCTAGCATGCTAACGCTAGCGCTAGCATGCTAACGGTTGTGTTTAGCCTGTCGTTTCGGCTAGTTACGTAACAAGCCGTGCAGATTTTGAACAGCTCACCCAGAGACTGAAGGCAGGAATCATTCAGAAAACCGTATCTCACTCAAAACAGCATGGATAGATTTCTTTCCAAGTTTGTATGCGTGTGCAGAGGTGTAGTGGTAAAAAAAGAGGTGGGTAAACTATAAATTCTGGTGGACCACGACATGGTCACCTTTTAAGGTGGGCCACTGCCTACCGGTGTATGTGTATCCTGATGACATCGCTATAGGCTATCATTTGATGGTACTACCAAGGGTATCACTGGTTGTTTCCTCATCATAGGTCACACAATCACTATTCAATTCATACATTAATCTAAGCTCTTGTTAAAGAGACTCAAGAAGGAATAATAGGGTTGAAATCTATAAAGTTTACTAAATGACAAAACAGAGAGAACAAAAATATTTAAGAGATAGACTAGAGAGGGAGGCTTATATCCAGGGCTGCCAATGCAATGCACTTGTACATAATGATTAGGGATTTGGGATTATTTTCATAGTCGATTATTCTGTTGAATATTTTCTCGATTAATCGATTAGTTGTTTGGTACAATATGTCAGAAAAATGTGGATCCCAAAAGCCCAGGATGACATCCTCAAATGTCTCGTTTTGTTTCTGCTCCTGTAGAAGATAGAGGTCTGTATGAAATCAACCTTGTTACTAGAAAAACATGTTTTTAGCCGCAATCTTATGGAGAAAAACTACACTACCCACAGTCCTAAGCTTAACAGCGACGCCTCTGATTGGTTCAACTCGCCGTTTCCATAGAAACGTTTACCGTACTCGCAAAACCGCGAACGGCTATAGCGATAACATTAACTAGCTAGGTGACTAGCAAAGTGAGCTTGTTGTCACAAACTTCCAGTGGTTTAAATGTCAGAGAATGCATAATTACATCCAGTTATTTATCTGATAATGTATCCTGAACTTTACTTGTAACATGGGCTAATGGGAAAAGGTAGAGGTGACTTGTTGAGTCAGTGGCATGAATCTACTGTGAACCAAATTAACCTAAAAAACATGAAGTTTAGTACTGTTTTTCGAGCTCACTCACTTTGGGCTTGTAGCCGAGGCCGTTTGCTGGCATCAGGAGGAGGGCTGCTGTCTTGACGCCGCTTAAAAAATTGCCGGATATCTATTTTTACAATTTAATACATGAGACATGTAGGCTAGTTTGGGCTAGTGACCATGGATGTATTAAGAGAACTGATGAATCTTGATGCAGTCTGCTGCTTCCTGCTGGCTACGCAAGAGTTGCTCGATGGCGTGTTAAGCCCCCAACGTTGACTTCAAGGCAGCGCTGCGACCATTGACTTAATTCAAGGCACCTAACTGTTGCCTAATCCTAGTGCCTTCCAGGCATCGCTGCCTGGAAGGCGACGTTGTGGGCTTTAACAAACAAACACCGCAAGAGATTGGTCAACACTGACAGTAAGCAGCGCAATATGAAAGACTTCGTCTTAGGTTTAACAATCTATGAAACTAATAATGAAAAATATGAAACTAAAACGACATAAGCTTAATTTAAAATGGCTTAGGAACTATAGGCTATTTAGAGGTGGATAAACACAATTTAGAGGTGGATAAACGCACTTTGGAGGTGGGTAAACGCTATTTCTGAATTTTGGGAGGTGCGTAAACGGCGTTTACGTGCGTTTAGCCTCCACTACATCCCTGTGCGTGTGAAAGCACCAGCGACACAAAATAACACCCCAAATCCCAGAAAAAGATTTGATTGATTTTTTCCATAATATGGGCACTTTAATATCTATATTTTACACAATATATGTAAGAATTAGGGATGGGCATTCGATTAAATTTTCTTCGTCGATCGTCGGGAGAATTAATGATCAATTATCGATTAATCATTAATATTTTTATATTAAAATTCATTATTTAACTTTTTATAAATTAAAAACGCAATGAAAATACAAAAATACAGCCTATGTTTCCTTGATGAGATCTTAATCACAAGAAGAACAACTTGTGGAAGTTAAACTGGAGGTTATGCTAAACATAAAGATATTCTGCGAGCCGGCCTTCTCAGAGAGCCTTGTTTGTTCCAAAATAATAAATAAAAAGAATCACGTTAAATAACTTAACCAAAAACATAATAATACTTAGATCTGACAGGTTTTGTCAAAATGTAACTCAAAACTATCCAAGGCACGGACAAAGCCTAATATAAAATAACCAGTAACTCACATACAACTTCTGCACCAGTCTACTGGTTTTTGTTGAGAAAAATAAGCAGGTTGACATGATCTGGGGTCAGAGTCAGTCGCGACCGCTACCTGGTGACTGTCAGTCCAGCCGCCGAACACACCCGCCGGCCGGGATGCACAGGTACCTCCGCGGTACCTTGGCCAGCCCGGCCCGGGGAACCTCATTCCGTTCTTCGTAGTGAGTTTCTACCAGTCTGGTGATGGTACGTCGTGACGGAATGTGACATGTGACATCTCAATGAACGTGCAGATTCCTTGGGTAATTTCCTCTGCTCGTTGTGCATCGCAGCTCCTCTATGCTAACGCCGAGTTGATGCTAGGTTGAGACTGAGAGCAGGACGCACCGCCACCGACATTAACCAGGGTCGGATGCACTTTGTGGTACATCGTTTGAGTCATGGCCGTGTTGTACTTATACACGGCGTTGCAGTGTTTGCAGTGAACTAAGTCGTTTTTTAAATCAAAATGGTCCCACGCCACACTTCGCCGTGACCTCTTCATGTTTACTTTGGAATCAAAACGTACCTCGCAGGTAACTGAGCAGCCTATGGCACCCCCGGGTGGTAAAATGTTTAATTGCTGCTGCCACCACACTGGAAATCATTTCCTTGCTGCAATCACACTACACAACGCAACCTGCATTAGTTTAATTGATGACAAATTAACGTGATCGACGAAATTCTTAATGATCAATCGTCGATTAATCATGCCCATCCCTAGTAAGAATGTATGCATTGTATGTAAACTGTATGTCATCTGTATTTATTGTTTGGTGCAAAGTTCAATATAAGGACAAAATGCATACTTAAGGCGTTTCAATCAAGGCGCGATCAGATCACAGCCGCATTGACTCGCAGTCAGAGAGGACGCTGGCGCTGTTTGTTCGCCGCTTCTCCGCCTGCTATTGTCTCTTGTGTTCTTGTTTGTTTGTGTCCATTGCAACTTCTCCTTCATCTCATCCCACCACTGGACCAACTCTAACTCTGGACAGCCTTTCAGCTGATTCCCGAAGCCGCTTGGGCACCTCGACTGGACTGTCGCCTCGCCGGCTAGCCACTAGCTAGCCGGCTGCCCTCGCTCATCCAACTCCTCATAGACAACCTCCACCACATGCAGTCCGTGACCAAGACTGGACTTTCATCTCCTCCTGTCATGCCATGGATCTTTTTGGCACTTACAACAGCCATCCACCTCTGTGCCCCTAGCCCACAGCTAACTGCTATCACGGAGCTCTCAGTCCCTCCACTCGCCATCATGTTCAAATATTCAACTCTGCAACTGGTCAAACTCTGCAACTATGCCATTCCATCCTGCATCCCAGTCATCAAACAGCTCGGACTTCTTCGTCGATCCCATTACATCCACAGAAACTCTCGCCGCAAGTTTGTTTACTTCCACCACGGACAATCCATTCCATCCCTCTGGTCACCTGCACGCTCTGTCGCACCTCTTCCACTTCATTAGATTGCTTCCCCCACTGGATCATATAGCACTGAGCGCACCGTCAGGCTGCACAGAAAACCCAGACTGGACTACAGTGCTACCTACCCTTCACATACACCTATTGTCCACTCATTTGCAAATCCATTCACTGTCCCCCCCTCATCCGTTATACCCCCCCTCCCCACCAACCACACGCACTGCTAACCGGGTCAATCTCAGATCTCTCCAGCCTGCCCCTATCCCAGCACCCTCTCACCATGCTAACTTTCCCCTTCTCAATACTGGATCGCTCAGCAATAAAGCCCCTGTCCTCCATGAACTCATCCTCGACAACACTCTGGACTTCCTTCTGCTCACTGAAACCTGGCAACAACCCAATGACTTCTTCTCCCTCAACCAAGCGTCCCCCCCTGGCTACAACTACATCTGCAAACCCCGCCCCTCCCGCCGAGGAGGTGGCCTCGCCGTTATTTTCAATCGGAACTTCCGGATCACAAAACTCACCCTCCCCTCATTATCATCGTTTGAATTTCATGCTTTCAAAACTCTTTCCTCAATGACAGTGATCCTCATCTACCGGCCGCCTAAACCAAACCCCTCCTTCCTCTCTGATTTTACTGAACTCCTCACACTAGCCTGATATCTCTCTCTCCACGTCTGCTGCTACTTGGTGACTTAAACATCCACATGGACTCCCCCACCTGCAAGCTCTCATCAGAATTCACCATTTTACTGGACAAATTCACTATCACCCAACATGTCACATTCCCTACCCATGAAAAAGGACACATTCTCGACCTGGTCTGCTCCACAAACCAACCAGTGCTCGACTTCCATCCATGCCTCTCCCCCCTGTCTGATCATAAACTGATATTGTTGACCATCCCTTCTCCAACCCCACGCACCCGCATCCCCAGAGAAATCACCTTCCGCAATCTTAAGTCTATCGATTCCCATCATCTCTCTGACCTGCTCTCCACCACTCTCCACCTGGACTCAACCCTCACCTCACCTGATGATCTCACAAACCATCTCAACTCCACCTTGTCTACCTCCCTCAACACTCTGGCCCCCCTCAAAACAAAACCCGTCACTTTTAGCATCTCTTCACCCTGGTACACACCTGCACTCCGGAAAATGAAACAAACTGGCCGCCAACTTGAACGTCTGACAAAGAAACAATCTCTAACAGTCCACAATGAAGCCTATAAACTCCACCTCACTGCCTACAAAGACGCTCTCATTGCTGCCAAATCTGCCTACCTTTCCACCATCCTCACCGACCCCTGCCAAAGCCCTAGAACCCTCTTCTCCACAATGAACAACCTCATCAAGCCTCGGACCAACTCTCCCTACCCCTACTCCGGATCTCTGCAACTCATTTCTCCACTGACAAAATCAACATAATCTACCAATCTCTATCCCCTGTATCTGACCTTTCAGTATCTACTCCAGCACCTAGCACGGCCCGTCTTTTCCCCATCTCCCCTGACCTCCCGACCCCTCCTCCTCATTGCCTCCTCTCCCAGTTTGACCCGGTCACCCCTACTGAAATCTCCACACTCATCAGCTCTTCCAAACCCACTACCTGCTCCCTTGACCTCCTCCCTACTCCCCTCCTGAAGTCCTGCCTCCCCGTCCTATGCCCCTACCTCACTAACCTCTTCAACTCCTCATTGTCCCTTGCATCTGTCCCCTCTGCCTTCAAAACTGCCTCTGTCACCCCAATCCTTAAAAAAACAGGTCTGGATCCCTCCTCCCTCAACACCTACCGCCCAATATCCAACCTCCCCTTTCTGTCTAAAACCCTGGAACGTATAGTTGCCTCACAACTACAAACCCATCTTCATGCCAATAACCAATTTGAACCCCTCCAAACTGGTTTTTGCCCCCTCCGTAGCACAGAAATCGCTCTCCTGAAAGTCCTCAACAACCTCCTCACCTCTGCTGACACAGGTTCCCTCAACATCCTCATCCTCCTCAAGCCTTCGATACCGTGAGCCATAACATCCTGCTCACCAGACTCAAAGATCTTGGTATTGAAGATACTGCACTCACCTGGCTCCACTCCTACCTCTCCAACAGATCCCACTTCATCTCTCTTCATAACCACACCTCTGCCACAGCCACAGTCACTCAAGGCGTTCCCCAAGGCTCCGTACTCGGCCCCCTCCTCTTCATCATCTACATCCTACCCCTTGGTCAGATACTTCGCCACTTCAACCTGGACTTCCACTGCTATGCCGATGACACCGATCTACGTCAGCACCAAATCCCCCCACAAGCCCCCCCCGCCCCCCCCCCCCCCCCCTCTCCCACATCAACTCCTGTCTGTCAGCTATTAAAACCTGGATGCAGCACAACTTCCTCAAACTCAACAGCGATACAATGGAATTCCTCCTCATAGACTCCAAATCCACACTCAGCAAAACCAATAACCCCACTCTCACCATAGACGGCACCATTGTCTCCCCATCTCCCCAGACCCGCAACCTTGGCGTTATTTTTTACTCCACCCTCTCCCTTGAGCCCCACATCTGCCATGTCATCAAAACCTCCTTCTTTCACCTCCGCAACATTGCCAAAATCAGACCCTCTCTCACACCCCCCGCTGCTGTTAAGACTCATTCACGCCTTCATCTCCTCCTGACTGGACTACTGCAACTCACTTCTCGGCATCAGCTCTACCAACATCAACCGACTCCAACTGGTCCACAACGCAGCTGCCTGACTCATCACCCGCTCCAAATCCTGGCACCACATCACTCCAGTCTTAAAACAACTCCACTGGCTTCCCATCTCCCACCGGATCACCTACAAAATCCTCGTCCTCACCTACAAAGCCCTCCACCATCTGGCCCCCTCATACCTCACCGACCTCCTCTCCCCCTGCCAACCCTCACGGTCCCTCAGATCCACCTCAGCCGGTCTCCTCTACATCCACAAGTCCAACCTCCGCAGTTTTGGGGACAGAGCCTTCTCCAGGGCAGCTCCCAGGCTCTAGAACTCCCTTCCCCAAGAGATCCGCACCATCTTCATGTCCTGTCTCAAGACCCATCTCTTCACCTCTGCCTACCCGTAGCCCCCCACCCCCTCCCTTTTCATCTGTGCCTGAATCTTGTTTTGTTTTCTTTTGTTTTCTCGTTTTGTTTTGTTTGTGTAATCTACTTCCCCTGAAAAGCGACTTTGAGTGTATGAAAAGCCCTATATACATTAAATGTATTATTATTATTGTTATTATTACTTTCATAAATAAGCAGTGAACTGAGCAGATCAGGATTCATGTGATGGATTCCTTCTGGGATGGATTCCTCCCTCTGGACTGGAAGGACGCTCTAATGAGGTCATCACGGCCTGTCAGCTAATCGCAGCCCTGCGTGACAGCCAATCGTTTAATCAGATGCATGTATGACAGCTTAGCACTCAAGGCCTGTGGTTGTGTGTGTGTGTGTTTTGTTTGTGTGTGTGTGTGTGTGTGTGTGTGTGTGTGTGTGTGTGCGTGTGTGCGTGTGTATGTGTGTGTGCGTGCGTGCGTGTGTGCGTGTCAACAATCATTTTGATACTTTGTGGGGACGTTTGCACGCACACACACACACACACACACACACACACACACACACACGGTGATCATTAAGGTGGCTGTATAATTGCAGCAGATTTGAATTTCATTACTTTTTTTGCTGACAAAACACCACCTGCAAGAAGCCTCCTCGAGTTTCCGAAGTCTCTCTAGCCACACAAGCGGAGTTTTATCCGACAGCACTTTACACTGTGTGACTGTAAGTGACTAGTTATGTAGCACTGGTGTAAAACTTCTTCCAGCATTCCTAATTGATTGACTCATCTCAATCTTCAACTTCACTCAATTAAGTTGACACCCAACATATTAAAATAGAAGAGACCATTTTCATTTTTGTGTCAACATTTATTTATTTAGCTCGTCTGTACGTTTTACTGAAAGGGTCTGTACTTGATCATCAGAACATTAATATAGAAGCAAACACAATATTTGCTATGTAAAGATATAAAGGAGTAATGGCGTCCTGAGTAGAGAATGAACTCACATTCCCTATGTGTGTCCTGTAATCTGAGCTTCTCAATTCTTTTTTTTTCTTGATAGCCAGTCCAGCCGCGTGTTAAAAAACATTGGTATTTCACATATTGACGAACGGTCTGCGAGTGGACGCCATGCCAGCTTGCTGTATCTTTTTTCTTCAGTATTTTGAGTAAAGCCCCTAAAAAGTCACATGATTCACAGATATTAAAGGTCCCATGGCATTAAAATTTCACTTTATGAGGTTTTTTTTAAATTAATACGAGTTCCCCCAGCCTGCCTATGGTCCCCAGTTGGCTTGAAATGGTGATAGGTGTAAACCGAGCCCTGGGTATCCTGCTCTGTCTTTGCTGTAAGCTCAGATGAGCTGTTCTGGAATCTTGGTTGTTATGAGGTCATAACAAGAAAGGTTACCTCCCCTTTCTCTGCTTTGCCCGCCCAGAGAATTTGGCCAACCCATGAGAGAGAGACATCATGACTTTCAAATGAGCAAAGTGGCAGTTGGTCAAGGCCACACCCCCACCCTCCACCTTGAACGTGACATAAACATTATAAACAAGTCATAAACGTTTATGACATAACGCTTCTTTTGTATAGTGTGTAATTCGGTTTTTCATGACAAGTTATGGTTATGGTTAGGGTTCATGTGTCATGACTGTGTCATGTCACTCTTATGTAGATACCTTTACCATTTATTTTCTATTACAGTTTTTCTCGATTGTTTACACACATTTTCTGAAAGCATGCCTCATACTCTCAGAACTCTACACACAAAACACACACACACACACACAACAGGCAAAACCCCTCAACTCTCCTGCAAAATGAAACTTTACATTCAAAACAATGTTATTTCTTCTCAAAATGGTATTTTGTTTTCAAGTGACACACACAGACCATCATATGACTAGACATTTATAAGAACCAGCTGAACACTGATGTACTCAATGGAAAACACTTCTTCTCCATTCATCATAATGACCTAGGCCTTTTTTATTCAGTGGTACACTTACTACAGACAGTACATACATAAGTGTGTTGTAAAATATTTGAGAATATTGTTTTTATACTCAGAACACACAAATACACGGTAACAAATCCCGTGGCAGTGTGTTCCTCGTGAAAACAAGAGGTTTTCTTCATTACAGTTTTTCTCAATTGTTTACACACAATTACTGGTACTTGAGACACAATGACCACAACATGTAACTAATGCACCAACCCCCTGAACCAATTCTGCTAAACTACAAGCACAATTCCTGCTTTACACTCACATTGCAGTTCTAAAACACACTCTTTTCAAATCACTACACACAATTCTCTGCATTTGGCACAATTTACATGAAGAAAACCTCTTGTTTTCACGAGGAACACACTGCCATTCAAATATGCACACTGACTCATCACATGGGCAAACACCTGTCACACAGTTTTACAATTAGCAATCAGAGGTTTAGCATGAAAGGGCAACAGGTGAGCTCTTCTGTGTAGTTTCTGATTGGCCAGAGGAAACATTGCTTGTGATGTGGATGAGGTGCTGTGGTCAGACCCAAACAGAAGAGAAGATGCAGCAAATGTTTTTTGTTTAAAAATAAACTGTAACTGTATACAGTAAATTCATCTGTTGTTTTGTATGTAGACCACTGTAGGTGCAACTTTGTGTTGGTTGGGATGTACACTGTGTACATTGTTTTTGTGGGAAAAATAAAATATATTTGTTACTGTGTATTTGTGTGTTCTGAGTATTAAAAACAATATTCTCAAATATTTTACAACACACTTGTGTATGTACTGTCTGTAGTAAGTGTACCACTGAATAAAAAAGGCCTAGGTCATTATGATGAATGGAGAAGAAGTGTTTTCCATTGAGTACATCAGTGTTCAGCTGGTTCTTATAAATGTCTAGTCATATGATGGTCTGTGTGTGTCATTTGAAAACAAAATACCATTTTGAGAAGAAATAACATTGTTTTGAATGTAAAGTTTCATTTTGCAGGAGAGTTGAGGGGTTTTGCCCGTTGTGTTTTTAGATTTGTGTGTAGAGTTCTGAGAGTATGAGGCATGCTTTCAGAAAATGTGTGTAAACAATTGAGAAAAACTGTAAATTGTGCCAAATGCAGAGAATTGTGTGTAGTGATTTGAAAAGAGTGTGTTTTAGAACTGCAATGTGAGTGTAAAGCAGGAATTGTGCTTGTAGTTTAGCAGAATTGGTTCAGGGGGGGTTGGTGCATTAGTTACATGTTGTGGTCATTGTGTCTCAAGTACCAGTAATTGTGTGTAAACAATTGAGAAAAACTGTAAATCTACATGCTATATTTCCAATCTCTGTCAATTTAAAAAGAGAAATACAAACATTTCCATTGCCCTATTACTACGAATAAAGCATTTCATTTCAGTGTGTGTAACTAGAAGATTTCTGAATAAGTGGAAGCAGTGAGTCTTAAGATACCAGCGACAGTAACTGGTGACATTTTTATCGCTTATTCAAAGAGCTTAATGAACAGTGCAGCGTTGTCAACATCCATTTTATATGATTACTTTGTTAATGCACTCAAAAATGAGTATTTTTAATGACTGATTTGAATGACTCCTGTAATTAACACAGACAGGCGTGAGAAAATGAAGCAAACTTACTCAAACAATGCCCAGTCGAACCTTCTTCAAATATTTGTTCTCATTTTCCCAGTCCTCTTTGTCTCTTTCCTTCTCTTTTCTCAGCTTTGACTGGATTCTTTTGTTTCTGCCTCCCTCAAGGATGCCTTTACTTCTTTTTTCCTTCTTTAGCACTTTCCTCTCTCTCTCTCTCTCTCTCTCTCTCTCTGTCTCTCACCATATCTAGCGGGCTTGTCATGAGTCTGTCGATCTGTCAACCAGTTTTGTGTGGCAACAAATAGTCCAATCAGACGGACCAGTGACAGATCCCACCACAGTGCAGCACCTTACCAAACAAGGTGACTGTTAGCTGTGTGTGTGTGTGTGTGTGTGTGTGTGTGTGTGTGTGTGTGTGTGTGTGTGTGTGTGTGTGTGTGTGTGTGTGTGTGTGTGTGTGTGTGTGTGTGTGCGTGCGTGTGTGTGTGTGTGGGTGTGTGATTGGGAGAGAGAGTGCAACAAAAATGGAGTGTGAAGATGTGTTTTCTGTTACTGTGTGTTTGTGTGTGTGTGAGTGAGAGAGATAGAGTGTGTGTGTGTCTGTGTGTGTGTGTGTGTGTGTGTGTGTGTGTGTGTGTGTGTGTGTGTGTGTGTGTGTGTGTGTGTGGTTCCCACATGTCCACAGGTAACACGTATAAAGTGGGTCACAGACTCAGGTTTATATCAGGTATTATCTCATATGACAGCAGTACTGGCATGTTTTAATGAGCCCGGCTCCACAGAGAGAATAAATCTGGATCCTGCACTGGAGACCTTAAAGTGCTAATCCTGTTTCTTTTTTTTGAGGGAGCGAGGATGTGTGCTCTTGGTTTTCACATGTACAGTAAATGCTGCTCATTATTGTTGTGCTGTGGGTTTCTTACATTACATTTACCAGAGGTCACCTGTCAATCAAGTGTAGGACGTACACAGCTACATATTTCTCCCTGGACTTTCTGTCACTTTAGCTTGAGTTATTGTGTGTGCTCTTCTTTTTTTGTCTTTTCTTTCATCGTGTCACTGTCACTTGTACACTTGATATATTTATTGCAGACAAGAAGCTCAAAATGCATAACATTCGGAGGCATTATGATCCACAGTGGAGATATTCTTTTCTTTTAAAAAAAGGTGCCAAGGTAACTAGAGTGAAAATCTTTATTGACTACCATGAAAGTCACATTAAAGCTAGTCTCGCATTGCCAGACCTTCCTCCACAGCGCTGCGGAGGAGTGTCTGGCTAGTCCACACAGCATTCTGGGATGGGAGAAAAACTCTGCCCTGGTTTATTGGCATTTCTTTAAACCAATCACAATCGTCTTGGGCGGCAAAATAGTCTCAGGAAGGAACTTGTTTTGGTGGAACATGTGTACGTTCAAAAGTAGTTTTAGTTGTGCAACAGAGAACTCCGATTGGACAGATAGTCTAGCTAGCTATCTGGATTTACCCTGCAGAGATCTGAGGAGCAGTTAACCAGAGTCCTCAGAAATCCACCAGAGGTTAGAACGCCAACACAGAGACAGAGGAAGGGGACGGACATCTGGCCGTAATTAAAGACATCCAGCAGAATTTCTGGCGGCACCCAAACAATCCTGGAAATGAAACGTTGTTGATATAGACTACATGAAAGCTGGTGTTCACATAATGGCTGGGGGGCCATTTACTCATACATTCAACTTTGAGGGGGCAGTAATTTGTGTGACAGTGATATGCAATTTTTAAGGCAAATGGCCTTAAAAAATGGACTTGTTGTTGAATCATAATGTAAATCTTTTTTTGTACTTCACTACTGCACTGCTGGTTCAAAATGATCAAACATTACTGCTCAGTTTTGTAGTCCTGCATATGTTTGTCAGTGCAACTTTAACTGTCAGTGCAGAAGAGCACAAAGAAAAGGCACGACACTCTCATCCAGAATAGTTGATGGATGCATGATCATTGCCTAAGTATCTACATTCATCACACCATTATACACCTGCAACAAAACCATGCAGTGTAAATATTCTCTAATTTGCAGTGGGATTAAAAGCTAACACATTCAACATGTTAAGTGTGAAAGAGTGACTTGATCTGCACAGAACTGAGATAATATTTCCTGAAATGCTTCATATATTCACTCATTTTTCAAACAAGTGAAAGAAAAATCACCTTCTGAAGCTTAGCATTCAGTATTTCCAACTCGCAGAGGATGAAGTCTAGCCTGATGTCGTCATACTTATATTCTAGTCAGAATATGAGTCTGATGCTGCTCCATTGGGCTGTGATTATGGAGTGTGTTTCAACCAAACCAGGAAAGAAAATGCCTCTGCACTCATTGGATAGACCTACAACCAGTCAGAGCAACGGAGACAGACGTCTGGATAGACCTACAACCAATCAGAGCAACGGAGACAGACGTCAACGAAGCTGCAAGTCAAAGGCAGGCTTCACCAGAGCAAAGGCAGAGGCGGCTGTTTCCGTGTCGTGCGGACGGGTGTGGCAATGTGTATACATACGTGATCACAGTTCTCTGTTCCTCTTTTAAAATGAATGCACTGTCGATATCTTCTATAACAGACGCAATCTACACATCTCAATTCTCCAGCGGCAGCCATCTTTGTTGTAAACAAATTCAACCCAAGAGCTCTTTGGTGACGTGGTTGATTATGTTACTGTTGATCATCTGTCCGTCATCGTATAAAGCCCGCCCCCTGACAATCTGATTGGTCCGAACAGCTCTGGTTTGAGCATACAGTAGTTGCTCCACAACGGATCATGTCCAGACCGAACTTCCCGACCTCAAATGTTGTGGGCGGGGCTAAGTTTGGCTGGCATCCAGGCTAGATCACGTCTGTAAAAGGTGTACTTTTAACCATGGTAAGTTGCACAACAGTCTTAATGATTTGCATAACAGCATAAAAATAAAATACATGAATAGATGATGTTGTTCTTTACCTTTAATTTGTCACCCATCAGGATTTCTGAGACATCTATCAGAAAATGGAAATGTTTCATTGTGCTTATTCGCAGAAAATCCTTGTATTTGCCAAGCTGTGAGGTTCCCCCGACAGTTCAAGATTTCTACCTCAGCAGTACTGCACACCTTCACCATAAAAGCAAAGTCTCAAAGTGATTTGCTTGTCATGATGGGAAGAAAAATGGGCACTGTCTATGCAAAGGTTTCGCCTCTGAAAATGTTCAGAATTAACATTAGAACTTTGGTTACAACTCAGTGTTTTGGCCAAATTCTATTTTATACCTTAGGGTCTATTTTATCAACCAAAGATTCAAGTTAGTAAAAGTTACTAGTGCGTAAACAGAGTCCCCACCTTAGTCTTATCCAAATTCACATCGTTAACCTAAACCGACATGTCTAAGCATTTTTTGCTCCCCAAACTGTTTTTCTCCTCGCCCTCTATCATCACAGTGGAAAGTTGAAGGAACAATAACTTCAATGAAATCCTTCACCCAACCTGTCACACTTAACAGAGTTTCTCAAAATGATACCTCTCAGCCTTCGGCCTTCCGTAATTCAACTTTTGATCTCTAATCTTGTGTTGCCAGACCAATCTTCGCAGTACTCTGGAGTACGGTCTGGCTACACCACAGATACATAGAAGGGCTCAGCTCTGGACGCAGAGACGGTGGCTCTGCTAAATAGTCTCAGGAAGGAACTTGTTTTGGTGGAACATTTGCACCCCGCAAAAGAAAACGCCACACACAATAATTAAATTAAGTTAACCGTTGACATACAGTGACGTGAGCTATTTAAATTAGCTGATACATGGTTAAACCTCATTAGCTCTTACCAATGTATCTCCGTGTGTATTTTTTCCGTAGCAATCGAGAGGAAATGCCATACACATATGCTCTGTAAATCTTTACAATCATTCCCCGAAAGAACCAGGCAGGCCTGCCTTGTTGCACCATCCAAATCTTCTTCAAAACTTGCCATTTTCAGCGTGTAGCTCGCTAGCTCGAAGTTTGTTGTTTCCTGTGGCGAAGGGATTTTGAGAACGACAACATACAGAGAGAGGAAGGAGTGGCAAAAACTCACATCAGGCTTCATCCTTGAAATGTACTTACATATATTGATCCAGGTTATTCAAACCCTGGTTCATCCCATCTTCCTCGACCCTCTTTCATCCCTCCACCTAATTCCATACATACTGTGCATTGTGTGGTTGTGTTGGAAAACAGTCAGTCCATTAGTGAAAATAGATGCCACTGGTTTTTGAGACAACCTCTCTCTGCACTCTTCCTGACCTCTCTTTCTCTCCTTCCGTAACAATATCATATAAGAATTTCATCCCCTGTGTCCTCCCCCTCCTCGTCATCTCGTCCTCTTACTCTTCTTGTCCTCTATTATTGGTGTGTGGAGACAGTGGCTGAAGCCTGGTGTCACTGCTTTATTTAACTCTGGGAGACAGGGCTAACATCGGTCTGGTTTCCTTCCGGGAGAACAACTGGTACTGACCACTGGCCGACGGAGGGATGGGGGAGAGGTGGAGAGAGAGAAAGAGTGAGATAGGGAGAGGAACAGGTATGGAGACCAGGTTCCATCATTCATTTTCAAAATGAAGATAAGAAAAGAAAAAGAGAGGGTAACATAAAAGCATGGGGATTTGAATAAAAGAAATACGAAGTATGGATGGACAGAATGGCAAATGAGAGCAAAAATTTGAAAGAAAGCAGACTGTGAGGACAACTCAGATAAAAGAGAGACGGCAGGAGATAGAGAGAGAAAGATGCAGGCCGAGAAGAGATGGAGGGAAGACAGGATGCAGAAAAGATAAGAAATTGAAAGGAAAAAATGCAGATCAGCGGGAGCATAGGGACTTGAAGAGAAGGATGAAAGAGAAAGGCAAAGAAAAAGTGAAATAGAAGGGGAATGGTAAGCTCTCTCTCGCTACTTCTCCATCCAGATGAAGGGAACGTGGCGAGCTGTACCCTATGCCCTGCAAGCAGTCAGGAAGCTGATAACTGCTACAATCTGTCACAACACTCATTACTATCTACCCCCAACGCTTCTAGAGACAGAGAAAGAGGGATGGAGGAGGAAAATGGAGGGGAGGGAACGCGAAGAGTGAAGGAAGAAGGAAAGGAGGAGAAAAGAAAAAAGAGAGGGAGGAGAAAAGAGGGGGGGGATGTGAAGAAAGAAACTAGGAGAAATCCGAAGTTCAAGTATCATCTTTCTCTCTTCTGATTTACAATATGATCATTCATTTGCTCTCATTCATTTAGTGCTGTATTTGTCCGGACTTGAGACGTTTTTCTATCATCTCGGACTTGTTGGTATTTGCACTCAGACTTGTCTTGTAGACTTGGCCATTGGTCTCGCCAAATACTCTAGTTGGTCTCGGCCGAGTCCAGCACTGTAAGCTTTTTTCTAAAGTAAATTCCGCCTTTAAAACAAATCCATTTTTAAAGTGCTCATATCATGCTCATTTTCAGGTCCATAATTATATGTAGAGGTTATATCAGAATAGGTTTACATGGTTTAATTTTCAAAAAACACCATATTTTTGTTGTACTGCACATTGCTGCAGCTCCTCTTTTCCCCCTGTGTGTTGAGCTCCCTGTTTTAGCTACAGAGTGAGACATCTCACTTCTGTTCCATCTTTGTTGGGAGTCGCACATGTCCAGTACCTAGGTAAGGACTACTAGCCAGTCAGAAGCAGAGTATGAGGGCGTGTCCTGACAGTACCTAGGTAAGGACTACTAGCCAGTCAGAAGCAGAGTATGAGGGCGTGTCCTGACAGTACCTAGGTAAGGACTACTAGCCAGTCAGAAGCAGAGTATGAGGGCGTGTCCTGACAGTACCTAGGTAAGGACTACTAGCCAGTCAGAAGCAGAGTATGAGGGCGTGCCCTGACAGTACCTAGGTAAGGACTACTAGCCAGTCAGAAGCAGAGTATGAGGGCGTGTCCTGACAGTACCTAGGTAAGGACTACTAGCCAGTCAGAAGCAGAGTATGAGGGCGTGTCCTGACAGTACCTAGGTAAGGACTACTAGCCAGTCAGAAGCAGAGTATGAGGGCGTGTCCTGACAGTACCTAGGTAAGGACTACTAGCCAGTCAGAAGCAGAGTATGAGGGCGTGTCCTGACAGTACCTAGGTAAGGACTACTAGCCAGTCAGAAGCAGAGTATGAGGGCGTGTCCTGACAGTACCTAGGTAAGGACTACTAGCCAGTCAGAAGCAGAGTATGAGGGCGTGTCCTGACAGTAGCTAGGTAAGGACTACTAGCCAGTCAGAAGCAGAGTATGAGGGCGTGCCCTGACAGTACCTAGGTAAGGACTACTAGCCAGTCAGAAGCAGAGTATGAGGGCGTGTCCTGACAGTACCTAGGTAAGGACTACTAGCCAGTCAGAAGCAGAGTATGAGGGAGTGCCAAAGCCAAAAAGTATAATAAGCATAATATGAGCACTTTAAAGCCTGTGTTATGTATGTATACTCATGATTAAATAAAGAGACGAGTGTGTATTCCACGTGAATGTTTACTTGAAGTTGTGCGACTCACAAAAAAAATATGTGACCGTATAGTCAAACTATAGTTCCGTTTACAGAACAGACCGCTTGCTCAGAAAACAGGTGTTGTTAAAATTTTAAATCCATCTAGAACGGGCATTGACTGGTGTATGTTTCAAATGTGAAGTTGCAGTGTTTTTTTTTATCATTACAAGAAGACTTAAAATAGAAGACATAATGTCTCTCACATCAAATAAATGATGAACTGGTTAGTAGGTGGTCTTGAAGAGGATTCTTTTTTTTCCTGACTTGGATCTACTCCTCTTCCTTTGCCATCACTTTTGTTTTTCTCCCCCCTGCTTTCTCTCTCCTCCATTTCTTGCACCGGTCTTCTCATCCATCTCTCTCTTGCTTCCTTTTCTACCACCCTTCCTCTCCATCCAGCCCAGTTAAAACCAGTTTGTGTTGTATTCTGAACAAACCGACTGGACTGGGCTCATCAGTCGGAGCCCATCCACCCGCTGTGCTGGCGTTCAACACTCAGCAGAGCCAGCGGAGGAAAGTGACGGCTTAGTGAAGCAATGGCGCCCCCTGTTGGTAACACACAAACCTGTGTGTGTGCTGACAATAACAAGAGGATGACCTCTGCTTGATATAAAATGCAGTGATGTTTAAGTTGTACAGTAGAAGGCCTTTTGACTTTTCATCATCATCATCATCATCATCATCATCATCATCATCATCATAACCAAAGTGATTATTATTCAGGACCACTTTTGGTGTTGTTATTCCTGTATCATAGTTTACACAACCTGCATAAAATATTGCGTGCTATTTACAGCTATGTATAGTTGTAAGTAGTTGTTTGTAATTAATGTTTTATTTTATTATTGTTTGTATTTCACAGTACATTATAGAATGTTATAATGTTTGTCAGTTTTTCTGAATGAAGCGGTTTAGATACTCTTATTTATCCTTCTTGACAATCATCGCCTGAGTGATTGTGTTTCTTGTCCCAACTGACTTTGTTGTAGATATGGCACCACATGCCCAGATCCGGGGGGGAGGGGGGCTTCTTGGGCTCCAGCCCCAAATGTTTACTCAAAAGCCTCAAATCTTTTAGGCCGACTTGACAGTCTTTCAGAGGCTGTAGGGGGCTCCGTTTTAAAGCTGGAAAGACAATAAAGATGGTATTGGTGACGTGTGAAACTAGACAAATCCAGTTGGTTCCAAACATGTCATGTTAGCTTGTTGGGAAAGTTGCTGAATAACGCTCCAAAGTTAGGCCAAATTGTGTCGAGAGAAAAACTGGCATGTCATATATGAAGGGGTCCTTCAGATATCTGAATGATGGGTTCATGAGGCTCCTCTTTACAGACATGCCCTCTCTCCCTCTCTCTCTCTCTCTCTCATGTTTTTCCCAAATGATGTACAGATTTTAAGGCATTCTGTTGTCAAATGGCTTAAACAATAGTGCACATAGCTGCTGTAAATGGGAGAAAAAAATCTTCACGAACCCCCCTTGGTCTGGGCTGAGCCCTGAATCTTTGCAGTATCTGGCTCCGCCCCTCTCCATTCTCAATGACTTGATAACTGATAAGTACAATGCTATTAAAACAATGGCAAAGCAACACAAATAGGAGCCAGGTTGTAATAAACCAGACCCATCTTTTAACTTTACAAACTAAGACTCACAGTCATTCAGTTCTTTGTCATGTGTTTGGATGTGTGTGTTTGTTCTGCTTTGCTGCTTGTTTCCCTTCTTAGTTTCCACCATGTAATTATCACTATGGCCAGACTGCCCTCATCCAGAAAACAACCTGTTTAGGGGGATTGTGCAAGCAGCTCATAAAGACTCATATTTTCACGGTTGTTATTAGACGGCAAACTCTCGTATCCGTAGTAATTATGGAGGGAAGGTTGGGGTGGTGCATGCAATATTCTTTTTACATATAATTGCCGTTTCTTTGTTTAACAACAATTAATTGCTAACATTAGCTTAGGTCCTAACGGGTATGACTGTTGATAGTTTTATGTTCATTTAAGAAAAAAATACAATGTTTTATGATAATAAAGAGGTGTGGTGTGTACTTGTTACATTATCTGGGTCATATAACAGTGATATAACCCGAAGATGTGTCCTGGGATTCATTCAAAACTGTCATTTGTTTGCAAAAGTAATACATAAACAAATGTTTTAAAATTTGATTGAAAGAGACAATTATATTGTTCATCGCAATTATGTCTGAAAGGCAGAATTAATTGAACAGCAAAATTTGGAATTGTTACAGATCTAACATGGCTCAAACAAACACACGACTTTAACTCAGGAGACTTGGTCTAAGGTCTCATGTGAAACCAAATTAACCTGTAAGGCAAATGTTATGTGGGCAGCTTGTCTCTCCCTTTTCTGTTTCCCTTCCTCCTTGTTTTGTCCCCTCTTTGTCTGTAGTATCTGTATGTGTGTTTGTCCCCGTTTTGTTGGTGATGTCTGCCGGTGTGTGTCTGGAGTGGATCGGGGGGCGTGGCTCAGGATCTGCCTCACCTGTGCAGCTGCGGGTTGTTCCAGTGATTCCTGCCTACACAGCTGCATCCTATTCTCTCATCAACCTGCACTACTAATTCCTGGGCATAATAATAATAATAATAATAAATTGAATTTATATAGCGCTTTTCATAGACTCAAAGTCGCTTTAAAGGTAGCTAGATTTTAAGGTACAGCAAAACTGGACAATACAAGACAAAACAAAACAAAGCAAAAGAAAACAAGACAAAGCAAAGCAAGATACAGTCACAGAAGAAAAGGGGGCTACAGATAGGCCGAGGTGAAGAGATGGGTCTTGAGGCGGGACTGGAAGATGGTGAGGGACTCAGAGGTGCGGATCTCTTGGGGGAGGGAGTTCCAAAGCCTGGGAGCTGCCCTGGAGAAGGCTCTGTCCCCAAAACTGCGGAGTTTGGACTTGTGGATGCAGAGGAGACCGGCTGAGGTGGATCTGAGGGACCGTGAGGGTTGGTAGGGGGACAGGAGGTCAGTGAGGTATGAGGGGGCCAGATGGTGAAGGGCTTTGTAGGTGAGGACCAGGATTTTGTAGGTGATCCGGTAGGAGATAGGAAGCCAGTGGAGTTGTTTTAGGACTGGAGTGATGTGGTGCCAAGATTTGGAACGGGTGATGAGTCGGGCAGCTGCGTTCTGGACCAGTTGGAGGCGGTTGATGTTGGTAGAGCTGATGCCGAGGAGAAGTGAGTTGCAGTAGTCCAGTCGGGAGGAGATGAAGGCGTGAATGAGTCTTTCAGCAGCGGGGGGTGTGAGAGAGGGTCTGATTTTGGCGATGTTGCGGAGGTGAAAGAAGGAGGTTTTGATGACATGGCGGATGTGGGGCTCAAGGGAGAGGGTGGAATCAAAAATCACACCAAGGTTTCGGGCCTGGGGAGATGGGGAGACAATGGTGCCGTCAATGGTGAGAGTGGGGTTATTGGTTTTGCCAAGTGTGGATTTGGAGCCAATGAGAAGGAATTCTGTTTTATCACTGTTGAGTTTGAGGAAGTTGTGTTGCATCCAGATTTTGATAGCTGACAGGCAGGAGTTGATGTGGGAGAGGGGAGGATTGAGGGGGGATTTGGTGCTAAGGTAGATCTGGGTGTCATCGGCGTAACAGTGGAAGTCCAGGTTGAAGTGGCGGAGTATCTGACCAAGGGGGAGGATGTAGATGATGAAGAGGAGGGGGCCGAGTACGGAGCCTTGGGGAACGCCTTGAGTGACTGTGGCTGTGGCAGAGGTGTGATTATGAAGAGAGATGAAGTGTGATCTGTTGGAGAGGTAGGAGTGGAGCCAGCTGAGTGCAGTACCTTCGATACCAAGGTCTTTGAGTCTGGTGAGCAGAATGTTATGGCTCACGGTATCGAAGGCTGCACTCAGGTCAAGGAGGATGAGGATGTTGAGGGAACTGGTGTCAGCAGAGGTGAGGAGGTCGTTGAGGACTTTCAGAAGAGCGGTTTCTGTGCTATGGAGAGGGCGAAAACCAGATTGGAGGGGTTCAAATAGGTTATTGGTATGAAGATGGGTTTGTAGCTGTGAGGCGACTATGCGTTCCAGGGTTTTAGACAGAAAGGGGAGGTTGGATATTGGGCGGTAGCTGTTGAGGGAGGAGGGATCCAGACCAGGTTTTTTGAGGATTGGGGTGACAGCAGCGGTTTTGAAGGCAGAGGGGACAGTTCCAAGGGACAATGAGGAGTTGAAGAGGTTTGTAAGGTAGGGGCATAGTACGGGGAGGCAGGACTTCAGGAGTGGAGTAGGGAGGGGGTCCAGGGAGCAGGTAGTGGGTTTGGAAGAGCTGATGAGTTTTGAGATTTCAGGAGCGGTGACCAAGTCAAACTCAGAGAGGAGGCAGTGTGGAGGAGGGGTCAGGAGAGATGGGGATAGGGGGGGCCGTGGTGGGCGATGGAGTAGATGGTGGGAGGTCGGATACAGGGGATAGAGATTTGTAGATGATGTTGATTTTGTCGGTGAAGAAGTGGAGAAATGAGTTGCAGAGATCCGGAGTAGAGGTAGGAAGGGTGTTGGTCCGAGGCTTGAGGAGGTTGTTTACTGTGGAGAAGAGGGTTCTAGGATTTTGGCAGGGGTCGGTGAGGATGGTGGAGAGGTAGACAGATTTGGCAGCAGTGAGGGCATCTTTGTAGGCATTGAGGTGGAGTTTATAGGCTTCATGATGGACTGTGAGTGATGATTTTTTTGTCAGACGTTCAAGTTGGCGGCCGGTTTGTTTCAGTTTCCGGAGTGCGGGTGTGTACCAGGGTGAAGAGGTGTTAAAGGTGACGTTTTTTGTTTTGAGGGGGGCCAGAGTGTCGAGGGAGGTACACAAGGTGGAGTTGAGGTGGTTTGTGAGATCATCAGGAGAGGTGACGGTTGAGTCCAGCTGGAGAGTGGTGGAGAGCAGGTCAGAGAGATGGTGAGGATCAATTGATTTGAGGTTGCGGAAGGTGATTTCTCTGATGAGGCGAGGGCGTGGGGTTGGAGAAGGGATGGTGAACCGTACCAGTTTATGATCAGACAGGGGGAAGAGGCATGGATGAAGGTCGAGCACTGGTTGGTTTGTGGAGCAGACCAGGTCGAGGATGTGTCCTTTTTCATGGGTGGGGAATGTGACATGTTGGATGAGAGTGAAGTTGTCCAGTAAAATGGTGAACTCTGATGAGAGCTTGCAGGTGGGGGAGTCCATGTGGATGTTTAAGTCACCGAGTAGCAGCAGACGTGGAGAGAGAGATGAGGCCAGTGTGAGGAGTTCAGTAAAATCAGAGAGGAAGGAGGGATTTGGTTTAGGTGGCCGGTAGATGAGGATGACTGTCAAGGAGGAAAGAGCTTTGAAGGCGAGAAATTCAAACGATGATACTGAGGGGAGGGTAAGTTCTGTGATCTGGAAGTTCTGGTTGAAAATAACGGCGAGGCTACCTCCACGGCGGGAGGGGCGGGGTTTGCAGATGTAGTTGTAGCCAGGGGGGGATGCTTGGTTGAGGGAGAAGAAGTCATTGGGTTGTTGCCAGGTTTCAGTGAGCAGGAGGAGGTCCAGAGTGTTGTCGAGGATGAGTTCATGGAGGGCAGGGGCTTTATTGTTGAGCGATCGGGTGTTGAGGAGGCCAAAGTTGGCATGATGAGAGGGTGGTGGGATGGGGGCAGGCTGGAGAGATCTGAGGTAGTCCAGTCCGGGTTTTCTGTGCAGCCTGACGGTGTGCTCCGCGCTATGTGATCCAGTGGGGGAAGCTTTCTGATGACTCTCCACCGGCGCCAGATCGTTGTTCTTACCAGAGCGGTAACTTGGCTCACCAGTAGAGTTACATTGTCTAGTCTTCTTCCTGGATCTTTACTCTCCTTAACCTGTCATCTGCCTGCCTGCCTGCCTCCCTCCCTCCCTCCCTCCAGAGTCGACTAGCCACTCTGTTCCTTTTCTTCAGTTGTTTTTGGACTAAGACAAATTGAACTTTTATTAAAAGAATTTTTGTTTTTCCACTCCCTCAGTCGTCTTTGTTTCTCTGAGTGCTGGGTTAAACCACAGCGTAACAGCAAATGTGCATTATCAATTTGTCAGTTCTGATTATTAAGTGTGTGACATTATGCAAAGGATCCCTACAAAGATACGGAGACCTTGTTGTTAAAGAGTAAGATCCTTTTTGATTAACCAGAACCAGATCACCAAACTCACCGGACTCCATTTGAATAAACAATACTTTTAGCGTGTATAGAGCCAGCATATCTCCACATATATATGGGTGAATTAAGGGTTTATTTCAACCAGACCAGAGTGGTGATTGTTGGAACAGTGGAAAGATGAACCAAGACGGACTTTGACAGTTTTAAATGTGTTCCTGTCGACTTTGAATTAAGTGTTTTACGTGTGTTGTGTTTAAAAAATTACTGTTTATTTAAATTGAGTCTGGTAGGTTTGGCAATAGCGATTTTAGGGATTCATGTTAAACAAATGATTTAACTCTACATTGTGTAAGAATTACTCCCATCTAGTGTTGAGATCATATATCACAATCAAATCTCTCTCGCCACGCAGTTCAAAGTACATATTGCAGCTATAGTAGCCGTCACGCTTCAAAAAGCAAAAGTGTACAAAAGGCCGTCAATCAGCCGTGGTTAATGGGAGTGAATGTGAGCGGGCACGCACGCCACCCAATGGAAAGGAGAGAGAGAGAAAAAAAGAGACTGCAGCGGTCCGGAGGATAATTAAAGTGATGTTCAGAGTAACTTCACCCTAGGGTCCTTTGCACCACGACCTCGAGCCAACAACCGTTTAGAAGATTTTTCACCTGGGTCGAACATTGGGCGAAAAGAGATACAACAAAAATATTGATTAATTTAATGATTAAATAAGGTAGTGTCTCCAAACAATAAAATACACAGTGCTGTCAATCAATCCGACTGAAAACAGGAATTTCATTCTTAATTTCATTGCATACAATGAGGTCTGGTCTATATTCTGTCCCATCTAGTTTAACCCAGTTCATGGAAAGCATGCTTGTTTGTATTGGATTCTGTAGCATTCCTGCCAACTTTTCACCATTTTCAACATCATTCCAACAAAATGTTTTCATTGGTCCACACTCAACTTGACTGAATGGTGTCGTTTCCCAAAGATAGCCTATTGACATCTGATGACTTTTTGCCAGAGACTTGGTGATGTTTTTGAAATCTTTAGTGTATTCTTAAAAGCTTTATGCCTAGCCTCGAACCTCATGCTCCACATGTGGACTAACGGTCCAATTTTGCAATACAGGCTGGATAATGCACCATAAAATGGTGTTTGGGCAGCAAGTTTTTTTGTGGATACAACTCTTTAAATAACTCATGGTGCTCAATTGTTAAATGCTTCAGGAGGACAGTCATGCCTTTAGAAATACAAGGGGAAAACACCAGATTTAGAATTTTTGAAGTAAGAGCAGGAGCAAATGCCAATTTTTATCACCTATCCCCACGATATCACCAAACAGCAACGGAATGTTTCTGACAAGACAGAGTGACTGGATAGAATTGAGCCCTATGCTATTTCCACTGTGCTCTAGATTAACCTTTGTGGGACGATTTGTTTCTCTCCAAATATCCATAATCATATGAATATATTCTGGAGAGCAATTCACTGCGTGTAACAACATTTTCCGAAAGATACTCAAACAGTAGTTTCATTTCAAATTGCACAACTCCTTCTAGGAGATCATGCATCACATCTAGAGAGTAGTTGTGGCACACATGAAAATACTGGAGACTATTGAGTGTCGAGTTTCTTTTGAGGCCATGTGTTGACTTGAGTTGAGGGTCAGATTCTAACTCACTGCAGTGCTGTTCATAAATAGAACGATCACGCAAAACAAGTTGTCTCCAATTACTTGACATATTGTGCCATAAACTCTACTCGTTGATATGGGTAGTTCAATTCCATCTGTCTCTAGAATCTTTATGTCACGAATCAACGGTTCCAGGATGGGGTCAAATCCATACTTTTTTACATCTTGCGCATGAAAGAGCAATCAAATGGATATTCATCAGTCTTGAATTAAATTTGGGAGGTAGATTTCGAAGCACAAAATAAAGAGCACCAACCTTGTGTACTCCACGTTTAGAACCAAGAGGGTTTGCGGTTTCAAATTCATCGTAGTACACCTGAATTTGTAAAGCACTGGGATGTTTTGAGAATAATGGATGACTCTGGAAGTAACTTCCATCACAAAAGTCCTCAAAATGTGATTTCTGCCTTCCTGTAAATTCTGTCAGCAGAGTACATACATCTAGATTTCGACACATGAATTTTAAAGTTTCCAAAATTGGGACATACACATATGTATCTTTTACTGGGACCTGATCATAACATCCAGTTTTTTTGTTTCTCCTCATGTCGTATCTCATGCCAAGCACAATTTCAACTGGCTCCACAACACCCCATTTGTCATTGAAATAATTAGTTCTTTTAGTTTCGGTGTTGAACATGGAAAAGGGACTCTCAAAATGAGCTAAACTTTCTTCGACAGCTGATCTGACAGGGTTATTAGGAGGAATGACTGAAATCACATCTTGACGAGTTTTGGGTATGCATTTCTGTAGTGAGGTCCTCAAGGTCTGAAACAACTGATGATACCAAGCTATTGGCTCCTCCACTGCACTGTAATTTGGCTACAATTGAGGCACATATCTGCCGTCTCTCTCCTGGAAAAGGTAACATTCTCAGTGAGAGCAACTTGGGGATCACTTTCTCCAACAAACAAAGAACCTGGCTGATTATTATAAACATTTTGAGATGACTGTTCACCTGATGACAAATTAGCGGGACTGCCATCAACAGCATGAAAACTGTTCAAATGCTTTCGAAACCCAGAATATGAGCAAAACTGCCGACTACAGCCACTCTGCACACACAACAACTTAAACTTAAGCGAAGGATAGAAACTGTGTGTGACTCTTAAATGAGCTATCAAAGAGTGGGTGTTTGCATTCAAACGTTTACAGAGGAAACACTTTAACATTTAAACTAATTTAAAAGCTTTGCACGCAGTTCCCTTACTCTGGGAGACTCACTTGAAAGACCAACGTCTATGTTGTAAACTGTGGTCTGCAGGAAGGTAAAGAAGTTGACCAGGGCTTCCTCGTAGGACATGTTGAAGACATAGTGAACTTTGAAAAGTTCATCAAAGGCACTTAAGGAGCTGGTTCCAGAGCAAGGGATAAGACGCTTGTCCACAACAACGTAGAAGTGGTCGATCCTGCCCTTGATCCTTCCTGATCCCAGTAGAAATGGCTGGTGGCCCTCCCTCCCACTGAGATGGCCTTCAACACTGTTGCAGGACTGAAAAAAATAAAATATTTTATATTATTTCAAGTTTAAAAGTGCAAAGAAAAAAAGCCCAAAAAGTACAAAATACAACACTTCTCAAATACATAAACAGTCCTACATCAATCTCACACATACTTGAAATAACTATATACATAAATATATAGAAATAAGTAATCATACATTGTTCAGGGCTGATTTGCATTATTGGAGGCCTTGTTTTTGCTTTGACACAGTTTCAGCCATTACATTGGTTAACATTTCATCGTCAAATTTGGTGTCTATCGACTCGTCTGCTCATTGGTTATAAAGATATGATGGCCTCATAACCTGGAAATGTAACTGTTCCGAGCAAATGCAGACCTGCCAACCCTGAGAAACTTTGAGTAGCAACTTACTGATTTATGGTCAAAGTTCTGGTTGATGAACACGGCAGCACGCACGCAGAAAAAATGTGCCATTAAATGTCAAACCTGTATACATTTTAAACCCTAGAAAATAATTATGTTCAAGTAGGCTACTTGAATTAAATAAAACATTTTATTTAAATTATCAGTCATATTTAATACAATTAATTGGATCATAATATAATCCAATAAAATAAATTACACTGCATAATGAGCACTTTTACTTTTGGTACTTTAAGTATATTTTGATAATGCTTTTGTACTATTACATAGGGAAGATATTGAATGCAGGACTTGTAACTGACAAGTAATTTGTAACTCTACAACACTGTTTTTTCTACTTTTACTGCAATACATGATGTGAGTAAGTCTTCCACCTCTGGAGATCACCACCAACAGTCGTGCATGAATACCTGCAGCAATGTTTAACACTGAAAACACAGCTCAGTTCAGCGTTTACTTGCAGCTCTGCTACAGTAGCAGATAACCTTTAACGTTACCTGCCGGTGTCGTGCCAATGTACTTACCCCCGCCAGGATTCGTATCCCCTGGCCGCGGGAGCGCGCGTGCACTCAGAGCGGAGTTTACCTGCTACACTTCGCATTGTTTAACTGCTGCACTTCGAATTCACCTCTTAAATGGAACAAATAGCGACGTGGAAGACTCAACAGGGTTTTCCATAGTAACAAGGGTCTCTATTAATAAGGGTTTTTATTAGGCTATAGGTTTATTTGTCTGTTACATTATGGTGACGTGTGAATTGTTTAATGCGTCCATTCTCTGTGGGTGTGTTCTGACGAGGATGCCTCGTCTCTACCAGTCCCACCCCCCCCCCCTCTAACGTGATTTCTGTTTCAATTTGATTTAGTTTAATATGGCTTTTCAATTAGCCGCTTTGTTCACCTGTCTACCATATAAGTTACGTAGGGGATACACAAAACATCAGGCTGTTTTCACCTGATATTTTCTGTATCCTGTCCCTTAACTTGCAAAGGGTCTGTCCTCTCATCATGTGTGTTAGTGTGTTTTTGGTTTGTTTTCTATTCAGTTCAAAATCTGTATTAAAAATGCATACAGTAAATTGGCCTTTACAGAACAAATGCTAAGTGACTTGTAAAAAAAGTAAAATTATACAAAATCTTATTATAATCAAGGCCATTACCTAAAAGAAGTATACAAATGCCAGTTGAGGCCTTCAAAAATGCAATTAAAGTGCTTAATAATAATAATAATAATCAACAACAAGTTGCAACACCGCAACGCTCATGTGGATGTGTAGCCTACATGTTTGTTGATGGTGCTTAATGGACACATGAATTATTGCACGTTCATTTGAAGAACATTGTAATCAATACATGTCCATCAAAACGCAACGATGACTAATTGGAGTCTGTGATTTCAACAGTAGTCTACTGAATAGCCAGTTCACTAGCCATAGACTGTTTGTTTCAAGTCCGTTTATCAGCCCCTCATTGGCTTTAAATACTTAGGCTTAGCCATGAGACCCTTTGCAAGTTAGGGGACAGGATTCAGAAAATATCAGGTGAAAACAGCCTGATATTTTGTGTATCCCTACGTAACTTATATGGTAGACAGGTGAACAAAGCGGCTAATTGAAAAGCCATATTAAACTAAATCAAATTGAAACATAAATCACGTTGGGGGGGGGGGGGGACTGGTAGAGACGAGGCATCCTCGTCAGAACACACCCACAGAGAATGGACGCATTAAACAATTCACACGTCACCATAATGTAACAGACAAATAAACGTATAGCCTAATAAAACCCCTTATTAATAGAGACCCTTGTTACTATGGAAACCCCTGTCGAGTCTTCCACGTCGCTATTTGTTCCATTTAAGAGGTGAATTCGAAGTGCAGCAGTTAAACAATGCGAAGTGCAGCAGGTAAACTCCGCTCTGAGTGCACGCGCGCTCCCGCGGCCAGGGGATACGAATCCTGGCGGGGGTAACGACACCGGTCACATCATCTAAACAGTCCGCTCGCAGTGACGTCCTGCACGGAGTCCGGCGGCTGCTCGCTCTGTTTGTTACGCACACCGGGCAGATTGATGCGCTCACAGAGCCAATCTTTGCAGATGTTACCGCTCGGTGTTTGGCTAGCTAATAAGCCGTTAGCCTGTTAGCACGAGAAGCCCCTCACTGCAGAGCCGCAGACCTCAATGTGGGCGGAGTTAAACGTTGAACCCCGCCGTCACCGTGTCACCGTCATGGATGTATTAAGAGAAGTGGATACAGTGTTCGGCGGGAAGCCCCGTACGTTCCAATGAGAGTTGCTCAAAAGCGCATTAAGACAACATGGAGCTCGATGGACACCATGGATGTATTAAGAGAACTGGATACAGCGTTCGGCGGGAAGCCCCGTACGTTCCAATGAGAGTGCTCAAAAGCGCATACAGACAACATGGAGCTCGGATCTTCCGCATTCTTGGCCCATGACGTTTCGATGGACATGCGCACTAGCAACAATTTGTTTGTGTTGTCGTAGCAACCGGTAACAACATGCGCGTTCATGAGTTCCCCTCTTGTGTCTCGATAAACGTAGCGAGTAAACGTAGCGAGCTAGCGAACTTAAGAACCGTTATATTGTCTAAAGTATTCACTGACGTTAAACATTGTGTTTTCGTTGTTCTCGATCGGTTACATGCTTAGCTAAATAAACGATGGATGTATTTAAACAACCAAGGAGATGTAATTACGATGTCGTGCTACTAGCTAGCTAGCTGGTAGCTAGCTAGTAGGTTCGCCTCTCTTAATCAATACATCCATGCTCTTAATACATCCATGGTTCGCCTGCAGTTTGGTGAACAGTGCTTATCTTAAACATCCATGGCTTTATCTCTACAGGCGTTACAGCATACAGCCCTCGGATGTATCGTAAGATAAGTGTTAAACCCTAAACCCACATCGGCTTTTACGGACGTATAAGATATTATAAGATAAGATAACTAGCAGCTTGACCTGCATTCAGCTTTTTTTTAGCTTTGCAATAAACCACTAGCTAAACCAGGTCGAGTGGTAGTGACACTGTATTTAAGTTACAAACAACATTTTCCATATTTTAAAATTAATTATCTTAATTTAAGATTAATACTGAAACTTTCCCTCATTGTTTTGTTAAATTGCAATATTTTTTTGTCAACGACAATGCTCATTATAACACTTCACTTTGGCATGTATTAATTAGTAATGTTTATCTAAATAAACGATGGATGTTTTGAAAAAACTACATCGATGTAATCACTATGTCTGTAACGTTATCTAAGAGACCGTATGTACAGTGTCACCCTTCTCCCATGCTAGCTAGCTACCGCTGATGTTAGCTACTAGCCGATAGCCCCGGCTGTTTCGGGAAACGCTTATGACGTTACAGGCTTTACAGCATACATACATCATATACATGATAATACCATGGATGTATTAATAAAACACATTGTGAATTACAGCCATTAGCTGGAGCTATATCAATTACAGCCAGCTACGTGACGGGTACATGCCATACAGGACCGTTCTCTTAATACATCCATGTACAGGACCCACAACAGTCATATGAGCATGCGCAGTGCAGGCGACGTGTACGGGCGCAGTCCCGCGGGTCTGCTCGCGTCCATTATGCGCGTTCATCATTTCTAATTTAATAATTCTGTATTCGCTACTAGTGAATGTTAAAAATGTTAAAAACATGACATTTTAAACAAGGAACCTTTAAGTGTTCGGACTGGTAAGTTTATATACCCTGAAACTAATTATTCGCTGAAATATAGACGTTTCTTTCACCATGTAAGTCTACGTGAAAAAGTCTTTCTGGGCCATGGAGTGCAGTACCACCGCTATCCGCTAAGCCCATGATGTCTGTTAGACTTGGTGCTCTTCCTGGGGGCTTGATGGACACGCGCACTAGCAACAATTTGTTTGCGTTGTCTTAGCAACCGGTAACAACATGCTCGTTCATGAGCGTGTCTCTTACAAGTGGCGAACTCACGAACTCGCCGTTTTTATTGTCTAAAACATTCACTGACGTTAAACATTGTGTTTTCGTTCATCCACGTTACAAGCTTTACAGCATACAGCCCTAGGGTGTATCATAAGAGAGAACCAAGGCAATGTAATCATTATGTCTGTAGTAACGTTGTGTAGGCATATAGCTAGCTACCCCTGATGTTAGCAACTAGCTAGCTAGCCGATAGCCCCACAAGTTTGGGAAACGCTAATGACGTTACATACATGTAACAGGCTTTACAGCTATTAGTGATGTGCGGATCGATACTAAAGTATAGATATTAACAATCCCAACGTCTCCTGCTCTAGTATTGATTCTCATATTAAAAAGATCGATATTTAAACTCAGTAATTAGGAGTGAGTGTTTATGTTACACGGCGGACGTGACGGCGGGGTTCAACGTTTAACTCCGCCCACATTGAGGTCTGCGGCTCTGCAGTGAGGGCTACATGGTTAGCACCGAGAGGCCAGCCAAGGTCCGACAGACACCGACACATTCCGCACATCCTCCGCTCAGTTTAACCACTAGAGTTTAACGCCTCAGAGACGTGATAGCCTTTCAGCTCGGCTAGAAAAAATTCCCGTTGACTGATTGACTCATACTTGGTGTCATTGGAAAGCTATGATCCTACAGAATACAATGATGCTGACATTTTGCATGTAGCGCCTTTGGATTACAAGCGAGCGGCGTTACAAAGTCCAGAGATCAACAACTGTTTAGCGATTTTACGTTGTGATTCGGCCAGAAACCTCAAGATTGTGAGGAGACCAGCTCGTTTTGGATAACATGGCTTGGATATTCTATTTCCTTGGATTGTTGGCGAGGTTTGAAAAAAAAAGTTTTTGGAAAAATATCATCTCTGTTGGTCAGGATACAAGGAAACAGAAGCACGGCTTTAGACACCAGCTGCACAGTCTAAGTTTGTATTTCTATATGACTAAGTACATTTCTAAGCTTCTTACCTTCATTGAGAAAATCTTGGAACGTAGAATCGCTGAGATATTTCACAAATTTCTTTACACCTTGATACTGAACTTTAACCAGCATGATGAAAGCTGTTGGTCAAGAAAAAAAAAAAAAAAAAATGATTATGACGTGGTTAACATTAAAGAAGTTCCCGCGAGCACCCCGCAAATGTTACATTAAAGTGAAATTAGAGCAAATTAATTCGTATCTACTATCATGTAATTGTAGTAGCCTACATATTGCAGATGAAGTATGCACGTCGTCTCATATGATGAGCACATGTTAACTTAAGTCATACTGGCAGAGAGCTTCTTGCTTTAGGTGCACGTAAAAACAGTACCAAAGTAATCGAAAGCTTTGGTACCCCCCCTAAGATATAAGAAAACTTAAGTTCAAAACTGCTAACTAAAATAAACTATGCAACTCTTACCTCAGTTTGCCAGCGAACTAACAAAACGTCTCGAGATCCTATCGATGGTCTGTCTTCGTACATGAAAGGAAATAAAGTTAGCACTCGGACAATGTTGAGAAACGTACTACTAATATTATTCTGAATTGTGAGAAACGTAAATGAAACATGAAAATTGTTAAAAACTTAAGTGGTTATCAAATATTATACCTGTTTGAATTCTCTCCTCGTGGTCGTCCGCCATTAATCAAAAAGGAAACGATGTGCAAGAACTGGAAATCAGATCAACTCATCACATCATCATGTCAATTATGTCAACTCGCTGTAATTACGCTGACTCCGACCACTGATTCACCCTGCAAGTGTTAATGCCATTCAAATCAACACCAGAATCAACACTTTAACTCTGAAAAATGAACACCATAAAAACAACTCTAAACTACACTGGATATTTTGCTGTGCCGAACCATCACTAGTTGGGATTTGGTGTGTGCGTCAACTCCAAAGCAGCTCTAATGTTCACTCTTTTTTCTGATGACGCCAGTCTCTTGCCCTTTTCATAATGTAGTCAGCAGTATGAAGTACTTGAAAGCAATACTTGAGTAAAAGTGATAAAGCATCTTACCAGAATATGACTTTGGTAGAAGTTGAAGTCACTTTTTAGAATATTATATTTATTATTATTATATTTATTATTATTATTATTATTATTATTATTATTATTATTATTATTATTATTTTAGAATAAGTATCTGATGTTTACTGTACTTAAGTATCAATAGTAAGTGTCTGATATTAAATGTACTTAAGTATTAGAAGTAAAAGTAAAAAAAAGTTTTGATTATCTTCATCACCACTGTCGTCGGGGGTGGTCATCGTCTGTTACCATGGCGGCAGAGCCAGCACTAGGTGCTTCCATGACACCATCAGTTATTATGCTTCCTCCTCTTTTTCTTTAGTTTTGGCCTTTTTTTTATTTTTTTTGTTTGCTTTGCTTTTAAACTGACCTTTGTCGATCTGAAATGAAAACAAATTCAGCAGCATGGC
This sequence comes from Gymnocephalus cernua, assembly GCA_023631565.1. Lineage (NCBI taxonomy): Eukaryota > Metazoa > Chordata > Actinopteri > Perciformes > Percidae > Gymnocephalus > Gymnocephalus cernua. The sequence continues at coordinate 3,906,430 of CM042428.1, read as the reverse complement.
CTATTTCTCCTTAACATGTTTTCAGAAACACGTTTCGGTGAACTATTATCGTAAAATATGAGATCGTATTCTGAATGAGCCGCCACTGAAAAATCCGGAAGCAGCAGGCAGACCCACGTGACGTATTCATCCAATCAGCTGCCGGTTTTAATTTTTTGGGCGACAATACAGAGTAGCGCCACCTGCTGTTATGGAGACATATTACGTCTCAATAACAACATCGCTTCAGTGTGTTCTGAGGCACTTTTTGGACCTCGGGGAGCCAACCGATCAGTCCAACTGCCTTTTCTGCTGACAGTCGGCCCGTCTGGTTAGTGTGTCTTCACCTTAACATGCATACATAGGAGAAATGTACTGTAGAGTAAAAGTATGCCTTTTATGTAGTGGAGTAAAAGTAAAAGTTTCCGGAGCTATAAATAACGAAAGTACAGTACAGATACGTGTACAAAGTATTTGTACTTTGTTACATTACAACACTGGTAGTCAGACACTTCTATTGAGTCATCCGTGTCCTCTGTCCGTCCTACTGAGGGAGGTTAGAGGCCAGCTGAAGATCAGCAACTTGAAAGGATTCTATGTCTTGTTCAAGGACACTTCAGTAGGACAGAAGGTTACCACTATAGATGGGGTGAAAGGACAGTTTCTTTACAGTCGTCCACCAGTGATGGTTGTGTCAAACTTTTTTCAGATACTAAACTTTTTGCACGTTTTCATGAGAAAAAAAAAGTATGTATATATATATATATATATATATATATATATATATATATATATATATGTATATATATATATATATATATATATATATACTGGATGATGAAGTTCATATCAGTTAGCATAACTGCAATTTATATAACTGTAACAGTTATTCACATATGCTGTCATTTACACAGACAGATAGATAATGAGAGAAGAGCAAGAAAGGAGTTTCACTTGAATGTGCTGGCAGCACAAGTTATTGTTCTAAAATATTAAAACAGTTTAGCTCAATGTAGATGAGAAAGTTGAGAGACTGGGGAAAAGAGAGAAAGATTCACAGTGCAGATGGGATTAACATGAGTCTCTCCTCTACAACCGTTTCTTCTCAAACTCTCTCTCTGCTTTTATCTTCATTGAAACAACTTCACAAACAACAACAGTGATACAACAAAAACCAGACAGCATCCAGCTTGAGGTGTTACTTTTTAAGTTATGAAAAGAAAAGAAGACCCAGAATTGAAGATCAAAATCTAGAGCAAGAGATTGCAAGATTAGGCTTTCGATTACTTTGGTACCCCCCCTCATCCCCCCTCCCCACCACCACCACCTACACACCCCCATTTCCTACTTTACTTTGATACCTCATGCTCCTCCACCTCCTATTCTCACTTTGGTTTTCATTGTAGTGAAGCCCTTACACATCAGTTCCAACTTGGTCAGATATCGGAGGGGGTGGGGGGCAACTTGTTCATGTCAGCTGTGTGTGTGTGTGTGTGTGTGTGTGTGTGTGTGTGTGTGTGTGTGTGTGTGTGTGTGTGTGTGTGTGTGTGGCTGTATTTTCGTGAATCAACCAATCCAGTCTCACGTCAGTTCGTGATAGAATCACGAAAATTAATCTATTAGAACGTGATACCATCACGTAATTGTGAAGATTTACGTGCTGTAGTCACGTTTTATAAACTAATGTATTTTAATGTGAAGCATCTTTCGTGATTACAGCACGTTTCTTTCTGCCAGTCGGCTGCAGCAGAGAAGCTGATACAGCTGCGTTATTATTGGTATTTTTAGCCCAATAACCGCTGTTTTTATCAACATTTATTCACCAGATGGTATCATGGTTTAGATGTATTTCTTTTACTGTTATTACTTCGGTCTATTTCGGCCAGGGAAGCTGGATCGCTTTATGTTTGATATTTTTAACTATAACGCTACATCTATCAACATTTATTTAGATGTTATCATGGTATTCATTTCTTTATTTTAATCATATTATTTTGGTCTTATTACCGGTGAAATATTACAGTAAATAAGACAGAAGAGTACGTTACGATATGAGCCGAGCTGGGCGCATTCAAATCAGGTATCCCACAATGCAACGTGGCCATTCATTCAGAGAATCTGACAGCGATCAGCGGGTCTTTAATGCCAGTAAAATAAAATACAGATAAATAATAAAATACAGTTTCATGTATTTGTCTCATGTATTGTCTGCTCGGTCGGCCGGCGGGCGACGACAATCTGAAATGGAATGAAGCCCATTCACGGCAGACTGCAGAAACACAGGAATGGAACATAGGCAGCTCCCGTCTCTTATGGGAGTTGTAGTTTTAAAGTATATTGGTATATTTCTCATAATTAGAAGTTAAAAGTTTATCATTTTGGATGCCCCCTGGGGTTTTTTGGGATGAGGAACACACTGGTGTCATCAGATTCTAAAAATGGAATTGTTAAATAGGTGAAAATAGCTTATTACCATATTTTACAGTGCTTACAGTGGTTACACATTGGTGACCATATCTACATGACACCTGAGGTCCAGAGCTTTCTATAACAGCTGGTCCCATGTTTGTAGCACCTTCTGTTGCTAAATGACAAGCCTTCAAACATGGACTAGGTTCAAGGTTCAGAGGTCAAGATTTCAGAGTAGGAGTAATATGTTACTGTGGAGGTTGAGACCTTTCCAACGATATGTTTGATATAGACCTACGATAACATTTTAATATGTAATATGTAGTCAGACTAAAGCACGTCACACAGCAACAATCTATTGCTCATCTTTTACAGTGACAAGAGCAACCTCCACACAACCCTATGCATCATATCATGGAGCTATTGCAAAACCCCTGCAGCCTCAAGCAACATTATTTAAAGTTGTAATTGAGTTAGGTCTGAATATGCCTATAGTTTAGAAATGTTAAGTTTACATTGGGGTAACCATATCTTCTGCTAGAGTAGAAGAACTCATACTTGGCATGGAGAATAAAGATAGATCAGGTCATATTCTCTGGGCTTGCCTGGAGAGACTGGTTTCTATTCCTCTCCACAACCTTCATGACAGTCACCTGACAAGCAAGCTTTAAATGAGATGTTTTTAGATATTGCCATGTGGATACATATGAATATGCTTTGTAATGCAGCCTTGTATAACATAAACCCTCTGATTCTCCATGAGTGTCTGCTCTAAATGATGAACACACACTTTGAACACGGGCCTTCCAGCCAGGTGTTGTCCATATGAACACCAAGGTGTCTATAGGAGCAGGTTCATCATGTATGACCTCTGATACCCTCTGACCCATGTCACCACCAACTCCTCAGCTTGTCAAATGGTTGAATGAGATTGTTGGCATGGAAACATAGGTCTCTATTTCAGCAGAATATGCAAAACATACGTGTGTCTGTGTGCAGTAGGCTGAGGTAGAAGTGTGCCAAAAATGCCAAAACACATGTTGTATATGCACAGATACCCAAACAAAGATATATACATCTTACTCTGTGAACAAAAACCTCGGCAACAATCTGCTTATTCTTTTAATTTCCTGAAAATGCTTCCTAAAACTAGTCTTCTTAATTTTGAAAAAATCTCTCAGTAAAGGCAAAGGTTATGGTTACAAGCTGTAACCATGGTGATTGATATGAGGATAATCTTATGAATACAATAATTAATGTTAGGCCTGCTATTAATTTAAATTTCAAAAAAGTAATTTATTTAAAACAACTAATGCAGTGCAATGCTTACAAAGTCCCACACAAATAAGAATATTATGTATTTTTGTATCATCTTATCTGCTGAGCGGCACGTACTACGTCACTTCCGAGTCTTCAGCTGCTTTTTAAAAATATTTATATAAACCATGATACGATCTGGTGAATAAATGTTGATAAAAACAGCGATTATTGGGCTAAAAATACCAATAATAACGCAGCTGTATCAGCTTCTCTGCTGCAGCCGACTGGCAGAAAGAAACGTGCTGTAATCACGAAAGATGCTTCCCATTAAAATACATTAGTTTAAAAAATGTGACTACAGCACGTAAATCTTCACAATTACGTGATGGTATCACGTTCTAATAGATTAATTTTTGTGATTCTATCACGAACTGACGTGAGACTGGATTGGAATCAACAGCTGGATGTAAAGTGCAGTTACGTTGCTCAGTGTGTTGAGGCTATGCCAGCGCACCAAACAAAGGTAGATGTCAACAGAGCCTGAAGTTAACTTTTTTTGGCCACTGTTCCAGTTGGATTTCAAAAATCCACCAGCCACTCAGGCTTTTTACCAGCACATTTTTTGCCTCATAAAAGGTGGTATACAGGAAATGCATGAGCATAATTTTTGAATTTGTTAAGAATACACCTTTAAGTGCAGTCAAGTTATTAACAGATTCAATATAATTATAAATTATTCTGCTCAAATCCAAGGAAATGGCCAACTTGGTTAAAATGTGAAAGAACAGGAAAAAAATAACTATGAATGATTCAATTCTCATTGGCTACCCGCAAACATGGCAGGTAGATTGACAGTTTCACTCGCCAATTGCAAAATTCACCCACATTTGGTGTTTGTTCGGATGTTAAAGGGATACTTCACAGATTTAGCATTCAGCTTTGTATCAGTAGAAACCCGGTAGTATTTCTGAATGACCGTGCTTCCCTCCCTCATGTCCCCCTGAGACGGGAGATATCTGCATTGGGGGGTTGTGGAAAAAATCTTCCAATGACGTAAAATGATGATTTTTGCGTCATTGGAAGATTTTTTGTGCCCAGAGGCAAAGGACTACAGCCAGTAGTAGGAGCTACTTCCGCATGTTTTCAACCCGCCCATAGGGGGTTTGACTGCCGAGTCTGGCCGAGGTATTCTGAATGAAAACGACTGTCAGCCATCTTGAAGCTTCGCTAAACAGGCTCTGTCTTTTCAGCAGCAAACCACCGGGATACATTGGTACAGATCGGAGAATATGTAGAAAACGTTATTACAGACCGAATACTCTGCACACCTTGTGAGCTTGGCATGCACGGAGACCAGCGGTGTAGCTTGATGCCGCTAGCCGGGTAGGGGCCATCCTCATCGGCTAGGTGGGAAGCTAACGCTAGCTGGCCACCTGTCCCATCAATCCTGCTTGCAAGTGTCCGCTCATTAGACAACAAACTGTCTGTAAACGGTAGGCATGGCTTGGGAGTGGACTCATAAAGCAGCGAAGCAGATGCATTCTGGGATTTGGTGTCTTTCATCCATGTGAGCCAAAAACACATTTTCTGGCTTTTCTCGGCCTAGAAGGCACCAATTTTTTTATTTTTTTTCACATTTCTCCTACAGAAGTGACCAAATTTAAACATATCTTCAGCTTTCCAGCAGTGAAATATTCCTTTAATTTCATACCCCGGAGGGTGACCATCTGGCAGGAAAGGTTTAGGGTTTATTTACTGGATGATTGTACATAAGGCAATACATACAGGCAGGCACAATCTCCAGATTTTATGGTACAGGGCTCAGGCTGGAGGTTCAGGTTCAGACAGATGAAAGGCAAGACATAAAGCAACACTGACAATCTGGCAACTGACTGGGGAAAAGGGCCCGATATATGTACTGACAGGGTGATTGGGAGACGAGAAACAGCTGAGCAGAAGGCTTGGAGTCAGGTGACCAGGATTGAGTGGGGAAGGCCGACGGCATCTGAGGTCCGGTTCACGTAGGAGGATTAGTGAAAACTCTGAGTTTGTTAACCCAGAGATGAGGGAAACTCTGGGTTTTCTGTTTCAGAAAGAGAGGTAACTTAACCTCAGAGTCAGTTACTATGGTAACTGAGCCTATGAACCTAACCTGGTCGGGAGCGGGTTTTCTTCAAGAAACCTTGAGTTTCTCTCAGACTCCTCCCCATGGATGTATGAAGAGAATTAACGCTCCTCCCTCTGACACAGCGCGCTCATTTCCTCATTCATTCATTCATTCAGTCTGTATCAGGCGCATTTTAGCGCAGTTTCTTATACTGGTGTGACTAAAAAAAACATTGTTGGTTTATTAACTGTTATGCAGACTTTAAAACATTGTTTTTTTCTCAAAACATGACATTTCCTTTTATCGACGATCTCGTTGATGAAGACGTTGTATGGCAGGGAGTTAAACATGTCGGAAGATGATATTGACGCATTTTAATTTCCAGATAACTTCCTATTTTAGCGGTATGTTTTTCTTCCCAGTCTATCAGTTATGTAAGCTACATAACCTTATCCGTCCTCATATCACTAATGTCACCCATCATGGGCATGCTCTACATCCCAGCACATTATTTGTGTTGCATTACAGTTTTCTTTACAACCTTGGTGATGCAGAGAATTTTAATAAAGCGCAAACCAGTAAGAGTAAAAAAAGTAAGAAAGAGTTCCACAGTATTGCAGGTGAATGATGTAAACCCTTTGAAATAAAATATTATGAATTATAATTCTGTTAATGATGGTGCTGCAGCCTCAGAATGAGATTAGTAGCCTAGGACTTTTTCCCCCACAGTATTGCACCTAAATTAAATAGATTTTCAGTAATATTAGCTATACTATGATTAAATATGATATACATTATATTGGAATATACGCATTTACTCTAGGAGCAATTTTCTCCCTTTTGCAGCAGTCACTGTGTTGCTTTTTAAACATAATACATGTTCAAACTTGCATATGTGCGCATGAGTATTTCCGCCGACCCCTTTGTTTGTGGTTGTTGCCATGGTGAATCGTAGTATCATGGCTCCATTCATGCTGTCTTTGGTGCACGCGCGTAACCCTGAGTCAACCTACTCCGAGTTGATTGAACCAACTCGAATCAGCTGTTGTGAAACTGAAAACTCTGAGTTTCCTATCTCAGGATAAATCAACTCAGAGATCAGGCTTAGACTCAGAGTTTGTTGAACCTCCTACCTGAAATGGACCCTTGGTGGATAGCTGCAGAATGGCAATAATGCTCAATAGCGATGCAGGGCCCTCGGGAAGTGGGAATGTGGATGAAAAGAGGGACATAGAGGCAGAATGGGCAAAATAAACACAATTTGAAGCATCCATCCTAACAGGTGTTAGCAGCTATGACAATCGTGGCCAGGGAACATCTGTTTTGAAACCAAGGCTTCTATCATCATGACGTACAGTTTGGGTTTCCAATGAAGAGTTTTTGTAAATGGTCCAGGCCATGCTAAAGGCTCTGTGAGGAGAACTTAGGTAGCTAAATGATAACATCAGCATGCTAACATGCTCATAATAACAACTAACATGCTGATGATAAGCAGGTATACATTGTTAACTTGTACCATCTTAGTTTAGCATGTACACATGTGCACAATAGCTAAGTATAACTAAACACAAAGTACAGCTGAGGCTAATGGGAGATGGGTTGCACAACGTGAAAATGTACCCTGATGATGGCGCTAGATTGAAAAGTGAAAGTGAGACATATAGGAAGATATCATGATGTGTGTATGAAATATGATGGTAATCCATCCAATACAGTAGTTGACAGTAGTCAACCAAAGTCTTCCAGTAACAATGAATGTCAAAAAACAGTTGTATGTGAATTCATACAAATTCATTCTCAAAAGTCATTAGCATCCTCTTAGCAACATGAACGTCTGTGCACAATTCCATGGCTAACCATCCAATAGCTGCCATGAAAGTGGCAAAGCAGCGGGTGTGGGAGAAGTTCGGAGAAGACATGGAGAAGGACTTTCGGTCGGCACCAAGGCGCTTCTGGAAAACCGTTCGCCACCTCAGGAGGGGGAAGCGGGGAACCATCCAAGCTGTGTACAGTAAGGATGGGACGTTGTTGACCTCAACTGAGGAGGTAATAGGGCGGTGGAAGGAGCACTTTGACGAACTCCTAAATCAAGCTAATACACCCTCTATGTTAGAGGCAGAGCTGGAGGATGATGGGGGATTGTTGTCCATTTTCCCTGGTGGAAGTCAGTGAGTCAAACAACTCGACGAGAGCCGTCCAGAAATGCTGAAAGCTCTGGGTGTGGAGGGGCTGTCTTGGTTGACATGCCTCTTCAACATTGCGTGGAAGTCTGGGACTGTGCCAAAGGAGTGGCAGACCGGGGTGGTGGTTCCCCTGTTCAAAAAGGGGAACCAGAGGGTATGTGCCAATTACAGGGGTATCATACTTCTCAGCCTCCCTGGTAAAGTCTACTCCAAGGTGCTAGAAAAGAGGGTTCAGCCGATAGTCGAACCTCGGGTTGAAGAGGAAGGTTGAAGTCGTGGAATAAGGGATCAGATCTTCACTCTCGCAAGGATCCTGGAGGGAGCCTGGGAGTATGCCCATCCAGTCTACATAAGTTTTGTGGATCTGGAGAAGGCGTATGACCGGGTCCCCTGGGAGATACTGTGGGAGGTGCTGCGGGAGTATGGGGTGAGGGGGTCCCTTCTCAGGGCCATCCAATCTCTGTATGACCAAACCGAGAGCTGTGTCCTGGTTCTTGGCAGCAAGTCAGACTCGTTTCAGGTGAGGGTTGGCCTCTGCTAGGGCTGCGCTTTGTCACCAATCCTGTTTGTAGTATTTATGGACAGCATATCGAGGTGTAGTCGTGGTGGGTAGGGGTTGCAGTTCGGTGGGCTGGGGATCTCATCGCTGCTCTTTGCAGATGATGTGGTCCTGATGGCATCATCGGCCTGTGACCTTCAGCACTCACTGGATCAGTTTGCAGCCCAGTGTGAAGCGGCTGGGATGAGGATCAGCACCTCTGACTCTGAGGCCGTGATTCTCAGCAGGAAACCGATGGGAGTGCCTTATCCAGGTAGGGAATGAGTCCTTACCCCAAGTGAAGGAGTTTAAATACCTTGGGGTTCGCGAGTGAGGGGACAATGGAGCGGGAGATTGGTCGGAGAATCGGCGCAGCAGGGGCGGTATTACATTCAGTTTATTGCACTGAAAAGAGAGCTGAGCCAGAAGGCAAAGCTCTCGATCTACCGGTCAGTTTTCGTTCCTACCCTCACCTATGGTCATGAACGCTGGGTCATGACCAAAAGAATGAGATCCAGGGTACAAGCGGCCAAAATGGGTTTCCTCAGGAGGGTGGCTGGCGTCTCCCTTAGAGATAGGGTGAGAAGCGCAGTCATCCGTGAGGAGCTCGGAGTAGAGCCGCTGCTCCTTCGCATTGAAAGGAGCCAGTTGAGGTGGTTTGGGCATCTGGTAAGGATGCCCCCTGGGCGCCTACCTAGGGAGGTGTTCCAGGCACGTCCTGCTGGGAGGTGACCTTGGGGAAGACCCAGGACTAGGTGGAGGGATTTTCTCTCCAACCTGGCCTGGGAACGTCTCGGGATCCCCCAGTTGGAGCTGGTTATTGTGGCTTGGGAAAGGGAAGTTTGGGGTCCCCTGCTGGAGCTGCTCCCCCCGCGACCCGACACTGGATAAGCGGATGAAGATGGATGGAATGGATGGACCATCCAATAGTTATTGAGATATACCAATTTGGACCAAAGTGTAAGACTGACCGACAGGCAGATATTGCCATATGAGGCCATCCCTGGAAGAGTGGCAAGAAAACAAGGAAGAACAGGAGAAATAAAGAGACAGAGCGAAAGTGGGAGATGAGGATGAAGAAATTGATCAAATCAGCAAAGAAGTGCAAGAAGACAAAGGGACAGAATGGAGAAGAGAAGTCAAATTACAGAGTAGTGCAGCTCATCCAAAAAAACACAGAGTGGGGCTCATCATCAAATATTAACCATGTCAGTTAATATTTAATGGTGGAAATAAAAGATGCCTTTTGTGCATGCACAGACAAACACACTGTTTTGACACCGCTTCATATGAAGCACATTGTGATTTCCGTAAGATTTCTCGTTCTTTCTCCCTTCTTGAAATTCTGTTTAAATCTATTCACTCTTAATTTTCACTCTTGTATGTACTCTGTTGCTCTCTCTGTACTGAGTCCTAATCGACTTGCTGCTTTTTTATTTTATAATCAATCCTAGTCTGAAGTCTGATTTATGGTTCTGCGGAGGCTCCACGCAGGGCTTTCGCCTTAGCCTACATCAGTGAAGTCAATACTTGTGCATTGGTGTGTGTGTCGATCTCTTTAAGATAACAGCAGGGCCAGCATGTATGTGTGTGTGTGTGTGTGTGTGTGTGTGTGTGTGTGTGTGTGTGTGTGTGTGTGTGTGTACATGGGCGTCAGTTTGGTTTGAAATGTGGTGGGGACAGAGACGCATTCGGAAGTGCATTTCCAGAAGTGGTGGGGACAACGACGCATTCATATTTTTTTTCTCTTTCGCGCAGGTCATGTTTTGAAAGACGTTGTCCAGAGGCCTGTAGGCTACTACAAATCAAGTTTAACATGCCCTGGATTCCTTTCAGTTCACTAACCCTAACAACCACGGTTAAACTGTGTCACAATGTTTATCAACTAGTTGAATCAACCCAGGGTTTCCCAATCTAGAGACGCGCACGTTCACACGAAAGAGGCGGTGTTTGCAGTCAATCTACCAGAGCCACATATTTTACATAAGAGCAATTCTACATAAATATGAAGAACACAGACACGGTTTACAAGCAAAAGGCAATCCAGTTGCTGCTTCCTAAAACAGGAAGAAAAAAGCCGACGCTGTAAATGTGTAAATCACAACGCTTATCAGTCCCTCCAGACAAATTCAGAGTTTTGTGATTGTTGCGGGCAGAAATCCTTGATTATGCGGCACGTTTTCTTAAAAAATGCGATGGAATATGTGGGATATTTGTGCAATTTTATGCGATGAAATTGCAGTAACTTGCAAAAACTGTGGTTTGATGAAAAAGAGATTCCCCAACCATGTTGTCAGTAGGAAGCGAAATTACGTCACTACATAACGTTCCCATGGCAACATGGGAAAATGGCTGCTCTTGTGTGAAGTAAACGCAACATTTTTCATCTTTCTGCTGAGATATATGTGACTTTTTTGCAACGTAAATGAGGGGATTATGAAATCATGCAAGCCCCGCATATTTTGCGAGGAAATTGGCAATTTATGCGGCTAAAGTGCGGCGTAGCCTATTTGAAAAAATGCGGCCCCCACATAAATATGCGGACTTTGGCTGATTATGCATTGAATTCTGCGATCGCATAATCACGTTTTTCTGGAAGGACTGGCTTATCAATCAGTCAGGCACAAGATGTGACCATAATTACACTTGTTCTTTCCATAAACTGTCGTTAGTCTATTCAGTTGCAACCCTGGCAGTGGGAAGCGATCGTGAGCAAATAAAAAATATAAAAACATAATTCAAACCGATGTGCGCATTGGCAACACGCGGCTCAAGAAGTTTACAATAGGCCTACGTTATTCCCTCCACTGAAAATCTATAGGCCCTAGGCTACCATTCATAAAAACATCAGGGAATGTTAACGGGGTTGTCAGTCTCTAAATGTTTTAACTTTTAAGAGCGCACCTCTCTCTCTCTCTGTCTCTGTCTCTCTCTCTCTCTCTCTTTCTCTCTCTCTCTCTCTTTCTCTCTCTCGAGCTTTTTCTTCTTTTTTTCTCACTGAACTCCACCCATTCAGTCAATGGATCTTCTAAGAACGGTGATGCCGTTATCAATGGAGTAGGCCTATTGATTGGTCAGTAGGCGGTGCTTTTACACCAGTTGATCTCTAATCTCCGACATAACCTGCTCCCGACCAGGTTAGGCGTTCAGCATAAATTACCACAGCGATTGAACCCGGTAACAACTAATCCACCATGGTGGTACAGAAAACCCTGGGTTCAGTACAGGCCCCTGTAGCTTACTAATGTAAATAAATAAAAATGTATTCAAAAATGTGATGATGTCCGACTCGTTTTATGAAGAAGAAAGCCTTAAGTTTTCAAAAAGCCTTAGACATGACCCGCTATGTTCTGCTTCGTACCATGTTGACAATATGACATGACGTGGTTTAATGTACCTAAACAATAATAATTTCTCTCTCATATTGCTCCTTATAACCACCGAAAACTCTGAAAAAATCGAACCAAAAGTCCAATTATTATGGACGTTATCTGACATTATAAGCGTTGTTTCTGCTTCACATTTTCAGCAGCAGCGGCTGTGGGTTGACTCCCCACGGTTCTCATGGGCTTAATATAACGTGAAAAAGCTTAACGTGGTTTAATGTACCTTAACAGAGATCAATGATCACATTTCTCTCTCATATTGCTCCTCATGTACAGTAAGTGCCGGTATCTGTGTTATGAACTTTATTTTTTAACTAAATTGAGCTTGAGGTTTAAAAAAAAGTGGTGGGTACAAAATTACTCATGACAAAATCTGGTGGGGACACGTCCCCACCGTCCCCCCCTAAAACGACGCCTATGTGTGTGTATATGTGTGCGTTGGGAATGTGTGGTAGAGCGAGCGAGTGAGTAGCGACTCTAGAGTCATAGTGAGAGAAACATTGTCTCCCCTATGCTTTCTGACCACGGTGGGAAATATGTTGTCTATTGAGAAGGAGAACCCAGAAATGAGGAAATGCAATGCTACCAAGCCATGACGGAGCGGACCAATCACAGTTGTTTCGATCTGCGTCGTTAGTTACATTTTTTGAGATGTGCACGTCGGGTTACGTCGCAGGTTCTGGCGCAGGGTCCAGCACAGGGTCTGGCATAGGGTCTATATCTCCACATACCTATGTACGTACCCACGCCATCAATTTAATGCAGAAGCATAAATTGGCCTTTAGGGGGTAGCCTCTTTTGCTAGACTACTAGCTCTACACCTTAACACAAGCATTGACAACATTCTTTGTGTACATAGATTTACTAAAAATAAAGTTTCTGAACAACTCACGTAGCTTTTGTTGTTTTCGCTTGCAGCCATCTTTGCCAGTCAAAACTAGTCGATTTCCGAATGCGACGTAACAGGGAGGAGAGTAAAGACGGAAAGCTCCTAAAGCTTAGTTCCATATCAATGCACAGATAATTTTTTGTTTTGTCGTTAGTGAAAAACAATATTGACCTTTTAGTTGAAAAAGGAGCCTCATATAAGAACAATATTTCCTCCTATGGAGTCCGTTCATCAGCGGCTAGAGACAACGGAGGTCCGGTGAGTTGTTCAAAAACTTTTTTTAGGAAATCTGTGTACACAAAGAATGTTGTCAATGCTTTCGTTAAGGTGTAGAGCCCCTGTTGATACTCCAAGCAAAGTTTCATGATGTGTCGAGCCTTCTTAGTATTTCGAAAATAGCTATTTTGAGGCTAGCATGAGAGTGCCCCTAGCTTTCCCATTTAAAAGGCCATTTGACCCAAAAACGACAATACGGTGAATCTTAAAAGTGGCAATTCGGTCCTAAATATGCTTTTAAACTAAAGTTTGACTCACATACATTCACAAAAATACCCTAGGATGCATTTTGGCGAGAGTTACACTTTAAATAAATTTCGGTAATAACTTGATAGCACTTAAACGTGTAATCTTAACAAGTTCAAAAACGATGCTCGTGCATTTCCTGTATTGCAACTTTGAGAAAATAAAATTGTTTCTCAAAAGCTTGTGTGGCTATTAGATTTTGGTGGCCAAAAAAGGTTAACTTCAGGCCCTGCCCAGCAATTATTAGGATCGCTAGCCACTGTTTACTGTCTTCCCAGAGCCAGAGCTTCCACGCAGAAGACCCAGGAACATACCAACACTAGGCAAGGCAATTTTATTTGTATTGCACAGTTCAGCAGCAATGCAATTCAATGTGCTTTACATAAAACATCAAAACACAATTACAAATCAAATATGAGATACATAAAACATTAAAACACAATCAAAAATCAAATATAAGACACAATTTAATAATTAAAAGCACTTAATACTAAAATAAAAACCATAAAATCTTGAATAAAACTATGAAAAGTAGATCAAATTCAAGAGTAAATTCCTAATTGTGTGCAAGTATTCAACAAAAAGCAGCATTAAAAAAAAGGTTTTCAGCCTTGATTTAAAAGCTAGGAGAGTTGGTGCTGACCTACAGTTAACCGGAAGTTTGTTCCAGATATGTGGTCCATAAAAACTGAATGCTGCATTTCCCTTTTTTGTTCTGATTCCAGGGACGGCAAGCAGTCCTGTCCCTGATGATCTTAGAGATCTATGGGGCTCATAATTTAGAATCAGATTTGACAGGTAAATAGGTCCTAAACCATTTAGTGATTTATAAACAAGTAGAAGTATTTTGTAATCTATTCTTTGTTTTCACAGGACGCCAGTGTAAGGACTTCAGAATTGGAGTGATGTGGTCGACTTTCTTGGTGTTGGTAAGGACGAGAGCCGCAGCGTTCTGGATCAGCTGCAACTGTCTGATCAATTTGTTAGGGAGACCTGTGAATACTCCGTTGCAGTAGTCACGTCTACTGAATACAAAAGTGTGGACTAATTTTTCCAGGTCCTGTCGACACATAATTCCTTTTAGTCTTGATATATTTTTTAGATGATAAAAGGCAGATTTGGTTACTGACTTAATGTGGCTGTTAAAATTCAGGTCAGTGTCCATAATTACGCCAAGATGTCTGGCTTTGTCTGTTGTTTTTGCCATTGTTGTTTGTAGATGAGTGCTGACTTTTAGTCGTTCGTGTTTTGGGCCGAATATGATTACCTCTGTTTTCTCGTTGTTTGGTTTCAGAAGATTCTGGCACATCCAGACGTCTATTTGTTCAATACAGCTAGCCAGCTGTATTATTGGACTATAGTCCCCTGGCGACAAGGCTATATAAATCGTCCACATAACTGTGATAGCTTACGTTGTTGCTTTCCATCATTTTTGCTAGGGGCAGCATGTAGATGTAGAGGCCCCAGGATGGAGCCTTGGAGAACTCCACATGTTAAGCTTGTAAGCTCAGAAGCAAAGTTACCTATTGATACATAGTAATTTCTATTCTTTAGATATGATTCAAACCACTGTAGTACTGTGCCAGAAAGGCCAACCCAGTTTTCCAGTCTGTTTAGTAAGATGGCGTGGTCAACCGTGTCAAACGCAGCACTGAGATCTAGTAATACTAGTACTGTAGTTTTTCCACTGTCTGTCTTCAAGTGTATATCATTAAAGATTTTTAGAAGAGCCGTCTCAGTGCTATGATGTGATCGGAAACCTGACTGTAAAGTATCAAAAATATTGTTTATGGACAGAAAAAAGTGTAGTTGCTGAAAAACTGCTTCTTCAATGATCTTACTTAAAAATGGGAGGTTTGACATCAAGGTTATTCTTTTTTAAGAATGGTTTGATTGAAGCTGTTTTTAAGACCTGTGGGAAGATACCTTCTTGAAGAGACCTGTTTACAATTAGTAAAAAATTAGAGATCATACAATTAAAAACATTTTTAAAAAAGTGTGTTGGTAAAATATCAAGACAACAGGAAGAGGTTTTCAGATTCTGTATATCCTCCAGGTTATCTTGGTTAATCATTTTAAATTGTGTCATATGGTAACCCACTTTGCTTGTACAGTCTGACAATGCATATCCTGTACCTGGTATCGAGGCACTGACTTCGAGGCTTGTCTAATTTTCTGGATTTTATCACTAAAGAGGATGGCAAAGTCATTGCAGGCCTTGGTGGATAAAAGTGCAGTTGCTACTGGAACAGGAGGATTTGTCAACCTATCTACAGTAGCAAACAAAGCACGTGGATTATTAGAGTTTTTAGCAATAATGTCAGAGAAGTGCAACCGCCTTGCATTCCTCAGTTCCAAATTGTAGATGCGAAGTCTTTCCCTATAAATGTCATAATGGACCTGGAGATTATTTTAGCTTTAGCAACATCCTTATCCATGTCAGCACCAATAATATAAGGCTGAAGCGTTAGAACTGCTGGCTTGTTATTGTAGTGAGCAGATCTTTGGTTTTGTTGATAACTGCATGGCTTTCTTTCTGGGGCCGCCCCGACCTACTGCAATTGGCGGCACTATTTGATCTAGGAATATAAACATATCTAAGCTCTAAATCAATGCTAGATGGGTTAGCTTCCTCAAGGTCCCTTACCCTTACCATTTTGACAACCTAAGATGTCCCCATGTTCTTCACTCAACCATTCATTTCACCCCAGGAGGCCAGAATCAAACAGTGTAAATGGGCTTTGAGACAGATTGTGGAGACGTTATGTCTCTGCAGCATACAGTTATTCCCAGAGTTATTGTGATAGTGATGGGTCACATCCTAACTGTGAGGGAGAAGTTGTCCATTTACCAGCAAGACAATGCTGTTGTTGTTATTGTCATCATTGAGGTAAAAAATGTAAGTACTTCCAATTTAGACAGACTGGTACATTTTGAGGTATACAATGTTGACTATTTTATAGCTTATCTAAATAATGAAAACTGCCAGGCCAGAGGTTATAAAGAAAGGGTTAGGAAGAGAGATGATAAGAACGAGGCGGAATTAATGAGTCATGTTATACAACCCCAAATCAGAAAAAGTTGGGACAGTATGGAAAACACAAATAACAAAAGAAAGTAGTGGTTTCTAAATGAACTTTGACTTGTATTTCATTGCAGACAATGTGAACACAAAATATTTCATGTTTTGTCTGGTCAACTTAATTTCATTTGTAAATATACATCCTTTCCTGTCATTCAGACCTGCAACACATTCCAAAAAAGGTTGGGACAGGAGCAATTTAGGGCTAGTAATCAGGTAAATTGGTTAAATAATGATGTGATTTGAAACAGGTGATGTCAACAGGTGATTGTAATTATGATTTGGTACAACAGCAGCATCCAAGAAAGGTCTAGTCCTTTAGGAGCAAAGATGGGCCGAGGATCGCCAGTTTGCCAACAAATACGTGAGAAAGTTATTGAAATGTTTAAAATCAATGTTCGTCAAAGAAAGATAGGAAGACATTTGCTTATTTCAACTTCAACAGTGCATAACACAATTAAAAGATTCAAGGAATGTGGAGGAATTTCAGTGCGTAAAGGACAAGGGCGCAAGCCTAAGCTGAACAACCGTGATCTCCGATCCCTCAGGCGGCACTGCATCAAGAATCGTCATTCATCTATAAGCGATGTCACCACATGGGCTCAGGACTACTTTGGCAAACCTTTGTCAAGTACCCCAATACGTAGTTACATCCACAAATGCCAGTTAAAACTGTACTGTGCCAAAAGGAAGCCCTATGTTAACAGTGTCCAGAAGCGCCATCGACTTCTCTGGGCTCGGAGGCATCTGGGATGGACCATCACACAGTGGAAACCTGTACTGTGGTCAGATGAATTAGTATTTCAGGTATTTTTTGGGAGAAATCGACGCCGTGTGCGCCAGACCAAAGAAGAAAAGGATCATCCAGACTGTTACCAGCAACAAGTCCAAAAGCCAGGATCTGTCATGGTATGGGGTTGTGTCAGTGCCCTTGGCAAAGGTAACTTGCACTTCTGTGATGGCACCATTAATGCTGAAAAGTACATAGAGATTTTGGAGCACAATATGCTGCCCTCAAGAAGACATCTTTTCCAGGGACGTCCATGCATATTTCAACAAGATAATGCAAAACCACATTCTGCACACATTACAAAGTCCTGGCTGCGGAGGAAGAGGATACGGGTACTTGACTAGTCTGCCTGCAGTCCCGACCTGTCTCCAATAGAGAATGTGTGGCACATTTTGAAGCGCAAAATTTGACAACGAAGACCCCGTACTGTTGCCCACCTTAAGACTTGTTTGCAGCAAGAATGGGACAAAATTACACCTGAAACACTTCATCACTTGGTGTCTTCAGGCCCTAAACGTCTTTTAAGTGTTGTGAAAAGGAATGGCAACATTACAAAGTGGTAAATGCTTTACTGTTCCAACTTTTTTTGAAATGTGTTGCAAGAACCAAAATAGGAATTTTGTTTTTTTGAAAAAATAAAACAAAAATCATGAGGAACACATTACATTATGTGCTGTTGTATTGTCTGCAATGAAATACAAGTCAAAGTACATTTAGAAATCACTACTTTCTTTTTTTATTTGTGTTTTCCATACTGTCCCAACTTTTTCTGATTTGGGGTTGTAATACAACAGATATGTGAAGGAACAAAGCCTGCACTAAGGGTTAGAGAGGGTGAAGACACCCATGCAGAAACAGAAAAGGTGGACACAGGAGAAGCAGAGATATGTAAAGAGTCAAAAGTTGTCAGAGGAAGGAGAAAGAATAAGAAGCAGAGAAACAGGTGTACAGAGAATATGAGAGGGATGGAAGGATGAGTATTAACTCTCTCCTCCCCTAAAATCCCCTTACTCCTTTCTTCACTGCTCTCCTCTTATCTTTCTCACCACTGTTGCTACACTCCTTTCTCATTTGCTGTTCTCTCCTCCCTTTGGTCTCCCTCTCCCCTTCCCTTCCATCCATACCCCTTCTCCAAAAACTTGTTTTCTCTTTTCAGTGCTGTTCTCCTCAATTATATTACATTCAGTTCAACTGGTTTTGTCATTGACACAATGTGCAGGCACATGTATAACGGAATGTAAGTCATTGCTTTCCAACAAACAATGAATACAAATGTGAGTGGGGGTGAATTAACGTGTGAAAACACAATATTATTAACATTATCAACATTATTTACAGACTCAGAATTATTGCAAATGACATATTACAAACGTGCAAATGTTGGAAATGTACTTGTGCAAATGTAGATGGAAATATAAACGTGCCAATGGCATTGTAAACATGGCAGAGAATCATTAAAGCGCAGTAACAGGAGGAGGAAGATGGGTAAGAGAATCATGGACGTGAGCGTGTGTGCATGGGGGGGGGGGGGGGGTAGCTTGAATGGGAGGGGGTTTGTATGTGGGTAAGTAAAGGCCAGGTTCAGATGGGTGACAGCTTGAGGGAAGAAACATTTCCTTAACCTTTCACCTTTGCTCTTGCTTATTTTTTCCACCTTTCCGTCTTCCTCCATCTTTTCTCATTTTTTCTTCGTCATGCCTACCTTCTTTTTTGTCTCTTTCCCCTTTTCTTCCTCTTTAAACTAATCTCTCTTTTCGTCCCCTGCCTCCTCTCCTTTCAAACTTCCATCCCTTTACTCATCTCCTATGTCCTCTAACTGTCCTTCTCTCATCTCATTCCATCCCATTTCTCCTCTTCGGAGATTTTCTCCCACAGGAGCCGGCAGGAGCTAATCCCAAAAAGCTGTCTCGAAAGGCGGCAGTGACGCGGCGGCCTTCCCTTTCAAAACAGAAAAAAACACCAACAAACCGAACACCATCTCCTACTCGCTTCCTTCATTCCTGTTTGATTGCAGACTTCTCTCTCTAGTTGGTTGATGTGTGCACACACAAATAAAACGCACACTTCCACAAACATTCTCTGGCTTTGTATTTATCATCATCATGCTCTCCCCTGACCAGTCGACCAGAGTCACTGCAGAGCACTGTGTGTATATATCATTGTTTGCTGGGGCGGCCCTTTGGGGATCGAGAAGCTGGACGTAGCACTGAGTGGGCAGAGCAAGCTCTTGTGATAAACAGATAATGCTGTTGGATTCTGCACTGCTTCCTCCGTCTCAACTAGCTAATGCTCCCTCTTTTTTTTTTTTTTATCACACCGCCCGACTTGGCAAAACCGCTCAATTTCTCCGCTCAAACATCTCCCACGGCGATAGAGAACAAAGCATAAACAGGCTTCCAGCTTGCCTTTTGTTTAATGTTTTAATAAACTCATGAAAAGAAATACGTTAGTCAAACAACAGGGAGACAGATTAGCTCTGAGTGTATGAGAATCTCCTCGGCATGAAATTGTTAAATGTGCTCTAAATAAGGTGGCAGTGAAACGTAAAAAAATGACTGGCTGGTATCAGCAGCGGGTTGGGGAGACTGAAGGGAAAAGCTCAGGCGAATTCTGGAGGAGATGATGCGGAAAAATGGTTGGGAAAGGTGTAAGAGGAGATGAGACACGGATAAGGAAAGGGGGCAAACGCCAAAGGAAGAGGGAGGAAGAAGGGAAGAAAACAAAAGAGAAGAGGGAAGAAGATTGGACAAGGAATTGGAGAACAAGAGAAATCAGAAGAAGGGAGGATGTGGAGGATTAAGATCAGATGGAAAAAGGTGAGAAGATGATAGGAGAGGAAAACGGGGGGAAGTGGAAAAGAGAAAAGATCAAGTAAGCGACGAGACGAGGATGAGAAAAAAAATGTGATTTACAATATTGAGGATAAAGGAGAATTACAGAGAAGAAGTGGGAAGAGGAAATGGCAAAGTGACCAAAAGCAGGATGGGGGAAAAGGATGAGAGATGAACAGAGAAGCTTGTGCAGAGATGTGATCAGGTAAAAGAGGATCAATCAGGGAGAGCAGGAGAATAGTACAAACAGGATTAGGCAGGAGATGAAGGCAAAAAATGCAGAGGAGATCTGGGGAGGAGAAAAGAAGAGACGGGAAAAAGGGAAGCAGAGTCAAACTGAGGAAAAATGAAGAGTAGGGAGGCAGGAGAAGGTGACGAAGAGAGGAGATAGAGGATGGGAGGAGGGTATATAGCGAACACAATGGATTTGGATGGCAGTGTTACGAGACCTGCAAATCCCCTGAAGAAAACAGCACAGTGAGGCAGAGAAAGACAGAGCTCTGCATGAGGGGAGATAGAGGAAATACCACACTGGATTCTCACTCGCAGCCAGAACCAGCCTACATTTTCTGCACACTCTCTGGTCCCCAAACCAACAATGTTATCCAGCGTTGCTTCCAAAAACACACACCGTTCAGCGGCTGCATAATCCAAAATTCCAAAGGCATGTAATTAGCAGAGTTAAATTGGGAACTGTTATGTGTCGTGCGATGCGGGCGCTTATTTAGAAAAAAGGCAAATCGTCTCATGTTGTAAAGTTGCAAACCAGATTTTGCAGAGTGTAACATTTCCATTACTGCTTGTACTGTGAAATCCTGGAAGAAAAAAAGCATATACCTATATTTCTACCCATAATTCTAAATATAATTAAAGATGTATGATGGTAAATCTGTGAAACTATGATATGAAATTCATCTCTGTAATTCAACAGTGTAAACTGCTCGTATGATGGAAATTACTATCCATCCATCCATCGTCTTCCACTTATCCGGTGTCGGGTCGCAAGGGCAGCAGCTCCAGCAGGGGACCCCAAACTTCCCTTTCCAGAGCCACATTAACCAGCTCTGACTGGGGGATCCCGAGGCGTTCCCAGGCCAGGTTGGAGATATAATCCCTCCACCTAGTCCTGGGTCTTCCCGCTACACTGTAGCTCCTCCGACCTACACTGTTATTTATCGTGCTACAACTGAATTCACACGGGACTTCAGCACGAGACTGCCGCTAGCCATCTGTTAGTTTTTTACTGAACAAGGCACAAGCATAATTCTGTAATTCTGCCCGTTTCCATGTAGTTACATAGTCAATAATATGCTCATAACCACTACCTATTTTTGAGGGGAAATAAACAAAAAAAATTCACCACGAAGGCATCACCGCTAGTTGTTTTTCCTATAGACAGGTCTCGCATAGTTATATTTAGCAAGATTAACGTAAAAATTGGCCGGAGTTCAACTTTAATGTCTACATCTCGTGCCGTCATGAGCACGAGCCTCTTGTCCTTCTGCACGGTGATGCGGTTGGCAGTTGTAGTTCCATCCATCCATCTTGATCCACTTATCCGGGGTCTGGTCTCTGGGGGTAGCAGTACCAGCAGGGGGCCTCTAGTCTATATATCAATGACGTTTCATTTTTGCAATTGCTCCGGTGCCGGCGGAAATTCCGCCAGATGTCCCTCATTTCGTCCAGATGTCCGTTACCTTCCTCTTCCTTTGTGTTGGTGTTCTAACTTCTGGTGGATTTGTGAGGACTCTGGTTAACTGCTCCTCAGATGTCTGCAGGGTAAATTCAGACAGCTAGCTAGACTATCTGTCCAATTGGAGTTTTCTGTTACACAACTAAAACAACTTTGAACGTACACATGTTCCACCAAAACAAGTTCAGTCCAGAGTCTATTTTGCAGAGACACCGTACCTGCGTCCAGAGCTTGCCGTGGCTAAAGACGATTGTGATTGGTTTAAAGAAATGCCAATAAACCAGAGCATGTTTTTCTCCCATCCCGGAATGTCTTGTGGACTCGCCAGACCCTTCTTTGCACCGCTGTGGAGAAAAGTCTGGAAATGCAAGACTAAGGGACCCCAAACTTCCCTTTCCTGAGCCACATTAACCAGCTCTGACTGGGGGATCCCGAGGCATTCCCAGGCCAGGAGATATAATCCCTCCACCTAGTCCTGGGTCTTCCCCGAGGCCTCCTCCCAAAATAGTTCCTGCAAAAAAGTGCTCACAACCAGGTCTGTGGATTATCTTGATTAACCGGGTCATGATTCCTGGAAAGAGACATTGCTGTTGACTTCTAAAAATGTATTTCTTTTGCTGCTTTGAGCACCACAAGCCGAGTGCCATCTAGTTCCATTATATTTAAGAGAAGGCAGACAGCGCTACGGCTGATAACTCCAACATTGGACAACTCACACCAAAATGATGTAGACTGATCACACTACAAAAACAATGAGGTGGAAAAATATGTATTTTTGATTTTGGGTTGACTGTCCCATAACGAGGTACAAAACTCACTGAAGAAGGCAGGTAGAATGTATATCATCACTGTTTTACTAATATTGCAATTTGGGGTGTGTTATTTTGGGCATTTAGTGTTATACTTCAGCCACTCAACATATTATGATAACATACTGTATGTCTGTTAAACAATGTGATTATCATTAGTAATATTTGCACATATTGAATGTGAATTTTCTGTTTTGTTTTACTTAAACTCAGAATTCAATAAATTTGTCAGACAAAAGTCACAGCCTGTATTGTTTGTTCTTTTCAGGACTGTGCATTTTGCTTTCACATTATGTTAACTCTCAAGACACCCATGGCTTATTTAATGCAAAAGAGCTAAAGTGCGAAGCAAACTGTTACAACAGAGTTATGAAGAAATATGTATTATATATATATATATATATATATATATATATATATATATATATATATAAAGAGAAATTTGATCTAAAAACTAGACAATAGAATCAGTATCGGGAATACATTATGCATGAGCGGCTATGATGAATACAAATGTGAGTGGGGGTGAATTAACGTGTGAACTAATAGTCACATTGTTGCGGGTAACTTTCACATCACTTTACATTATAAATGAATCCATAATGTATGAGTGAGTGTAATTCTGTGTTTGCTTGTTTTCTTACCATATGGTTATAAGGGCCACTGTTCCTTTAAACTGTTAGGAATAATATGTTCATGCATTTACATTTCAAACAGATTTAGAGGCCATTAAACTGTTTTTTTTATTCCACATTGCATTTCGTAGCATTAATAATACAGGGTACTAAAGTAAAATACATTGATGCCGTTAAAGTTAAAACTGGTATCAATCTGTGGAGAAAGTAGAAACAAACTTGAATGGATATAATCGCATGTTGTTGTAAGTAGATGTAATGTAAGTACATGGATGTGTGTTAGTGTTAGCACATGTATATATGTGGATTGCTGGGATGCACCGCGCAGCTAACTGGCAAAGAACGCAATGGGAAGGAAATCAACAAATGAACTGTGTAAAAGAATGAAAAAAGAATTAAAGGTATAGCGGAGGATTTTCTTTTTCCGGGTGGATCATCAAAACTATTGGTCCTCCTAGTTGTCAATCATTCTGGGATATGTTTACGTAAGGCCGTCGTGCGTGCCGTGACAGGTCAGCGAGTAGACGGCCACGGCGTCCGACCATAGACAGTATATAAAAGCCTCCGACCGCAGCGCTGCCCCCCCGCTCTCGGCGATAGCTTGTTTGTTGGCCTGTAGCGTGCTAACGTTAGCTATAGAGATGCTTGTCCTAAATAGATTTCCACTTACCGGTGGCTTGTAGAGTCATGCCGACAGACAGCAACTTGTAAACAGAGCGTGCACAAGGAGAACTAGGCTTGTGCATGGGCTTGTGCATGCTCTCTCATGCACACGTTTAAGAGGCATTCCCTATCGGGAGCAGGTAGAGTGTAGCGCGTGTGCATTTTTTCAAGAAGTGGAGAGGGCGGTTCTTTTCTAAAATTTGGGAAAATCTTCCATTATACCTTTCAGGAAGGAAGGTAGCTACACACATCATGACACATTTACAGACTGAACACTAGGGCTGAAACGATTCATCGAGTTACTCGAGTTACTCGATTACAAAAATTCCTCGAGGCAAAAACTCTGCCTCGAAGCCTTGTTAAATTCCTATGACGCGCACTATACACGCAGGGATCTGATTGTTCCACACGGACCGTTGTTCAGGAAGCACACCACTAGCGCGCGATACATTTTGAATTTAGTTGGCGCGATGGCGGAGAGTAAAGATCTCCAGAAACGGCAGAGAATGTCTAAAGTTTGGGAAGAGAACAAGGTGCAATGTGTCTACTGACCTGGTATACCACAGCAGTACGTCTTCAGCATCTGAACCATAAACATCCGCTCCACGCCGTTTCACCGAGCGTCGCTGAAACAAGGTAAGGTAGCCTAAGCAGCCGCTGATTTTAATCGCATACTGTATTTGTAGCGATGTCGTGATGCGTGTTGACTAGATGTGATGTTTAGCTTTGATGTTTTTAACTAGTAAACTTATTCACGTTCAATTGCGAGAGAGTATAGCCTAAAAAAAAACCTTCACACACACACACACCCTCGTCTCTCACTCTTTCGTGTGCGCGCGCACACACACACACACACACAGGTTGCTAGGTTACCATAGAAAATAGGCTCACCCCCGAAATTATATATTATTTGTTGGTAGCCTAATGGTAAATGCTGCAGGTGTAGAAATCTACATAAAACAGATATTTCCTTTGATGTCAGGGCTAGATTACAGCATGAAACTTAATTAAATTAAATTTGCCAAATGTTGGAGTTGGAATAAATACCTCTGTTCTTTTGAGAAATAAAAGCCAAATGCTTGATCATTTTACAGCCACATCATTTTTGTTATACATTATTTGTTTTGGTTGTTTCAAAACGCAAAAAAAATTATCCGATTAATCGATTAATCGATCGATTAATTTCTAGATTAATCGATTACAAAAAGAATCGATAGCTGCAGCCCTACTGAACACTGATGACAAACTTCAGATTAATTGATGTTGTTGAGCAAAAACAATCTGTAACATTTTGGGAGAGACCATTACGGTTAAGACGCCTAAACATCACAAACTCTGAGTTTTTAAGCTAAAAATCCATTCCAAAAAAAAAAAAAAAAAAAAGGCGGCAACTTTTTTTTACTTTACAAGTTCTAAACATTAGCACACAGGTGAAGCCTTTAGCCTGCCAGTCTGAAGGACAACTGCAGGGGAAAAGAGAGAGAACTGGACATGCAGACGACAGAAAACAAAGAGATGAGGAGAAGTCTCAGAGTAAGAGGTAAAGAGACACTGCAATAGATAGCTAGCATACAGACAGACTTAGAGAGAGTATAATGTGATGTTAACTCCACATAGCCTATGGTGGACCAGGATGCAGCTCTGCTGTCTATTCCTGCAATTGAGACCAATCAGTGAAATTTCTATATCATTGTCTCCCAAATTAGATTTTAAAACCCCTAGCTGAGCCTTGAACCTCTTCCTGTTTGGCTAGATGTTGTCTAGTCTCGCATTGCCAAACCTTCCTCCACAGTGCTGCGTAGGAGGGTCTGGCTAGTTCACACAGCATTCTGGGATAGCATTCTCTGGGAGAGAAAAATGTGCTCTGGTTTAATGGCATTTCTTCAAACCAAGCGCAATTGTCTTGGGCGGCGCTAAGCGCCAGACCAAGCCCTGGTGCCTCTGCAAAAAAGTATTAGGAAGGAACTTGTTTTGATGGAACATGTGTACGTTCAAAGGTTGTTTTAGTCGTACAACAGAAAACTCAGACTGGACAGATAGTCTAGCTAGCTGTCTGGATTTACCCTGCAGAGATCTGAGGAGAATTTCCAGAAGCAACGGAGCAATCCTGGAAGTGGATATAGACTACATGTTGCCTCACAACGCAAACATCAGGACTTCAGAGGCCCAGGACATTGTAAATAAAAAGCAAGGAGAAAATAGTTTTTTATGAATAAATGGACTAATTACATTTTTATTTGATTATACATGTGGCCATGATGTAAGCAACAAACCACCGGAGGGGAGCCCCCTTCGTCACCTTAAACAATCATTAGAACATACAGCTTGTCGGGTATTATCCCTTACTTACTTTGATGGACACCTGCCAGCCAATCAGAATCAAGAAGTCTCAGTGGCAATCGTATGGTTTTGATTGCTGTTACACGACACAATAATGGGTCTACCATAATCAATTATTTTAATATGTATTTTCCATTTCAGTTTCTTTTTAAAATAAATGAAACGAGTAGAAAAAACTGAGGTACAACTTGGTAGTTAGCATAAGTAGTGAATCCAACCATGGCTATACAGAAACTCAAACCTGACTAAATAAAAATCCACCAAACTTTTACACCAAGCAAACCTGTCAGCACAGGGAGCAATGCATGTCTCTGCTGGGCTGTGTTTGAAAGGGAGTCTGCAAGCTGAACACGACAGCCCTTGATGAAGAGCTACAGTACACATCTGCAGCTAATATGACTCCTCCTCAGTTCTGACATTATATTTAGAGCACACAGCCCCAGGGCTTGGGAAACACTGCTTTCTATTTGGCCCTGATATGGCTCCATGAACACACAAACTGCTCTACACATGCTAACTTATGAACACTGAGAGGTACAAATACACACAATCAGGGCTGGAAGGTAACTTTTTTGGCCACTAGCCATTGTAGCAGGTGGATTTTCTAATCCACTAGCCACACAGGCATTTTACCAGCCTTTTTTTGCATTATAAAGGTGAAATACAGAAAATGCACAAACATCGTTCTTGAACCTGTAAAGAATACACATTCAAATTATTTCGAGTTATTAACAAAATCATTATAGTTACCCATTTTTCAGCTCAAATCCAAGGAAATGGCCGACTTGGTTGAAATGTGAAAGAAAAACCTTGGCAAAAACACAGCTAATGAATCACTCAGTTCTCATGGCTATCCAACAGTTGACAGTTTTACCAAAACTGACCCGCATTTGGCACACGGTCGGGTGTTTCAGGCCCTGCACACAATCCTACCTGGATAGATGAATTAATGCGCACATACAGTACAAGCATGTACCCAATATGCATACATTTGCAAAGACAACATCTAGAAACAAACACTAACCCATTTATAATAATAAATAATAATTTATAATAAAACTATAAACTGCATGTTTGTATGGTGCACAGATACAAAGTAGTGGTAGAAACATGTGAACACTCTACACACACATGCATGCACACTCACTAACACACATGTGGCTTACATCCATTCCCATTATATGAAGGAGTGTTGGCATGAGCAGCACTGTGGGGGAATGAGCTCCTTATGCCCATGTTTAATTCTGATCCCCCAGGGAGCACAAAGGCCCAATACACACACACACACACACACACACACACACACACACACACACACACACACACACACACACACACACACACACACACACACACACACACACAAACACAACAGGGCATTGCTGTAGAGTCAGTGACATTACTGTAAAATCCTGGCACCATTACCCAGAAGTCTTGGTGTGCCAGTACCCATCAGCCCTTGCTCCAATCTTGAGCCAAGAAAGTGAAAAAAGAGGGATCACCGAGGGAAAAAAACAACGGATAAAGCAAAAGAGGGGGAGACAGAGCGAGGATAAAAATGGAAAACATTTTCTAAAAAGTGAGCTTGAAGTAGAAAAAGAGCGAGGACAGATGAAGCATGAGGAGGAAATGTGCAGTCTGGTATTAAGTGAAAAGCCCACAAACAAACATACTGGAAGCATATTGTTATTCCCATGGTTAATAACATCCTCTAAATTGTGTGTACTGTTGTTATGTTTATTTGTTGTTCTTTGATGTGTATATTGTTACTGCTGCTGTAAACCAAATTGCCTCTTGGGGATAATAAAGTGACAATCGACACTTTCAGAGACAAACTTCAACGTTTCAATCTCACAACTCCAGGGGTCCAATGACGCAAAATGACGATTTTTACGTCATTGGAGGAATGGAAGGCCAGAGGCAAAGAACTACAAACAGTAGCAGGAGCTACTTCCGCATGTTTTCAACACGCCCATCACCCAAAGCGAGCCGATTGTAAGAGCCAGGTATAGTTCTATTATTTTGAAAGGACATTTTTTGGTAATCAAAGCACCTGGTGGGGGCGGAGGAAGCAAGGTAATATTATCTGTTCACCTGTTCTGGTTTTTGGGACTAAGAGAGGTGGTGAAAGGGGGAAGTTTCGCTTTTTGCTGACCGCTGTTTCACCTTGTTTTTTACGCCTTTTCTATGTGGTTCATAACTTTGGGAACAATGCCGTATGCCAGTAACACAATTATGGGATGTATTGGAAGCAGAACCTTGTTTGTGTTGGTGCAAAATAAATGGTGAACCTTAAGCGCGTCTGGCAAGTTATTCCCCTGCTCAGCTTCTCGGCAGATAAAATCAAGTTTCAAATAGCCGCCCACATTTGTCAGAAAAAAAAGGAGAATAACGGAATAAAAGAAAGGAAAACGCGCTCATCTGAGGCGATAGCCACACGCGGAGATAATGGATCATCGGCCATTTAGATCACACACACACACAGACGCACGGTAATTAGCGGAGAACGGCGGCGCCCGACAGCTTCGCACCCGAACATCGGTATGTAACCTGTGTTTTGTACTGTGTTATGGCTTATTTGAAACGCAGTTTGAACGGGTTTCTGCCATTTGTTGATGTTGCTGTTGTAGTGACGCCTGTCAGATTTATATTTGCGCTGTGTATGGAGCGGACAGCTGGCTTGTGTGTGTGTTGTGACTTCAGCATATTGGTTCTGCTATTGTGCCTGCATGGGATTGCTGTGGCTATTGATGTTGACGTTGGATTCATACTGTGATTTTCATCTGTTTACATGCACAAAATGAGTGTATCAAGGGCTGGTTCAACTTCACCAGAAGAGGAGAAAAGAAAAATTATTCTGACTGAAAAGGCTCTGACAAGCAAGATTGAGTCAATTCAGAACCAGCGTAAAAGGGAAGTAAACAAATTAAAGAGCCAGATACGGTCTCTCAAAGAGCTTATGAGGGATGATAAAAATGCTTCACAAGTTAAGGCACAATTTGATGTTCTTCTGCAATCATCTGAAAGTGCCACCACATTGCACCAATCGTTGATGTCTTTAATCCCATCTGATGAACATGAAAAACAAAATATATGGTTTAACAGCATCACTGAATACAATCAAGGATTTATTGAGGATGTTAAAGTGTGGCTTCCAAAACCTGACAGGCCTCTTTCAGAGCTAACTCAGGATGGTGAGTGTCACCAGGAAGCTTTGTCAGTGAAAGAAAGTGGGATTCATAAGGATGTAAAAAGGGACAAGAGCATCCATCCTCTCAACATGATTTGGATGACATATTGCCATCTGACAGCATATTGAAACCTTAGCAGCAACAAACAAGGTTCAAAATCAAAGGTTTCCAGCACTTCATCTGCACGTCTAAGAGCAGAGGCTGAAACGGCTGCTCTGCTTGCCCGTCAACAGTTGCTAAAAGAATAGCATGCTCTTGAGGAACAGGAAGAGAAATTAAGACAATGAAAAGAACAACTATAGCTTGAAGCCGATATATCCGCATCAGTGGCAAAAGCAAATGTTCTAAGGACCTCTGGATCTGGTGTGTGGAGTGCTGCTTCTCAGCGATCTAATGGCATGGAATCATACTTTAGGAAAAAGGAACATATTGTTGAAGCTCTTAACATTGATGCAGATATTTTGTTCCACATAAACTTGGAAAAGATGAAAGAGGAAAATCAGCAAGTGGAAATGCTGTTTTACACCTTGGAATGCCAAAACAGAAAAGGGCAGACAATACCAGTTATCTCCAGCAGAGGCCCCTAGAGCCTATGAGAAAGAGCACAGTTCTAAATACTGGTACTACAGCGCCTCCAGTGTCACATCACAGCGATGTCCATACACACTTTTCCACAAATACTAACAGTGACCAAAATCACATGTTGTCTATAATGGAAAACCAGAATAAGATAACAGCAATGCTGGTGCATCAGCAATGTCTTGCATCACTGCCTAAGAGAGAGATCACAATATTTGATGGGGACCCTCTACAGTATCATGCTTTCATGCGGACCTTTGAACAAGTGGTTGAGGAAAAGACTGACAATGCTGAAGATTGTCTTCATTTTTTGGAACAGTATACCAGGGGGCAACCACAACATCTTGTCAGAAGCGGTCAACACATGACTGGCTCAGGTTATGCAAATGCAAAGACTTTACTGCAAGAACACTTTGGAAATGAGCATATGATTGTGTCTGCCTACTTGGATAAAGTCTCTTCATGGCCAACAATAAAATCTGAAGATGGAATGGCTTTACAGGCATACAGTCTGTTCTTGCGTGGATGTTGCAGTGCCATGGAGGAGGTGCATAGTCTTTGTGAATTGAATACTCCTGCCAATATGATCACTGTGATTAAAAGATTACCCTACAAACTGAGAGATAAGTGGCGAACAGTGTCATGTGACATTCAGGGAAGGCAATGCCGGAGAGCTATGTTTATTGATATTGTGACTTTTATGGAGGACCAAGTGAAAATCATAACAGATCCTGTGTTTGGAAACCTACAGGATACTCCAATGTTGGTGTCAAATAAAGAAGGCAGCAGGACAAAACCACCTCGCTTTAGATCTGCAGGACATAGCTTTGCCACTGCTGCTACTACAGTTGAAAAAACACTAACAGAACAGAAGGTTAAAGTTGGATATGCACCTGAAAAGACTTGCCTGTACTGCAAGGGTGGGCACATGCTGGAGTTTTGTACTCTACTGGAGAAGAGAGCTCAAAGTGAGAAGATTGATTTCCTAAAAAAGAATGGAGTTTGTTTCGGCTGTTTGTGTATTGGTCACATCAGTAAGGAGTGCAGGAAACGCCTTTCTTGCAAAATATGCGGCTTGAGACACCCTAGTATGCTCCATATTCACCGCAAGGACAATGGAGCACATGCAGACAATGACAGGAACAATTCAGAGAGTGCAGTGGGCAGTTCTTTGGTTGCAGTCCAAACCAGTGGTCTTACTGGGGCCGGTGAACAAGACTTTAAGCTTGCCATCGTACCAGTCAAGGTCAAATCTAGGAGAGGTCAAAGGACAGTGGAAACATATGCTTTTTTGGACCAGGGTAGTTCAGCATCCTTCTGCACAATGGGTCTTTTGGATAGACTGAACCTCTCTGGGAGAAAAACAAGGATTCTTTTGCGCACCATGGGCCAAGAGAGAATTGTGGACAGCAGTATTGTGTCAGACTTGGAAGTGGCTGGATTGGACGGTGGCTGGTACTGTGAAATGCCAGATATCTTCACACAAGGTAAGATGCCTGTGAATAGAAGTAACATCCCACGACAGAATGATCTACATAAATGGCCTCATTTGAAACATGTGTACTTGCCTGAGATAGATGCCGATGTGGAGCTTTTGATAGGCATGAATGTGCCCAGAGCTTTGGAACCACTGGAAGTCATCCAGAGTGTGGATGAAGGGCTGTATGCCATCAAGATTATGCTTGGTTGGACGGTAAATGGACCAATTGGTGGAATATGTTCTGATGGACCGGTGTATCAGTCTGCAGTTACCATCAACAGAATTTCTGCTGTGACACTTGATGAACTCTGGAAACAACAGTTCAAGACAGATTTTCCAGAATGTAGTCAGGAAGAACAGCCAGGAGTTTCAAGGGAAGACTGCAAGTAATTGGAAATGGCTAACGATACTGTGAAACTAGTTGATGGCCATTACAGTATTGCTTTACCCCTCAAGGACAGAACGATAAGCATGCCTAACAACCGTAAGATTGTAGAACAACGCATCCTTAATCTGAAGAAAAGGTTTATCAGAGATGCATTATTTCACAAGGACTAGACTGCTTTCATGAATAAACTTGTATCCAGTGGATATGCAGAGAGAGTGCCAACCACAGATCTTGAACGCAGTGACGGAAAGGTTTGGTATATCCCACACCACAGTGTATACCATCCGAAAAAAGGAAAGATCAGAGTTGTCTTTAATTGTGCCGCATCTCCAACATCGCCAAGGTGCACTCCCAGGTGAGGATTTCTTCCTACTCAACTATAGAGGATAATAAACACACCAACACCATCAAGTGATTTCACACAAGGCTTCAGCTGAAGGAGAAACAACACTTCCTCTTACAGGCTCCGCAACCTGCACTAACCAAGTGTGTTCTGCTTTCTCTCCCTCTTTCAGCCTCTTTTATTGAGATTCAAACACACACACACACACTAAAGGTTACACCCATGTTGCATAACACTCTCATGATGAGCCTGTGTCTATAGGTTCAATATGTTTACTAACCTAGCTCAAACCAGTCCCCTGATGTATAGACAATGCCTATTGTTCTGCTTCTCTATAGCAGGCAGTTTGATTCTCCTATCTATACAGCCAGGCTTACTCCCTGGTAACTCATTGAGCGCGGGCCCAAAGAAAAGAGATAAGTGTGCATGCAACTTGTGTGAGAGCAACAATTAATAAGGCTGAAGTAGATGTATTATATTCCACACCATTCAGGAGAGACCATTGACCCACAGAGGGATCCTTTCAACTGTCAGCTCTTTCTATGACCCTCTGGGGATCGTAGCTCCTGTGGTTTTTACAGCTAAAAGGATTCTTCAGGACTTATGCCGGAACCGGCTAGGATGGGATGACTTTATACCACTAGTGGTTGCTCAGGAGTGGATGGACTGGTTGAAGGAGCTACATCAGTTTGAAGGCTTCAGCATCAGACGATGTTTAAAACCACTAAACTTTGGAGAAGCAACCACTGCTCAGCTGCATCATTTCTCAGACGCAAGTGAGGAAGGATATGGTACTGTTACCTATCTGCTGCTGCGCAATGAACACTCCCAGACACACAGTGCCTTCATAATGGGAAAATCCAGGGTGGCACCTTTAAAGCCTGTTACCATCCCACGCATGGAGCTGACAGCTGCTGTTGTAGCAGCTCGCATGGACAAACTGTGGAGAAAGGAGATAAGACTACAGCTTCAACACTCTGTTTTCTGGACAGACAGTACCTCTGTACTAAAATACATTAAGAATGAAACTTCAAGATTTTGAATCTTTGTGGCCAACAGGGTCTCAGAGATTCTCAAGGTCTCTAAAGCATCTCAATGGAGATATGTGAACACTGTACATAATCCTGCAGATCTTGCCTCCAGAGGTGTGAGGGCGGAGCCATTCCTAAAGAATGAAACTTGGATATCTGGTCCTGCATTTCTCTTGCGATTAGAAGAAGAATGGCCTGTTAACCCAGACATGTTGCGAGAACTTCCACCTGGAGAACCTGAGGTCAAGATCTCAGCTGCAATTGAATTTTCTACAGTCAAGGATGAAGATGATGCAGTGACATCTTTGATCAACCGCACCTCGTCTTGGACACATCTAACAAGAGTGATGGGCTGGATCCTAAGATGGAAGGCTTTGCTTACGAATCTCAGGAAAAGGGACATGGGTGATTTCACGCATAAACTCGGTGGTGCTTATCTCTCTTTGGGAGAGATCAGAGAAGCTGAAATCAAAATAATCATGTTCTGTCAGAGGCTATTGCTTTGTTAGTTAAACATTCGGAGACATTCGGGAGATGATATTGAGGCCCTGACTATAGATGTATTTTCATTTCCATCCTACATATTTGAGCGGTATGGTTTTTCTTCCCAGTCTATCAGTTATGTAAGCTACATAACCTTATCCATCCTCATGTCACTAACGTCATCCATGGTGGACATGCTCTACATCCCAGTCGCATTATGTTTTTTTACAAACGGCAGTTTTCTTTACAACATACAGTAAAGCCAGTGTATACAGAGCCGTCAGAAGAGTCAGACTCGCTCTGAAACGTGTTTTAAACATTTCTGTAGAGTTCCCTGGACACTAAACATTAAAAAGAAAATAAATGATTGTAAATCATATTTCTGTTAATGATGGGATTAGTAATAGTTTACTTTTTTGCCCGCAGGATTGCACCTAAATGAAATGATAGGTGTAGCCTACTACCATTCCAGTTTTCACCAGTAATATTATAGGTTACCTGTGATTAAATATGAAATGAATACACTATATTAGAGCTTACACATTGACTTGAGCAGCAATTTTCTCCTACACCAATTCTCGCTATTTTACTGCAGCCTCTGTGATGCTTTTTTTTATCTAAATGCATGTTCACACCATAGACTGTATATTATTAATATACAGTCGTTACAGTTTGTTAAACCTCCTTTCTGAAACGGACCCCAGGTCCAAACACTATTCAATTCAATTTTATTTATAGTATGAAATCATAACAAGAGTTATCTCAGGACACTTACAGATAGAGTAGGTCTAGACCACGCTCTATAACATACAAAGACCCAACAAGAGCAAGCATTTAGTGCGAGTGCAGTGGCAAGAAAAAACTTCCTTTTAGGAAGAAACCTCAGACAGACCCAGGTTCTTGGTAGGCGGTGTCTGACGGTGCTGGTTGGGGGTGTGATGAACAGTGGCAATAACAGTCACAATAAAGATAATGGATCAGTGACTAGAAATAGTAGTCGTAGTAGTTAATGGCATAGCAGGGCACTGCAGGGCGTTACAGGATGTAGCATGGCACAGCAGAGCATAACTGGACGTAGCAGGGTGCAGCAGGACACAGCAGGACACTGCAGGGCACCGTAAAGAGTAGCAGGGTGTAACACGGTGTAGCAGGGTGCAATAGGACATAGCAGGGAGTGCAGCAGGACCACGGCGACAGCTGCATCCATGATTTTGGTGCCACCCCGAGATCTGAGGAGCAGTTAACCAGAGTCCTCAGAAATCCACCGGAATTTAAAATTACAACATAAAAAAGCGGAAGGTGACGGACATCCGGTCGAAAAGAGGGACATCCGGCGGAATTTCCGGCGGCAACAGAGCAACCCAGAAGTGAAACGTTGTGGATATAGATTATGTAGAGGTTGATGTAGTTTTCTTTCTTTCGCTGAGGGGAATGGCAGCCTAAACACCGTGCTCCCAAACGATAGGATATTTATCCCCTCAGAAGAACACTAAGATAAAAATCTGAACTGAAACGTAGCATGGAAGGGGATAAAAAAAAGGTAAACAAGGCTCAAGACGTGATAAAGTAGAGACAGTTGAAGAAACATACGGCGAGGAGGAAAACTATGAGAACAATGGCGACGCTGACGAAGAAGTAACGTTAGCTAGCCCCGCCATGCAGACCATCTATAACGAGATTCGTGCCCTCAGGTCGAACCTTAAAAGTGAAATGAGTGAATTACTTTCGTAATGACATGAAGAAGGAGTTGAACGAATTTAGAGGAGAAATCAACCGGAAACTCCAGGAAGCTACAGGTGAGCTACAGGCTACCACAGCAAGTGGCGGACATTGACATTGAAGAATGGGACACGACAGCGAAGGAGGATCTCACCCAGGTGCTAGAGAGCCAAGAGGCCCTGCAGGCTAAGCTAACCGAGCTAGAAGCACGCTCCCGCCGGAACAATCTCCGTATATACGGAGTACCAGAGGAATCAGAAGGGTCCAATCTATCAGAGTTTGTAAGACATGAACCTTGGAATACAGCGCTGCCACCGGGCACTTGCCCCAAAGCGCCCTTCCCCAACCAAGACGCACCGCCTAGATCACTGGTGATTTGCTTCCTCGAGGTCAGAGTGAAATAGCAGGTATTGCATACTGCGCGGACAAAAAAAGATGTACGCTACGAGGGGAAACGCATTTATTTTGATCAAGATTACCCCCCTGAGATTTTGAAGAAAAGAAAGGCATATGTGTGGATATTAAGAGAGCTCAAAGCCAAAGGAATCCGCTTCCAGATGCCACATCCAGCTAAGCTGAAGGTATTTTTCGACAGCAGGCACCCAGGTATTGTGTATTGAATTACGGTTTAACCACTAGAGGGCGCTGTAGACCACAATACATTGTACTGGATGTTGGTAAGAACTGTGAAGAAGGAGAAAAATAAAAAAGTAAGTAAAAGTTAATGTTAGCTGACGGTCTCGTCTGTTCTGCGTTGGAATATCGGATACATGACAAATTGGCGACAAGGATTGCGACTGCTGGTGTGCCTCTTCCTGCGTTGTTCCTGACATGCAGTGGACAACCTACCATCCCGTTCGATATGTGGATGAAAATGTTCGGGAATTACCTGCTTGCTATTCATGCGGAGGGGGACAACTGACCCGACACGAGGAAACGTGCAATTCTCCTACACTGCCTGGGCACCGAAGGCCAACGTGTATTTTATACACTCACGAATGTAGGTACAACCTATGATTAAGCAGTGGATGCACTGCGTGCACATTACAGTCCAGCAATGAACGACACAAGTTCAGACAAAGAGTACAGAGACCGCATGAGACTGTAGCGGAGTATGTGGGCGCTACGTGAGTTAGCTACAACGTGCGGATTTGCTGAGAACACAGATGAAATGATACGGGACCAACTGATTGAGCATGCTAGCTGTGTAAAAATACGTGAGAAACTGTTAGTACAAACTGAGACAAATCTCACTCTGGATACAGCAGTAAAGTTGGCGTGTCAAGTGGAAGCAGCCATCGGGCATGCCCAGACTCTAGCTTCGGAGCCACATGCTCCAGTGCACGTGGTGAAGGCGAGACCAAAACGTCCATTCTGAAACAGAGCAAAGAGCAGTTACTCTGCCGAGTCTGCAGCAGCACTGAAACAGGATCAAAGCTGTTTTAGATGTGGATCAACAGTAGGGCTGAAACGATTACAAAAATTCCTCGAGGCAAAAATTCTGCCTCGAAGCCTCGTTAAATTCCTATGACGCGCACTATACGCGCAGGGATCTGATTGTTCCACACGGACCGTTGTTCAGGAAGCACACCACTAGCGCACGATACATTTTGAATTTAGTTAGCGCGATGGTAAAGATGTCCAGAAATGGCAGAGAAAGTTTGGGAAGAGAACAAGGTGCAATGTGTCTACTGACCTGGCTTACCACAGCAGTACGATTTCAGCATCTGAACCGAAAACATGATGTTTAGCTTTGATGTTTTTAAGTAGTAAACTTATTCACGTTCAATTGCAAGAGAGTATAGCCTAAAAAAAGAACCCCTTCACACACACACACACACACACACACACACACACACACACCCTCGTCTCTCTCTTCCGCGTGCGCACACACACACACACACACACAGGTTGCTAGGTTACCATAGCAAATAGGCTCACCCCAGAAATTAAATATTATTTGTTGGTAGCCCAATGGTAAATGCTGCAGGTGTAGAAATCTACATAAAACAGATATTTACTTTGATGTCAGGGCTAGATTACAGCATGAAACTTAATTAAATTAAATTGCCAAATGTTGGAGTTGGAATAAATACCTCTGTTCTTTTGAGAAATAAAATCCAAATGCTTGATCATTTTACAGCCACATCATTTTCGTTATACATTTGTTTTGGTTGTTTCAAAACGCAAAAAAAATTATCCGATTAATCGATTAATCGATCGATTAATTTCTAGATTAATCGATTACAAAAAGAATCGATAACTGCAGCCCTAATCAACAGCCGTGCAAGGAAAGTGACTTGCCGAAACTGCAATAAGGTCGGACACTTTGCCGGTGTAAGTAAGTCCAAGCAAACCACGGCCAAGGTAGGAGAAGTGGTTATTCTGGAAATGAATATAGTGCAGATGATAGAAAATGGACAACTAGATGACAAAATTACACGCACAGTAACCATACATACAAAGGCCACTTTCCGTACTGTGGAGCTAGTGGTGGATACAGGATCGGCTGTGTCAATCATTCCTGAGCACCTCTACAGGGCACACTTCAGTGATGTGCCGCTTGCTGAGCCAGAGAAAAGGTTAGTGACTTGCACCAAATCTGATGTCCCAGTGCTGGGTTGCCTGCCAGCTACAGTACAGTATGCAACCATTACAGTACCATCTACACTGTATGTCGTGAAGACAGGCACAGCTCTGCTGGGAATGGACTTATTCAGGGCGCTGAGACTTTCTATTGACAACATCGTGCTCTCACCTGCAGGCCCAGTGACAGAGATCAGAGAGATCAAAGCTGGATCAGTGACTGGGGAGAAGCTAGGCCTTGCTAAAGGTTTCATTCACCATGTAAAAGTCAGGGAAGACGTCCAGCCTGTTCAACAAAAGCTGTGGAGACTCCCACTTTCTGTTAAAGAAGCTGTCTCTGGACTTCCGGTTATGGCGGCTTGCTGAGTAGACGCGTGTAACACTGCTCTGCTACTCAACCCTTCAAATCCTTTCTAAAAGTTTAATTATATGCGTCATTCAGCCCAACTGCAATATCTAGGCTCAAGAAAATTCCGATGAAACAACGGAAGACAAATCGCGGCCGGACACAACAAACCGGCCTGACTAATTTCACAACTTCAACTGCCAAGGCCAAGCTCACCACTAACAACAAGACCATGGAAGCTAGCGTTAGCGTTAGCCACCTAGTTCCGAGAAACAGCCGGAGGGAGACACTAATACTGCCAGGGAAGAGTCTGGTACCTCTTTGACGACAATACTGGCAGCTATTAACACCATGAAGACTGAGGTCTCGTCCAAATTCGATGTCATCATGTCTGCGATTGAAAATGTAAGGAGAGACATTACGGACTGCTCGGAAAGACTCACACAGGCAGAGACTAGAATCTCAATAACAGAAGACGATGTGACTGCGCTCCGAGAGAAGGTGAAAAATCTAGAGGGGAAAAATAAAGACTTGGAAGAGAAAGTGCTGGACCTGGAAACTCGTTCACGTCGCTCTAATGTACGGCTGGTTAATCTACCTGAGGGCGCGGAAGGTGATGACGCCTGTGGATTCCTGGAAAGCTGGATACCGGAGGCGCTGGAGCTAGCGCCGCTCCGGGGGAAAATTACGGTGGAAAGAGCACACAGGCTTGGACCAAGAAGACAAAATAAGACTGGCTCCGCACCCAGAACCCTCATAATGAAGTTTCTGAATTACAAAGACAAAGAAGCGGTGATGAGAGCGGCGCGGGCAAAAAGGCAGGTCCTTTACAAGAATCAGCCGGTGAGGTTCTACCAAGATATGACGGCGGAGACGCACAAGAAGCTAAAAGAGTTTGAGGATGTGAGGCGACAACTTCGATCACTGGGGCTCCGGTACGGTATGATCCCTCCTGCCAAGCTTATTGTTACTTACAAGGAGCGCTCACATATCTTCAACAGCGCCGATGAAGCCGAACGGTTCGTTAAGAAGATCCAGTTGGATATTCATCTGGACGGAGGTATTGACGAACAGATGACACCGTCGGAAACGTAATCTGAAACCACTGATGGCACATTGTTCTGATAATTCGATATTGTGTGGACGGGAGTGGAGAGTTCAGTGAAAGTTGGTAAAGTTGTTATACTGAGTTGTGATCGCTATCTATCCCCGGCCTATGATAAGGAACAACTCTTTGGTTTAATATGTACTGTTTAATTAAGCAAATGTGGGTGCGTTTCTCGTTGCTGGGTTGCTTTTAAAATTAACAATTTTGAATCGTAGTAGCAGAGTAATTACGTGCATTCTGTTTATTGATTGACTTTTACATCAGCATAGCTATACTGATCCTCACGTAGTGTGGACCAGCTTCTTGCTTTCTGGAGGTCCAATATATGAAAGTGGGGAACACCTGACGGGTGATATTCAGGCGGATTAATGATTGTTGAGGGGGATCATTTTATTTTTAATTTAATTTTTTGTTTTTTGTTTGGTCTGAAATTATTGAAAGTGTTGGGAAGATTCAAAACCGTTGGACCATATGTCTGTTGATCTTAAGGTTAGAATTACATCCTGGAACTGCAGGGGGCTACAAAAAAGAAAAAAGGTCAAGCAAGTTATGAACAGGATTAAAACATTACAATCTAATATAGTATTCCTTCAAGAAACCCACCTAACACACGAGGATGAGCTTAAAGTGAGGAGGAGGTGGAAGAGTAAAATTCTGTCAGCTCCCTTTACTTCTCAGGCAAGGGGTGTCATGACTTTGATCCATGACTCTATTCCACTACAAATTCATAATGTTATCAAAGATAAGGCAGGGCGTTACTTGATTATTCAGGGGAGGATCCTCAGGGAACAACTAATTCTGATAAATGTCTATGCACCAAATGCAGACTAACCCAAATTTTTCCAAAACCTATTTCTTACTATTGCTTCTTTACCTGGTGCTTGTATTATGGCAGGTGATTTTAATTGCACCTTAGATCCACGGAAGGATAAAAGTTCGGGAGTGGACCAGTCACATCCGAGAAGCAGGGGTGTAATCCATTATTTCATAAAAGAAATGAGTCTAATTGATGTGTGGAGGGAAGATAATCCCAATGGGAAACAATATTCATGCTTCTCTGGTACACACCAGTCGTATTCTCGCATAGATTTCTTTCTGGTTTCAACACTACTAAAATGCAAAATAAAAGAGGTTTTCTATGACGCCATACTCCTGTCAGACCATTCCCCAAACTCCTTAGTCTATTATGATCCCAATTTGTCTAGTGATATTCCCAAATGGAGATTCAAAACAAAATGGTTGGCAGATACTGGCTTTGCTATGTTCTTAGATGAACAGATTAAATACTATTTTGAAACAAATACAATAG
Organism: Gymnocephalus cernua; assembly: GCA_023631565.1. NCBI lineage: Eukaryota > Metazoa > Chordata > Actinopteri > Perciformes > Percidae > Gymnocephalus > Gymnocephalus cernua. The sequence continues at coordinate 3,865,751 of CM042428.1, read as the reverse complement.
CAACTTCAGGGAGTATCAGATGGGAGGCGTTTAAGGCCTTTATTAGGGGACAAATAATTAACATTACTAGCTCTAAAGCCAAAGAAACCTACAAGAAGACAAAATCATTAGAGGCAGAACTAAAGAAATTAGAAGACGAATACTACCAGTCAGGTTTTCAAGATGCCCACCAAAGATTACTCCTGTTGAGAACGCAATATAATGAAATGTCTACAACAAGAGCTTTATCAAGCTTATTACGGCTTAAACAGACATTTTATGATCAAGGAGAAAAGCCTGGCAGAGTGCTGGCATGGCGCATCAAACAACTTCAGAATGAAAGACTTATAACCTCATTACAAAATGATAATGGCAAAGATATTGTCGACCCTATTGAAATAAATGAAAACTTCAAAACATTTTATGAAAAGCTTTATAGCTCAGAAATAGGTCTCAATACATCTGAAATGAATAATTTCCTGGACAACATCCACATTCCCAAGATATCTGAAGTAATTAAGGAAGAACTAGAGAAACATATAACTTTAGGGGAACTGTCTATGGCTATTGACAGTATCAAAGGAGGGAAAACCCCTGGGCCAGATGGGATACCCATTGAGGTTTATAAAATGTTCAAGCATAGACTGATGCCGGCATTATTAGCAATGTTTAAAGAATCTTTTCTCAATGGAATCCTTCCAACATCTTTAAGGGGAGCACTGATTACTTTGTTGCCAAAACCAGGCAAACCGTATAACAAATGCGAAAACTTTAGGCCAATTAGTCTTCTAAATGTTGATTTAAAAATTTTGAGTAAAATAATAGCCAGAAGACTGGAGAAAATAATTTCAAATATTATTGACAAAGATCAGAATGGATTTGTGCAAGGTAGGCAAGGCTTCCATAATGTAATATATTATATTATAATATAAATATATTATTTGAGGAAAGAGGAGCAGCAGATACAACATTACTGTCACTAGACGCTGAAAAAGCTTTCGACAGAGTGGAATGGGTCTATTTATTTGAAATCCTCACTTTGGCTTTGGAGAAAATTTTTATAAATGGATAAAACTACTTTACACAGAACCATATGCTGAAATTATGTCTAACCGTAATATATTCAAAACTATTAAGATATGAAGGGGATGTAGACAAGGGGATCCCCTATCCCCTCTGCTGTTCATTATGGCTATAGAACCACTGGCTATAGCGGTAAGAACACACCAAAATATAACGGGCATATCAATTGGGCAACAAGACCATCGTCTGGCTCTATTTGCGGATGACGTAATAATATTTCTTAAAAAGATGGAAAAATCCATTCCTGAATTATTAGAGCTTCTTGATCTCAGGATATAAATTAAATAAATCAAAATCGTCGATAATGTTCTTAAATCAACTGGAAAGTAAAAGTCCTCCTAAAATAGCCACACAGTTTAAAATGGTGGATTGCTTTATGTATCTAGGCATCCAAATTGTCCCACAACTTAAACATATTGTAGCCAGTAATTATGAACCATTACTGCAAGAAATTTCAAGGCTACTGGAAAGGTGGACACCCATACCAATGTCACTAGGGAGAATAAACGTCCTCAAGATGAATATACTGCCCAAACTATTGTATCTGTTTCAAAATCTTCCACTTCCTCCTCCAAGTAACCTGTTCACTCAACTTAAAAGATTGTTTGTTAGATTTTTGTGGAATAACAGGCGTCCCCGGACACGACTGTCACTATTGTACTTACCTTATGACAGAGGGGACTCAAATGTCCCAACCCTCTCTGGTACTATTGGGCAGCTCAATTAAGAACAATGTTGTTTTACTTCACAGAAAGAGATAATCCTCCCTGGAAGGAAATGGAGGAACTCCAGCTAAGTTTGCCCCTCCCAGTATACCTGTACTCCGCGAATACAAAAAACCCTATTGTGAAAAATATGATTGTAGTTTGGCATCAAGTTAAAAAATATCTGCGAGAAACGCCCTCTCTCTCTGTCTTCAGCCCGATATGGGGAAATTACTCCAGGAAAAACAGACGGGGGATTTAAATCTTGGGCTACTAAGGGGCTGGGAGAAATAGGAGACCTTTACAATTCCAAAGAGGTGCTGATGACATTTGGAGAAATGGTTGATAAATTCAACATACCCCATAATCATTTTTTTTAAATATTTACAGTTGAGAAATTTCTTTAGAACACACCAAAATCAAACATTATGCATCCCCAAAATGTCTACCATAGAAAAAGTAATGAACCTGAATTGTTTAGGGAGGGGTTTAATTTCCCAACTCACACCTCCAGCGGAGCTTTTCGTGCATCCCTGTGGAGGCTGGGGGCATTGAACCTGAGTGGACAATGTTCAAAGTTTCCATTGCTGAAGCTGCAGCAGGGAGCTGTGGTCTTAGGGTCTTAGGTGCCTCAAGGGGCGGTAACCCTCGAACACCGTGGTGGACACCGGTGGTCAGGGAAGCCGTCCGACTGAAGAAGGAGTCTTTCCGGGATATGTTATCCCAGAGGACTCCGGAGGCAGTTGCAAGGTACCTAGGGGCCCGAAGGACTGCAGCCTCTGCCGTGAAAGAGGCAAAGCAGCGGGTGTGGGAGAAGTTCGGAGAAGACATGGAGAAGGACTTTCGGTCGGCACCAAGGCGCTTCTGGAAAACCGTCCGCCACCTCAGAAGGGGGAAGCGGGGAACCATCCAAGCTGTGTACAGTAAGGGTGGGACGTTGTTGACCTCAACTGAGGAGGTAATAGGGCGGTGGAAGGAGCACTTTGAGGAACTCCTAAATCCAGCTGATGCGCCCTCTTTGTTAGAGGCAGAACTGGAGGATGACGGGGGATTGTCGTCAATTTCCCTGGTGGAGGTCACTGAGGTAGTCAAACAACTCCACAGTGGCAAAGCCCCAGGGATTGATGAGATCCATCCAGAAATGCTGAAAGCTCTGGGTGTGGAGGGGCTGTCTTGGTTGACACGCCTACTCAACATTGCGTGGAAGTCTGGGACAGTGCCAAAGGAGTGGCAGACCGGGGTGGTGGTTCCCCTGTTCAAAAAGGGGGACCAGAGGGTGTGTACCAATTACAGGGGTATCACACTTCTCAGCCTCCCTGGTAAAGTCTACTCCAAGGTGCTGGAAAGGAGGGTTCGGCCGATAGTCGAACCTCAGGTTGAAGAGGAACAATGCGGATTCCGTCCTGGTCGTGGAACAACGGATCAGCCCTTTACTCTAGCAAGGATCCTGGAGGGAGCCTGGGAGTATGCCCATCCAGTCTACATGTGTTTTGTGGATCTGGAGAAGGCATATGGCTGGGTCCCCCGGGAGACTTTGTGGGAGGTGCTGCGGGAGTATGGGGTGAGGGGGTGCCTTCTCAGGGCCATCCAATCTCTGTATGACCAAAGCGAGAGCTGTGTCCGGGTTCTCGGCAGTAAGTCGGACACGTTCCAGGTGAGGGTTGGCCTCCGCCAGGGCTGCGCTTTGTCACCAATCCTGTTCGTAGTATATATGGACAGGATATCGTTGCGTAGTCGTGGTAGGGAGGGGTTGCAGTTCGGTGGGCTGGGGATCTCATCGCTGCTCTTTGCTGATGATGTGGTCCTGATGGCATCATCGGCCTGTGACCTTCAGCACTCACTGGATCGGTTGGCAGCCAGTTTGAAGCGGCTGGGATGAGGATCAGCACCTCTAAATCTGAGGCCATGGTTCTCAGCAGGAAACCGATGGAGTGCCTTCTCCAGGTAGGGAATGAGTCCTTACCCCAAGTGAAGGAGTTTAAGTACCTTGAGGTCTTGTTTGCGAGTGAGGGGACAATGGAGCGGGAGATTGGTCGGAGAATCGGCGCAGCGGGGGTGGTATTACATTCAGTTTATCGCACCGTTGTGACGAAAAGAGAGCTGAGCCAGAAGGCAAAGCTCTCGATCTACCGGTCAGTTTTCGTTCCTACCCTCACCTATGGTCATGAAGGTTGGGTTATGACCGAAAGAACGAGATCCAGGGTACAAGCGGCCGAAATGGGTTTCCTCAGGAGGGTGGCTGGCATCTCCCTTAGAGATAGGGTGAGAAGCTCAGTCATCCGTGAGGAGCTCGGAGTAGAGCCGCTGCTCCTTCATGTCGAAAGGAGCCAGTTGAGGTGGTTCGGGCATCTGGTAAGGATGCCCCCTAGGCGCCTCCCTAGGGAGGTGTTCTAGGCACGTCCAGCTGGGAGGAGACCTCGAGGAAGACCCAGGACTAGGTGGAGGGATTACATCTCCAACCTGGCCTGGGAACGCCTCGGGATCCCCCAGTCAGAGCTGGTTAATGTGGCTTGGGAAAGGGAAGTTTGGGGTCCCCTGCTGGAGCTGCTCCCCCCGCGACCTGACCACGGATAAGCGGACGACGATGGATGGATGGATGGGGTTTAATTTCCAAAATTTACAGATGTCTAGAAGATGGAAGTACAGAAACATCTGCAGGACGGCTGGAGGCATGGAGAGAGGATCTACAGGAGGCAATCCCAATAGAAAAGTGGGGGGAGGCATGCTCTAAAGCACAATCGAGAACTACTAACACTCGCCTGAAATTACTACAATATAACTGGTTGATGCAAACGTATATCACTCCCGAAAAACTTAACAGATTTAACAGTGCTATACCTGAGGTTTGTACTAAGTGTGAGAAGGAAAAAGGCACATTTTTCCATTGTATTTGGCAATGTACAAAAATACAAGAATTCTGGCAAGAAATAAAGCTATGTATTCAAAATATTTTACAGATTCAAATACCCTTAGCCCCACAGTTGTTTATATTTGGTCTCTACCCAGATAATTTGAAGATTAAGAAATATCAACGTGCATTTGTAGACTTAAGTGTGTTAATGGCAAAGAGAGTAGTAGCCCTCTCATGGAAAAATACCAGAAGTCCAAGTGTAAGCAGGTGGTTGTCTGAGCTATCTACAACTCTGCCCTTGGAGAAAATTACATATACAATAAAACAACAACATCATTTCCACCAAATCTGGGATCCCTTCATTCGCCAAAAATTGAGAACGGATTTGTCACATGTGATGGAAGAGCCCGGGGACATGTAAACAGTAGCACTTTGCAGTATCTAAGATTACAGAAATATGCTTTATTTTTATTTTTTTCCTATATAATGGACCAAAATGGATTAATTAATTGGCCTGATTCCCAACCAAGATTTGGAATTACTTGGGGGGGGGGTAGACATGTGTGTTTAAAGACATGTAACTGTATTTCTTTGTATTTCTCTGTTAGGTTGTGAAAACAATAAAAAGAATGTTGGTAAAAAAAGAAGCTGTCTCTGCTGAATTGGAGAGATTGTTAGAAATGGATGTGATAGAGAGGATTTACGCATCTCCATGGGTATCACCCATCATTGTCACATGAAGAAAGAATGGTTAAGTGAGAATGTGCGTGGACTTACGTGAACCAAACAAGGCTGTAGTGATGGACAGTCACCCACTTCCCCATATGGATGATCTCTTCTCTGAAATGCATGGAGCCACTGTGTTCTCCACCATTGATTTGGCAAATGCTTATCAGGTGTTACTGGCAGAGGAAAGTAGAGATGTAACTGCATTTATAACCCACGAAGGGCTCTTCAGGTTTCGTCGGGTTCCATATGGACTGTGTTCAGCCCCAAGTGCGTTCTCCAAGATGATGTCTCTGGTGCTGAAAGACCTCAAGGGGGTCCAGAACTATCTGGATGATGTCATAGTCTATGGCACAGGAAAGGAGGAGCATGATCGTAACCTGCAGATGGTGCTTGCTGTGCTAAAGGAACCCAGCCTCCAGCTCAACAATGAAAAATGCCACTTCAACCAGACCAGCTTACGGTTCCTTGGACACACCATCTCAGCCCAGGGTTTGCTGCCAGACAAAGATCACCTCAAGGCTATGACTGCGGCTCCAGCGCCTAGCGACGCCACCACATTGAGCTCACAGCATGGTATGCAAAATTTGTACAAAACTATGCGTCTCTGGTGGAGCCCATGCGAGACTGCCTGCGTGACAACGCATTCCAGTGGACAGCAGCAGCACAGTCAAGCTTTGACACGGTCAAGACTCGCATTGTAACCAGTTCAGCGCTATCCGTCTTTGACCCCAGCCTTCCTACAATTGTGTCTACAGATACTTCGGATTATGGTCTGGGGGCCATACTGACACAAATGCACTCCGATAACACGGAACGCACAGTTGCTTTTGCCTCACGGTCACTTACCCCTGCTGAACGGAAATGTGTGTGGGCAGTGGAAAAGTGGAGGACCTTCTTATGGGGGACAAGATTTACACTGCGTACAGATCACCAGGCTCTGACCACACTGCTACACACCAAAGGACTTGGGCGTGCAGGAATGCGTATTGCCCGGTGGTCAGCCAGACTTTTTTGCTTCACATATGACGTTGTGTATCGGGCAGGAGCACACAACTATGCTGCTGACTGTCTCTCCCGTTTGCCTCTACCATCAGAAGAGAATGCAGAGCCAGTGACTGAGCCTGAACTTGTAGCTCTGCTGGACATATAACTGAAAACTCTCTCAGTGAAGGACTTCGCTGTGGCATGTGAGGCATGCCCAGAGCTTACTGCCATCAGGGCACAGATGAGAAAGGGGTGGCCTAAAACAGCGAAGTCTCTACCTGCAGTGCTCAAACCCTACTTTGGTACTAGAGATGAACTCTCAGTCCACAATGTGACAATATACAGGGGCCCTCACCGACGGCTAGTGCCTGTGGCCCTGAGAAAACAGCTGGTGGACCTGGCACATGAAACTCACCAGGGTGTTGTGCGCACCAAGCAGAGGCTGTGGGACCTATACTGGTGGCCCGGCATGGACATGTGGGTGCAGGACAGCATTAGTGCATGTGTGACCTGCCAGATGAATGATAAAAGTGCTAAGACGTATGCTGCTCCACTCCAGCCAGTTTCACTGCCAGACGGTCCAATGCAGAAAGTAGGCATTGACATTGTCGACCATTCGAGTCAGCAAACTGGGACTGCCGCTATGCGGTGACACTGATTGACTATTATACAAAGTGGCCGGAGATGGCTTTTACACACTCCACAACCACGGCTGTCACCACCTTCCTGTCTACTGTGTTTGCCCGCTTCGGCAACCCCACAGAACTCATTAGTAATAATGGGACACAGTTTACCTCAAGCGAGTTTGCAGAATTCCTGGCAGTGCGGGATATTACACACAGGAAAGTGTCTTTGTATTATCCACAAGCAAACGGAGCTATTGAACACTGGAACCGCATTCTCAAAGAGACACTGCTTACTGCCGAGCAGGAGAGGAAACCATGGAAACCATTCATACAGGACTTCTTGCTCATGTACCGCACAACTCCACACAGTACAACAGGAGTGTCACCATATGAACTCATGTTCAACAGGAAAATGCGCACAAAGGTGAACATCGGTCCAGCAAGCAAATCTACTCTGCTGACAGAAGCAACCGCGCAACCGTGTCACCTCTAAACAAAATGCATCAAAAGCTTACACAGATATGAGGAGAGGTGCACGAGTACCACAGATCAAAGAGGGAAGCCTAGTAAGAGTACGGAAACCCTTCCATGTCAAGAAAGGACTGTCAAAGTTCCATAGACCTGCCAGGGTGGTACGAAGAGCTGGTCCACATGCGTATGTGCTGGAAGATGGACGCACCTGGAACGCTACTCATCTCTCTCTGGTTCCTGACAGTGTAACGGACACCATTGGCGGTTCTGTTCCGGTACCTGTGCCGGGACCCGCACAAATGCTGGATGTTCCAGTACCTGAGTCGGAACCTGCACAACGGCTGGATGGTGACGTGCGGATGTCTGCCAGGGTCAGGAAGAAGCCTGCATGGCTTAGTGATTATGTACATTAATCCTTCTTATGGCCTTTGGGGGGAAACTAAGAGGGAATGACAATGAAAGTTGAAAAAAAGGACATTGAAAATGTGACTGAAAAAAAGAAAACAACCTATAATTGGAATGCTGTTTTGCTTGTGAAATTGGTTTTTAATTCCGCTTAAGTTTAAAGCTTCTGTTAGAAGTGTGATAAACATAATGTTGCATCCTATTACTGTTAAATTGATACTATTATTGGAAAGATGAGATAAACAAGAGGGGAAATATGTTGAATTACGGGTTAACCACTAGAGGGTGCTGTAGACCAAAACACATTGTACTGGATATTGGTAAGAACTGTGAAGAAGGAGAAAAATAAAGAAGTAAGTAAAAGTTAATGCTAGCTGACGGTCTCGTCTGTTCTGCTGTGGAATATGAAAACGTTAAGGAGCCAGACTCTGCAGCGTTGAAGCAGCAGAGATTGGCAACGTGGGAGAAGGCAGGTGCAGATTGCCGCAGACGGTTGGTGAACCACGGGCGGATAAGAGAGAGACGACGGAGTTTTCAGCGTGCCCCACCTGCAGCATATGTTGCTGGCGAATGAAGCGCCCCAGGGTAAACATCTCCACACTATCGCGGGGTACATGGCTACCGGCTGGAGCCATATACCTCTATAGAAGTGCCCAGTGACTGTTAATTGAAAAATCATTGCGTTATCTGGGACTAACCCCCCAGTTTGGACCCTCATCTTTAATGCTGGGCTTCAAAGGAAAAGTGTTAACCCCCATGTAAAGTAGATGACTTATTACTGCACTCTAGTATAGATTTTCTGTTTCTACCTAGATCTACCTAAATTGGAATTACATAGGCCAACTTAAGGTAATAACGCCTGTGCTTTTGAGTTTTTGATTTTTGCCTACTTAATATGAGAGTTCAAGTAATTCCTCCAATTTACATGTTACACTTTTAAATGTAATTTTCAGTCTACTAAGGAATTACATTACTTTTATTTCTTATCCCTATCTTTATACCTGAGTCAGTGTTGTGCGTGAACGAGTTCAAAAGAACGCGTTCATTGAACACGCTCATTTTTTCGTGAACGTTGAACTGAACGCAACACATTTTTTAATAAAGAACTTGAACGTGAATTAGTTCACATTATGTGTCATGAACGGCAGACATCACTGTAAATGAACGTTGGAATTTGTTTTCCAGTGAAAACTGAGTGACATCGGTTTTCTCTTTTGAAACGCAACGAGAGAAAGTTCCTCCCTCCTGTATTCTCGCTGGTGCCGCTTAAATCATGTATCACCAGACAGAAATGGTTTTGACATTGTGTGCGCAATGCATTGCGGGCAACGTAGTGTCCAGCTGAGAATAGTTGAATAGCATACTGGCTTCCGCACAACGTTACCCGTGATGAATTGCAGCAGAGCGGGGTAGGCATAGCAACGCCGCGTAGCAGGCAACGACGAGAGCGCGGAGGGCTAGAGGAGCGAGAGAGAGAGAGAGAGAGAGACAGACCAAAGACGAGAGTGAGAGAAAGCGCTGCAATTTAAAAAAAAATGGCTAGTGGAAGTGATGGCACGGAGACGGACACCGATTCTCCTTATGAACAATTAAAACAATTTAACACTCTTGCAAACCAAGACCCCGACGGCAAAAATCTTACCTTTCTGTGTAAGATATGTCCACCTGCCCAGCAAAAACAAGTTAGGACATCAACAACGTCCTTCTCGAATTTGAAACGGCACATTGAGTTAAAACATCCATCCAGTGTAAATGCATATATGCACGCCCTCGAAGGTCATAAGGGAGGAAAGGGAAAAAAGACCCCCTGCCAACCCCAAACGCAAATGACACTGCCAGCAGCCTTCAAGAGGTCCGTGGTGGTCTCACAGGAGCAGGTAGATAAACTGACTATCAACTACATTGTGGAAGATTTACAACCTCTAAGCAAAGTTGAGAAACCCTCGTTCATCAGACTAGTGACAGGTTTGCAACCAACCAGACATGTGCCTTCAAGAAAGCAAGTGCAGGGACTACTGAATAGAGAATTTAAGGAGGTTATCAATAAATTAAAAAGTGAACTTGCCGAGCTTGATTTTGTTTGCACAACAGCTGATTGCTGGTCGGCTGTCAACAAGGGATTCATGGGCATTACAGTTCATTGGCTTGACAAACATGATCCATCACTCAGGAAATCAGCTGCACTTGCATGCCGTCGTGTCAGGGGGTCACACACATATGATGTACTGGCAAAAGTACTGGCAGAGGTGTACAAGGAATTTAATATCCAGAACAAAATTGTGTGCACAGTGACAGACAATGCCTCAAATTTTGTTAAGGCATTTAACTGTTTTGGAGAGGGTGTTGCTATTACAGCTGCGGCTGCAGCTGCTGATGAAACAGTGGAAGAGGCTTCTGTCCAGGCAATTGACAGTTTGGATGATGGTGATGGTGATGATGATGATGATGATGGGCTTGAGCCAGCACCCCTCTCAGCGTTAGAGGATCCCTGCCTCCCCCCTCACAGAAGGTGCATGGCCCACACCTTAAATCTTGTTGCTGCCGAAACAAAGAATGTAACTGACAGGCAGTACAACACACTGGCGAGGCCTGTGTTTTCCAAAGCATGCGCTCTGTGGAACAGAGTTAAACGGAGCTCAAAAGCCTCAGATTTGGTTGGGGAAAAGCTAAAGATTGGCTTTGTCACTCCAAATAACACACGATGGAACTCAATGTTCCTCTCCATGCAGCGCCTGAGTCACATAGCCACATTGACTCCACAGGCCAGCGACCTGATAGCGCCAGGTGATCCAGCTCCTGAATATGACAGGCTGCTTCTGCACAACGTCTGTGATGAGTCCGGCCGTCGGCGGTTTTCCCCACAGGAGATTGATTTCATCCATAACTTTGTGAGTGTGATGCATCCCTTAGCCGCTGTACTAAACATTCTTCAAGGGGAGAAAAACACATTCCTTGGGTACCTGGTGCCTACAATTGTGCAGCTGAAAAATGACTTGAGAGGGCTGCTGGATGAGAGCTCAAAGCCTACAGCTACAGAAGGTCTGGCTGCATGTCGTCCTCTCATCCAAACCATGATTCAGGCAATCTGCAAAAGATTGGATGACAGGCTTGAAGAAAAAGAGAACATCCTGGCAGCTGTACTACTCCCAATGTTCAAGTTGGACTGGGTGTCGGATGACATTCAGCGCTTGCAGTACAGAGTGATGCTGAAGCAAGAAGTGCAATCTATCTCTGTGGTGGAGTCTGAACAAGCGCAAACCTCTGCAACAGAGAGAAAAAGCAGTGCTTCCTCCTTTTTTAAATTCAGTCGAAGCCCAGTAACAGTCACCAAGTCCGAGGTGGACATGTACCTGGATGCCCCAACTGCTGACAACTTCAATGAGTACACAGTCCTACCCAAGCTGAAAAAGCTGTTTGTGAAGTACAACACAGCAATCCCGTCAAGTGCTCCAGTGGAGAGGCTGTTCAGCACTGGTGGCCAGATATTTAGGCCCAGGAGAAACCGATTGGGAGATGCCAACTTCGAAAAACAGTTGGTGTTGAATGCAAACAAAAAACTCTTTGGACTGACCTGAGGGGAGAAAGAAGTATCCAGGGGGTGGGGTTCAGTTTTCAGTTCGCACTAGCGTAACCATGTTCCTGTAGATCATGTCCCCAGCACTGAATTGAAAAGGTCACCAACTACTGTATGAAAGTTGAAGTTACCTACCTAAAGTTGCATAAAGTTCCATCTTACACAAAGTTACATCTTAAAATTCACTGTATCAACCATAAAGATACGCAGTTTCCTTAAAAATAAAGTTTTTTGTGCCTTTGAGTTTTGCCTTCATTACCTTCATTCAAGAGTTTTGCTCATTTCATACACACACATATGTATATTGTGGAATATAATACATCTACTTCAGCCTTATTGATTGTTGCTCTCACACAAGTTGCATGCACACTATCTCTTTTCTTTATTTGTAACAGGATGTAGCAACAGGGCCTGCGCTCAATGAGTTACCAGAGAGTAAGCCTGGCTGTATAGATTAGGAGAATAAACTGCCTGCTACAGAGAAGTAGAACAATGGGCATTGTCTATACATCAGGGGACTGGTTTGAACTAGGTTAACGAATATATTGATCCTATAGACACGAGCCTCATCATGAGAATGTTATGCAATGATGGGCGTAACCTTTAATGTATGTGTGTGTGTTTGAATCTCAATAAAAGAGGCTGAAAGAGGGAGAGAAATCAGGACACACATGGTCAGTGCAGGTTGCGGAGTCTGTAGTGTGTCCTCCTTCAGCTGAAGCCTATTGTTTGATCAAACTTACTGTGTCTGTGAAGTTCTTACTATGTATTAAAGAGAAGAAGTCCTCGCCTGGGAGTGCACCTTAGAAGCACAACAATATATAATATCATATATATCAAATAATATATACATATTTCATATTATATATTCTTTTTTTAATTAAATGCTGGTAGATTTCATTGCACTAAGTATAGAACTGGTCTACCTTGTCTGTACTGCTGCAAGTTTCATCACCTGGTAAGAAACCCACAATTGCAGTGTCATGAGCCAATGTCTACAATGAGCAGCTTCAAAGAACGTATAGTGATTTCTAGCTCGTAGTGTGAAAAAAAGTATTTATTTGAATATCTCACGAAAAAAGTAAAATGAACTGAACTTTGAACTAGTTCAGAATTAAAATTGTGAACTTTGAACGTGAACTGTTCCCTTTGAGCATGTATGAACTGAACTTGAACTAGTTCAGAAAAGCTGTGAACTGGCACAACACTAACCTGAGTAGACAATACTTATGTTTCTCGACTCTCTGCTAATTTACAAAGAGACTTAAAGGAACACGCTGACTTATTGGGACATTAGCTTATTCACCATAACCCCGAGAGTTAGACAAGTCGACACATACCCTTCTCATCTCCGTGCGTGTCGTAAATCTGTCTGATGGCTCCACCGGTAGCTTAGCCTAGCACAGGGGTTTTCAAATGGGGTGAATGTGAGTCTCCCCTTAGAGTAGGTAAGGACAGCCAAGCCCCCCCTTCCCCAAAATCCCGTCCGCCTGCCCTAACCCACACACTAAAATTATTATCATTTTAGTGCTTCAACTTAGAACTTGCAAACTTGTCTGTTAGTGACAGAGTGCAAAGAGTTACCAAGGGGGCAGGCTTCTCTTCTCAGAGCGAAGCCGCGATAGCGCCATTTTTGCTAACCCTTTCCATCACCCCCCGTTAGCATTCCATTGACTGCCATTAATTTTGGCGTCACTTTGACAGCCAATAACTTTACATCTGAAGTGTTTTAAGAATTCATTTGTCCATCATTTATTTCTAAAGAAAAATGACAATGTATAAAAGGCTCCATTACCTTGTACCTCACGTTATGGCTCCGTAGCAGACGTTTTTATAAAAATAGGCTAACGATTGTGTCATAACCACGAGACTTACTGTAGAGGAATTACCGTACAGTACAGGAGAAGCTCGCAGGCAGTTTCGACGTACATTAGCTGTTTAGTTTAATTACTAATGTTAACTAGCATTTTAGTTAGCAATAATTAGCCTGTGCCTATGTTATCTCTTTACATATACCTACGCTCTCTGTCTCTGCAAGATTGGGAATGATTGAGATTTCTCTTGGCACAGCTACCAGAAGACTTACAACGTTCAGACACGTTGCTCACGTCACTTCTACGGCTTCTACGACTGTTTGCAGCTGCGCAGTAACGCTCAACCATCACCGAAAAAGTGTTTCTGAATAGACTTCACTTGTCTCCGTCAAAAACAGCGGAGTCACTTGGTCCATTTTATATACTGTCTTTGACAATTACAGGTTTAAAGAAAACAGGTTCAATATCCTGTGTCGCTGTCGCTAATGCTATGCACCCGTAACCCTGTCAAGGAAAGTTTTATTTATGTATTTATTATTTACACCTCATTATCATTTCATTTGATTCTGGTAGTCGATAAAGGGACTTCCATAGTTTGTTCATATGTTCAATATTTTGCATTTGTGTATATGTATATATAATAATTACATATATCCATTATTATCCAGTGAAATCAAGGTCACTGCGGAAAACCCACACTCACACAAGTAGGTGGAGTTGAGGGGATTAGGACTTTGATAGCCTTAGTGGAGATCTGGGGGAACTCGCTCTCCACAGACAACAGTGTCTGCTTCAAGTTCATATTTGAGCTGAGCTCGACCAGGGCCTCCCCCTCCTGCAGGCTCAGTCCATCACGGGGTGTGGCGGGGAAAGAGAACGGATTTCTCACCCACTGATTTCACATTGCGTCCTCTCCAAAATACTCGCCAAACTGGTCACGCAACCCATTCAAATGCAGTGCAGTAATAACTGGTTGGACAGAGTTAAGAGGCAGCCCTGTCTTCTCCGCAACATCCTCCAAGGTTGGGAACATTTCCACCAAACCTCGTTCAACAGGAGCACACCACAAGTCCAGCTTTTTCCTGAACCCAGACACTTGCTCGTGTGCGGAAAAGACGTGGCACTCTTTGCCCTGGAGAGAGGTGTTGAGGGAGTTGATGCTATCAAAGATGTCGGAGAGATAGGCCAACATAGCAAGCCAGTTCATGTCTGCCAGATGTTTGATGTTGGTGAGGAAGAGGAGGACTTCTTCGCGCTAATCGCACAGCCTGGTGAGGACTTTGCCCCGAGAGAGCCATCTGACCTCGGAGCGAATGAGCAGCTGATGGAAGTGAGCGCCCATCTCATTGCAGAGGATCGAGAACAGACGGGCATTTAAGGGGTGCGATTTAATTAGGTTCACAATTTTTACAGCCTCATCAAGAATGGCACACAATTCTTGGGGCGCCCTTTTTGTTGCTAAAGCCTGGCGATGGATAATGCAGTGCTTCCAGATAGCTGCTGGTGCAACTGCCTGCACCTGTTTTACGAGGCTGCTGTGACGGCCAGTCATTGCTTTTGCCCCATCAGTGCATATCCCAAAACACTGGCCCCAGTCAAGGCCATTAGCCTGGTAAAAGTTATTCAAGGCCTTGAAAAGTTCATCAGCGGTTGTGCGGGTGGGTAGAGGAACACAAAACAAAAAATCTTCCTGCACACTGAGTTTTTTTTGATAAACTGAACGTACGCCATCAATTGAGCACAGTGTGCAACGTCAGCGGACTCATCCAGCTGAATGGTCGTGAAAGGGGCTTTCATGAACAGCGTCCAGGACCTGCTCTTTGACATCACAAGCCATGTCTGATATTCGTCGCTGGATGGTATTGTCAGAGATAGGGGTAGCGTCAAGTTTAGCAGCAGCTGCTTCTCCCAGCATCACTGTACACGTATCTCTAGCTGCAGGGAGCAGCAATGTTTCTCCGATGTTATGGGGTTTGCCTGCCTTGGCTATACATAGCGCAACACAATAAGATGCTTCTGTAGCCTTCATGTTAATAGTGCCAAACGACTGGATAATGCTTTTTTGTAACTGCAAATCATCACGCTTCCTCTCAAAAAACTCAACTGGCTTGTTCACTAAACGTGTGTGCTTAGTTTCAATGTGACGCCGAAGTTTGCATGGTCTCATGCTATCATTGCTAGCACCTCCTTGCAGACCACACACTGCGGCAGAGGAGCAATCATTCATTCAAACCATTATTTAACCAGGATAAAAAACTCCTTGAGATTAAAAATCTTTTACAAGTGTCATGGCAAGTGGCAGCAGTGTGGTTTCAAATAAATAAAAAGACAATAACAAATAAAAACATAGACATACTTTCACTCATCATATTCAAACAACAAAGGCATCATAGAAAAAGAATCTGGGTCCTAAAGCAATTTAAAACAATGACAGACAGATTGCCTTTCTGCAAGGTCCTTTAAAAAGCCTTTAAAAGAATAAAGTGAGACCAACTTCTTCAACTGTAGTTCAAGCTGATTCCATGCAGATGGTGCTGCCAAATTAAAAGCCTTTTTGCCAAAGTCAGTACGGGCTTTAGGGACTGATAATAAAAACAGATCCTGTGAACGCAAGTGATATGTCCCTGCAGATCTCAGGAGGATGTAAGCGTTCTGATAAGGAGGAAGTAGTCCTAGTACTGCTTGATAAATAAAAAGATGCCAGTGCATCCAACGCCTAATTGAGAGGGAGAACCACTCGACGAGAGTACAGCAAACAGTGACGAGTATGAAATTTTAAGTTTGTGATGAATCTTAAAGGTATAGTTCACCGATTTAGCATTCAGCTTTGTATAGGTAGAAACCCGGTAGTATTTCTGAATGACCGTTCATATCCCCCTGAGATGGGAGATCTCTGCATTGGGGGTCTGGAAATCATTCCTCCAATGACGCAAAATGACGATTTTTACGTCATTGGAGGAATGGAAGGCCAGAGGCAAAGAACTACAAACAGTAGCAGGAGCTACTTCCGCATGTTTTCAACACGCCCATCACCCGAAGCGAGCCGATCTCAGCCGGAAAAAAACGAAATGTCAGCCATCTTGAATTCTCGCTAAGCAGGGCTCTCTCTTCTCAGCAGCTAACTTTTACAAAATGATGTGCTTTCAAACTACCGCACATGTATATCACCGGGATACATCGCTACAGATCAGAGAATATTCAAGGAACGTTATTACAGACGGAATAATCGGCACACTACAAGAGCTTCACCTGCACGGAGACCAGCGGTCTCGCTCGATGCCCCGAGCCGGGTAGCGGACATCCTCATCGGCTAGGTGGGAAGCTAACGCTAGCCGGGGAAAAGGCAGAGCGAGCTAACGCTAGCCGGCCACCTGTCCCATCAATCCTGATTGAAAGTGTCCGTTCATTAAACTACAAACTGGACTACATCCAACTTCAACGAAACTCCCAACGCGAGATCAGATGCTTTTCGTGGAAACATGGCTGAACAACAGCGTACCGGACTGTCCAGCTACCAGGACTGCTAGCCCTCCGAGCTAGAGCTGCTCTGTCACTGGGTAAAAGACCCGTGAAGGTGAGCTGTGTTAACATGGACTTGTGCAGAAATGGGGTGATTTGTATCCAACTAACTGCTAACCGCTGGAGTTTGTGACTGTTACATGGCGACCATTCGACATCCCACACTACGAGAGCTTCGCCTGCACGGAGACCAGCACGGAGACCAGCACGGAGACCAGCACGGAGACCAGCGGTCTCGCTCGATGCCCCGAGCCGGGTAGCTGCAGGTAGATGCAGCAAAGGCAGTTGATCGAAGTAAAATCATTGCCCTCACTGCTTTTCGGAGAAAGGAAAAACAGAGAAGACTTGTTGAACTACAAGATGAAATGACGTCATTAGAAATTAGACACACTGAGCAAAAAGACCGTCAGATATTAACTAGAATAAACAAAATTAAACAAGACATAAATGGTATATATGAAGAGGAAATTGAAAAACAACTTAAATTCACCAAACAAAGGTATTATGAGATGGGCCTAGGGCAATGAAATTACTTTCCTGGAGGATACGAAAACAACGGGGAAAGAATACGATTTATAAGATCAGGAATTCCAAGACACAAAAGGTTTGCAGTGAATCGGAGGATATCCAATGTGCTTTTGAAATGTATTATAAAAACCTATATACCCAACCGGCCATGGCAGATATTACAACAATAGAGTCTTTTCTAAGTTCACTAGACCTACCATCTATAGGAGAACAACAAAATAAAGATATTATGGCTGAGATAACAGCAGAAGAACTGAGTAAAGCCATCTCAGGATTGAAAGCTAATAAGACCCCGGGTTCAGATGGATATCCGTCCGAGTGGTATAAAACATTTAAACTTCAAAGGACACCTGTTCTGCTTAACTGTTTTAACCATACACCGAGAACAGGGGAAGCCCCCTGATCATGGAAGGAGGCAGTTATCTCTATCATTCCAAAAGAAGGAAAATATGAAAAGGAATGCAGCTCATACAGACCAATATCAGTCTTGAATATAGACTATAAACTTTGCATCAATCCTATCTAAGAGACTGGAACTCATTGTCCCGGAGCTGGTAGATTTAGATCAAACAGGCTTTGTATTAAAGGTCCCATGACATGGTGCTCTTTGGATGCTTTTATATAGGCCTCAGTGGTCCCCTAATAGTGTATCTGATGTCTCTTTCCAAAAATTCAGCCTTGGTGCAGAATTACAGCCACTAGAACCAGTCCCACAATGAGCTTTCCTCAGAACGTGCCATTTCTGTGTCTGTAGCCTCTAGAGGAGGAGGGGGGGGGGGGGTGTGGCCTTGACCAACTGCCATTTGCTCGTTTGAAAGCCATGATGTCTCTCTCTCTCATGGGTTGGCCAAATTCTCTGGGTGGGCAAAGCAGAGAAAGGGGAGGTAACCTTGCTCCTTATGACCTCATAAAGAGGAGATTCCAGAACGACTCATCTGAGTTTACTTTTTCTCAAAGGCAGAGCAGGATACCCAGGGCTCGGTTTACACCTATCACCATGCCAAGCCAATTGGGGATAATAGGCAGGCTGGGGGAACTCATATTAATGTTAAAAAACCTCATAAAGTGACATGTTCATGCCATGGGACCTTTAAATAGACAGACACAGGATAATGTAAGGAGAACACTACAAGTGATGAGTCATATTACAACCCCAAATCAGAAAAAGTTGGGACAGTATGGAAAACACAAATAAAAAAAGAAAGTAGTGATTTCTAAATGTACTTTGACTTGTATTTCATTGCTGACAATACAACAGCACATCATTTAATGTGTTCCTCATGATTTTTAATGTTTATTTTTTTCAAAAAAACTAAATTCCTATTTTGGTTCTTGCAACACATTTCAAAAAAAGTTGGAACAGTAAAGCATTTACCACTTTGAATGTTGCTATTCCTTTTCGCAACACTTAAAAGACGTTTAGGGACTGAAGACACCAAGTGATGAAGTGTTTCAGGTGTAGTTTTGTCCCATTCTTGCTGCAAACAAGTCTTAAGGTGGGCAACAGTATGGGGTCTTCGTTCTCGCATTTTGCGCTTCAAAATGCGCTACACATTCTCTATTGGAGACAGGTCGGGACTGCAGGCAAGCCAGTCAAGTACCCGTATCCTCTTCCTCCGCAGCCAGGACTTTGTAATGTGTGCAGAATGTGGTTTTGCATTATCTTGTTGAAATATGCATGGACGTCCCTGGAAAAGATGTCTTCTTGAAGGCAGCATATTGTGCTCCAAAATCTCTATGTACTTTTCAGTATTAATGGTGCCATCACAGAAGTGCAAGTTACCTTTGCCAAGGGCACTGACACAACCCCATACCATGACTGGCTTTTGGACTTGTTGCTGGTAACAGTCTGGATGATCCTTTTCTTCTTTGGTCCGGAGCACACGGCGTCCATTACTCCCAAAAAATACCTGAAATACTGATTCATCTGACCACAGTACACGTTTCCACTGTGTGATGGTCCATCCCAGATGCCTCTGAGCCCAGAGAAGTCGACGGCGCTTCTGGACACTGTTAACATAGGGCTTCCTTTTGGCACAGTACAGTTTTAACTGGCATTTGTGGCTGTAACTACGTATTGTGGTACTTGACAAAGGTTTGTCAAAGTAGTCCTGAGCCCATGTGGTGATATCGCTTATAGATGAATGACGATTCTTGATGCAGTGCCGCCTGAGGGATCGGAGATCATGGTTGTTCAGCTTAGGCTTGCGCCCTTGTCCTTTACGCACTGAAATTCCTCCTCATTCCTTGAATCTTTTAATTATGTTATGCACTGTTGAAGGTGAAATAAGCAAATGTCTTCCTATCTTTCTTTGAGGAACATTGTTTTTAAACATTTCAATAATTTTCTCACGTATTTGTTGGCAAACTGACGATCCTCGGCCCATCTTTGCTCCTAAAGGACTAGACCTTTCTTGGATGCTGCTTTTGTACCGAATCATAATTACAATCACCTGTTGACATCACCTGTTTCAAATCACATTATTATTTAACCAATTTACCTGATTACTAGCCCTTAATTGCTCTTGTCCCAACCTTTTTTGGAATGTGTTGCAGGTCTGAATGACAGGAAAGGATGTATATTTACAAATGAAATTAAGTTGACCAGACAAAACATGAAATATATTGTATTCACATTGTCTGCAATGAAATACAAGTCAAAGTACATTTAGAAATCACTATTTTCTTTTTTCATTTGTGTTTTTCATACTGTCCCAACTATTTCTGATTTGGGGTTGTACATCCTACATACAGCCTAGATGCTGAAAACGCATTTGACTCGGAGCGTTGGGAATACCTATACAGGGTACTTGCAAGATTCGGCTTCAACTACGGCTTTATTAAACGTATTAGAGCATTATACTTCTCTCTAACAGCCAGGACCAGGGTCAATGGACACCTGTCGCAAACTATTTATTTGGAAAGAGGGACATGCCAGGGCTTTCCCCTGAGTCCAACCCTATTTCCGTTATTTATTGAACCTTTGGCTCAAGCAATTAGAGAGGACTCTGAGATAAAGGGGATTATGATTAGAGGCGAAGAACATAAGACCTGTATGTTTGCAGATGACGTTTTGCTTTTTACAAGCCCAGACTCAAGCATCCCTAAATTGATGTCCCTACTAAATAAATACAATTCATATTCTGGATATAAGCTAAATATTCAAAAAACGCAAACCCTCACATTTAACGATACTCCCCACCCGGATACAGAAGGTAAATATAAATTCAAATGGGACTCGCCCAAAATAAATCTGACATCTCGAGATGGACCCTCCACCCACTAGATATGAGTAATAGAATAGAAATAATTAAAATGAACGTGTTACCACAGCTTCTTTATCTCTTCCAGTCATTGCCTCTAGAGGTACCCCAGAAACAATTTGTGTGTGAGTGGAATACCTGGATCTCAAGGTTCACTTGGAACAGTAGAAGACCTAAGGTTCAGTTCAAGACACTGCAGCTGAAAAAAGAGAAACCCTTAGTATACCGGTGCGCTCCAAATTATGAATCCAAATGGAAAAGCTTGCAAATTACACAGATAAAAATTCCAATATAATCTATAATAGGAAATAAAAGTCAAGCTGACAGACATTTTAACCATAGGCGTTGTTTTAGGGGGGGACGGTGGGGACGTGTCCCCACCAGATTTTGTCATGAGTCATTTTGTACCCACCACTTTTTTTTTAAACCTCAAGCTCAATTTAGTTAAAAAATAAAGTTCATAACACAGATACTGGCACTTACTGTACACGAGGAGCAATATGAGAGAGAAATGTGATCATTGATCTCTGTTTAGGAACATTGAACCACGTTAAGCTTTTTCACGTTATATTAAGCCCATGAGAACCGTGAGGAGTCAACCCACAGCCGCTGCTGCTGAAGATGTGAAGCAGAAACAACGCTTAATGTCAGATAACGTCCATAATAATTGGACTTTTGGTTCGATTTTTTCAGAGTTTTCGGTGGTTATAAGGAGCAATATGAGAGAGAAATTATTATTGTTTAGGTACATTAAACCACGTCATGTCATATTGTCAACATGGTACGAAGCAGAACATAGCGGGTCTTGCTTTTTGAAAACTTAAGGCTTTCTTCTTCATAAAACGAGTCGGACATCATCACATTTTTGAATACATTTTTATTTATTTACATTAGTAAGCTACAGGGGCCTGTACTGAACCCAGGGTTTTCTGTACCACGACGGTGGATTAGTTGTTACCGAGTTCAATCGCAGTGGTAATTTATGCTCAACACCTGACCTGGTCGGGAGCAGGTTATGTTGGAGATTAGAGATCAACTGGTGTAAAAGCACCGCCTACTAACCAATCAATAGGCCTACTCCATTGATAACGGCATCACCGTTCTTAGAAGATCCATTGACTGAATGGGTGGAGTTCAGTGAGAAAAAAAGAAGAAAAAGCTCGAGAGAGAGAGAGAGAGAAAGAGAGAGAGAGAGAGAGAGAGAGAGACGGAGACAGAGAGAGAGAGAGAGAAAGAGAGAGAGAGAGAGAGAGAGAGAGAAAGAGAGACGGAGACAGAGAGAGAGAGATAGAGAGGTGCGCTCTTAAAAGTTAAAACATAGAGACTGACAACCCCGTTAACATTCCCTGATGGGTGTTTTTATGAATGGTAGCCTATAGGGCCTATAGGTTTTCAGTGGAGGGAATAACGTAGGCCTATTGTAAACTTCTTGAGCCGTGTGTTGCCAATGCGCACATCGGTTTGAATTATGTTTTTATATTTTTTATTTGCTCACGGTCGCTTCCCACTGCCATGGTTGCAACTGAATAGACTAACGACAGTTTATGGAAAGAACAAGTGTAATTATGATCAGATCTTGTGCCTGACTGATTGATAAGCCAGTCCCTCCAGACAAACGTGATTATGCGATCGCAGAATTCAATGCATAATCAGCCAAAGTCCGCATATTTATGTGGGGGCCGCATTTTTTCAAATAGGCTACGCCGCACTTTCGCCGCATAAATTGCCAATTTCCTCGCAAAATATGCGGGGCTTGCATGATTTCATAATCCCCTCATTTTCGTTGCAAAAAAGTCACATATATCTCAGCAGAAAGTTGAAAAATGTTGCGTTTACTTCACACAAGAGCAGCCATTTTCCCATGTTGCCATGGGAACGTTATGTAGTGACGTAATTTCGCCTACTGACAACATGGTTGGGGAGGAATCTCTTTTTCATCAAACCACAGTTTTTGCAAGTTACTGCAATTTCATCGCATAAAATTGCATACATATCCCACATATTCCATCGCATTTTTTAAGAAAACGTGCCGCATAATCAAGGATTTCTGCCCGCAACAATCACAAAACTCTGCATTTGTCTGGAGGGACTGATAAGCGTTGTGACTTACACATTTACAGCGTCGGCTTTTTTGCCAGTTTTTCTTCCTGTTTTAGGAAGCAGCAACTGAATTGCCTTTTGCTTGTAAACCGTGTCTAAAACACTGTCCATTTTTGTGTCACAGATAGATTTTGATTTTCTGTACATTAAGGTTCCTGAAATAAATAATAATAGTAAAATGTGTCAATGTTGTGTGTGTATTCGCTCATTACATTATTATTTCCGAACATCTGTCTCCACTAATAAATGCAATGCTGTGTCTCCTGTTGTGACCATCCATGCGTGGCGGCGCTGCACTCGAATCACTACGTTTACGTCACCATTTGAACTTCTCACTGAGTTGGTACATAGATATGGTATTGAATGTTAGCCTAACTTCAAGTTCAAAACATACGTTATTCGTTGTTTTGGAACACTCTGTGGATACTAATAAGAATATCAAAAAGGAAGCAACCAAACCTCGGTCAATTTGGATTTACAAAACAAACCAAGACGAGTGATGACAGCGCACCAGCTACAGCTAGCTTGCCGGTGTTACCGCCGCCGCTAAAAGTTGCTGCTAGTGCTAGTGACAGCACCGAGGATAGCGAGACTTGGGCACCAGGTAAGAATCATGGAATTACTTACTTGATCTGTGCGTTTGTGAGGATTGGCCCTAATCCTATTTAATATTGATGTATTTTTTTATGATTGTTATATGAGTTATTCTGTTTTTATCATGATTTGCATGATGTAAGCCTAAGCGCGGTTGATTCAGAACCGTGGACAGAGCTGTAACACTGACAGCGTCTGACGCTTGCGTTTTGAAGTAAACCTTAAATGGCCGAACACGCACCAAAAGCGTTAAAGTCAGCCAGGGAGGATCGGAAAATAGGGCTCCCCCGAAAGCTACTTTGTAATTCGAACCCTGCGTGTCTGTGTTCTTCATATTTATGTAGAATTGCTGTTATGTAAAATATGTGGCTCTGGTAGATTGATTGCAAACACCACCTCTTTTATGTGAACGCGCGTCTCTAGATTGGTAAACCCTGGGTTGAGTCAACTAGTTGATAAACGTTGTGACACAGTTTAACCGTGGTTGTTAGGGTTAGTGCAGCCGGGGAACTGAAAGGAATCCAGGGCATGTTAAACTTGATTTGCAGTAGCCTACAGGCCCCTGGACAACGTCTTTCAAAACATGACCTGCGCGAAAGAGAAAAAAAATATGAATGCGTCGTTGTCCCCACCACTTCTGGAAATGCACTTCCGAATGCGTCTCTGTCCCCACCACATTTCAAACCAAACTGACGCCCATGATTTTAACAGCTTGAATCAATGGACTTTACTCACTTTTAAGCTATGGTTTAAGGTTTTGAGGAAGTTACGTATAGAGAAACAGGCCAGGGTGTTGAATTGGATAGCATACAATCCAGAATTTGAACCTGCTAAATTGGACGAGGGCTTTAAACTATGGGTTAGGAGAGGTATCACGTCTTTTTGTTCCCTCACCTCAAACAGACAGAATTGTGAGTTCATTTCAGATACATTTGGACTGGAAAAGCAGGATTTCAAAGAGGTCAAAGAGGAGAAGAAATATAATTTGATTTCTATATTTCATGATGCATACCAAAAAAGTTGGTCTCAAGAATATACGGAAGTATACAAACCTCTAAAAATCATTCTACGTTATCCATTAAACAAAATTGGGAGAGGGAATCAGAAACACAAATATCAGAATAGATCTGGATAGAAATATGTGAGACACAAGTGACCACTGCAAACTCAAGATCACTGAGAGAGTTTGGCTGGAAGAATGTATTGAGATTTTTTATAACTACTAAAATATCAGCACTGCAAACAGGCACACAGAGCCGAGGCGTCTGTTGGAGACAATGTGGAACTTCTATGGCCAATCACTTGTTTTTCACACATGTTTTTTGGGCCTGTCCGAAAATCCAGTCATTCTGGAGAGAGGTGGCTACCGAGATAAATAAAATAATTGGGGTGGATTTAGATTTCTCTTTTGTTACTTTATATCTAGGTAAAATACTGGATACAGTCCTACAGAAGGATGAATACTTACTGAAGATACTCTTGGCAAGTTGTAGGATAGCTATAACTAGGAAATGGTTGCAACTAGACCCTCCAACATTGGACCAGTGGCGTGGGATCATCCAAGAAATTTACTATATGGAGAGACTTACTTTTGTATTAAGGCTTCAGTTGGAGAAATGTACTGCACGCTGGGGAAAATGGATTGTGTATGTACCTTGAATAATATGACACTATACCATGATGTATGTGTAAAAGAATACTTTGATTATTACTGTAGCACCCATGATGATCTCCTGTTCTTTGTACATGTAAATAAATAAATTAGTGCTGTCAAAACGATATAAATATTTAATCGCATTAATGTCATAGTTAACTCGCAATTAATCGCAATTTTCTCTATTCTAAATGTCCCTTGTTTCTTTTTGTCCCATTATATTTTCTCATTTTAATGCTCTTAGCAACATGATACGATACTTTTAAAACGGTGCCTGAACCGAAAGATATATAATACATTTAAAAAAAAAAAAAAGTTTAAAAAATAAAAAAAAGAATGGCCTATCTCCTCTATAAATAGAGTTTAAAGTAGGGTAGCTCATTCTTTCAGATGGGAAATATATATCCCAATGATATACTTCCTCTTCAAATGTAGTTAAAAGTAGCTCATTCTGTCAGATGGGGAAATCTATCAGAATGGACAATGTCTTTCATAAATGTATTTTAAAGTGCACCAGCTGATTCTGTCAGTTGGATATATCTATCAAGGTTAAGGAGGAGGGTTCAATTTCAGAGGTTGTGTTCTATTGTAATACCGCCCACGCTGCGCCGATTCTCCGACCAATCTCCCGCTCCATTGTCCCCTCACTCGCGAACAAGACCCCAAGGTACTTAAACTCCTTCACTTGGGGTAAGGACTCATTCCCTACCTGGAGAAGGCACTCCATCGGTTTCCTGCTGAGAACCATGGCCTCAGATTTAGAGGTGCTGATCCTCATCCCAGCCGCTTCACACTCGGCTGCAAACCGATCCAGTGAGTGCTGAAGGTCACAGGCCGATGATGCCATCAGGACCACATCATCTGCAAAGAGCAGCGATGAGATCCCGAGCCCACCGAACTGCAACCCCTCCCTACCACGACTACGCCTCGATATCCTGTCCATAAATACTACGAACAGGATTGGTGACAAAGATTGGCGGAGGCCAACCCTCACCTGGAACGTGTCCGACTTACTGCCGAGAACCCGGACACAGCTCTCGCTTTGGTCATACAGAGATTGGATGGCCCTGAGAAGGGACCCCCTCACCCCATACTCCCGCAGCACCTCCCACAAAGTCTCCCGGGGGACCCGGTCATATGCCTTCTCCAGATCCACAAAACACATGTAGACTGGATGGGCATACTCCCAGGCTCCCTCCAGGATCCTTGCTAGAGTAAAGAGCTGATCCGTTGTTCCACGACCCGGACGGAATCCGCATTGTTCCTCTTCAACCTGAGGTTCGACTATCGGCCGAACCCTCCTTTCCAGCACCTTGGAGTAGACTTTACCAGGGAGGCTGAGAAGTGTGATACCCCTGTAATTGGTACACACCCTCTGGTCCCCCTTTTTGAAGAGGGGAACCACCACCCCGGTCTGCCACTCCTTTGGCACTGTCCCAGACTTCCACGCAATGTTGAGTAGGCGTGTCAACCAAGACAGCCCCTCCACACCCAGAGCTTTCAACATTTCTGGATGGATCTCATCAATCCCTGGGGCTTTGCCACTGTGGAGTTGTTTGACTACCTCAGTGACCTCCACCAGGGAAATTGACGACAATCCCCCGTCATCCTCCAGCTCTGCCTCTAACAAAGAGCGCGCATCAGCTGGATTTAGGAGTTCCTCAAAGTGCTCCTTCCACCGCCCTATTACCTCCTCAGTTGAGGTCAACAACGTCCCATCCTTACTGTACACAGCTTGGATGGTTCCCCGCTTCCCCCTTCTGAGGTGGCGGACGGTTTTCCAGAAGCTCCTTGGTGCCAACCGAAAGTCCTTCTCCATGTCTTCTCCGAACTTCTCCCACACCCGCTGCTTTGCCTCTTTCACGGCAGAGGCTGCAGTCCTTCGGGCCCGTCGGTACCTTGCAACTGCCTCCGGAGTCCTCTGGGATAACATATCCCGGAAAGACTCCTTCTTCAGTCGGACGGCTTCCCTGACCACCGGTGTCCACCACGGTGTTCGAGGGTTACCGCCCCTTGAGGCACCTAAGACCCTAAGACCACAGCTCCCTGCCGCAGCTTCAGCAATGGAAACTTTGAACATTGTCCACTCAGGTTCAATGCCCCCAGCCTCCACAGGGATGCACGAAAAGCTCCGCCGGAGGTGTGAGTTGAAGGTCTGTTGGACAGGAGCTTCCTCCAGACGTTCCCAATTTACCCGCACCACCCGTTTGGGCTTACCAGGTCTGTCCAGAGTCTTCCCCCACCCCCTGACCCAACCACCACCAGATGGTGATCAGTTGACAGCTCCGCCCCTCTCTTCACCCGAGTGTCCAAAACATACGGCCTCAAATCAGATGAAACGATTATAAAATCGATCATTGACCTTCGGCCCAGGGTGCGCTGGTACCAAGTACACTTATGAGCATCCCTATGTTCGAACATGGTGTTTGTTATAGACAATCCATGACTAGCACAGAAGTCCAATAACAGACAACCACTCTGGTTTAGATCAGGGAGGCCGTTCCTCCCAATCACGCCTCTCCATGTGTCATTGCCCACATGTGCGTTGAAGTCCCCCAGCAGAACTATGGAGTCCCCCTCCGGAGCCCCATACAGGACTCCATTCAAGGTCTCCAAGAAGGCCGAATACTCTGAACTCTTGTTTGGTGCATATGCACAAACAACAGTCAGAGTTTTCCCCCCAACAACCCGCAGGCGTAGGGAGGCGACCCTCTCGTCCACCGGGGTAAACTCCAACGTTGCGGCGCTCAGCCGGGGACTTGTGAGTATCCCCACACCCGCCTGGCGCCTCACACCCTGGGCAACTCCGGAGAAGAAAAGAGTCCAACCCCTCTCCAGGAGTACGGTTCCAGAACCGAGACTATGCGTAGAGGTAAGCCCCACCAGATCCAACTGGTAGCGCTCCACCTCACGCACAAGTTCCGGCTCCTTCCCCCACAGCGAGGTGACATTCCATGTCCCCAGAGCCAGCCTCTGCTGCCCGGGTCTGGTCCGTCGAGGCCCCTGACCTTCACCGCCACCCGTGTGGCAGCGCACCCGACCCCAGCGGTTCCTCCCACAGGTGGTGGGCCCATGGGCTGGAGAGATAGGTGGTATTACATTCAGTTTATCGCACCGTTGTGACGAAAAGAGAGCTGAGCCGGAAGGCAAAGCTCTCGATCTACCGGTCAGTTTTCGTTCCTACCCTCACCTATGGTCATGAAGGTTGGGTCATGACCGAAAGAACGAGATCCAGGGTACAAGCGGCCGAAATGGGTTTCCTCAGGAGGGTGGCTGGCGTCTCCCTTAGAGATAGGGTGAGAAGCTCAGTCATCCGTGAGGAGCTCGGAGTAGAGCCGCTGCTCCTTCACGTCGAAAGGAGCCAGTTGAGGTGGTTCGGGCATCTGGTAAGGATGCCCCCTGGGCGCCTCCCTAGGGAGGTGTTCCAGGCACGTCCAGCTGGGAGGAGGCCTCGGGGAAGACCCAGGACTAGGTGGAGGGATTACATCTCCAACCCCACGAGATTTTAGTCGATAACAAAAATGTATTTCCACAAAAGCGTGATATTGATATCGTTGAATTGATAATAACAAAAAAGTCACACATGGCCTGGTCAATCAGCTACCGCCCAATGTGAACGTGAAAAGACAGTGACTGAGAAGAAGTTCTGTCTTTAAATAAAGAGGGACCAGGTGAGCTCAATCAGGTAATTAGTGGTGAAAGGTAGAAGCAATGGCGCGTTCATGCCACCTGGGAATATCAGGGACCATATCTTCTTCTTCTGTTATATTGGCGTTTGGCATAACAACTTGTTGCATGACTGCCACCAACTGTAGGGTATAGCCTAGAGCATCAGGTGTGTGAAAACATTTTTTAAAAGGGTAAAACAAACTAGAAGATAAAAATCTGCTGAAATAGAATTGAACAGAAAACAAGTATTGCCAAATCCATTTTTGTTTTGTTTTTGTTCTTCTTTGCTGCTTTTTCTGGCGCATTGTAACATTTCTTTGTCCACCGAGGAATAACTTGAAACCTTCAGCAACGGGGTGTATCAGGTCACCTCCATACAATGTAAATAACGATCATAGGAGGGCTGCAGACAATAGGAGGGCTGCAGACATAAATGTTATCAATACATATAGTAGTTTCGTAGCTGCTTATTAGTTTTACAATAAAGGCTTAGGTAAGATTTAAACACCACCACTTTGCAGAAGTGGAGTGGAACTTTACTCCTGCGCTGCATGCACCGCAGCTTAGAGATCAAAGTCAGAGTCAATAGGCTCGTTCGAGATGAGCCAGATCTGCGCAGAATCGATCACCGGCGATCGCCGCCCGTTGCATGCCGGTTAGATTTGTGTCCGACTTGATCCCAACTTGCTCTGACGTCATGCATACGTAGCAATGATAATCTCACGAGGGCAAGGCGGCCGCAGGTTTGAGACGCAGGTAGCGCAGTTGCTTTTCACCGACTGCAAGACCCAGGCGGACACAAGGCATGCTGGGAAACGCCGGCCTCTCAGCTGATCTAACAGCTGATTGGTTCAGAATCGACAACATGATGACGTTTTATATAAACTTTTTATTGATTTTGAATCAGAGGGATTTTAAGTGCTGTGTGTCTGATTTAAAGGCTTATTCTGTACAAATCACATGCTCTGTGGCTGATAGTTATGTTTGGAAGTCAGAGAGACTAAATCTGTTCAGATTACAGATAATCTACAGTCTGTTGTTAATTAAAATCAGCAACAGATCACATGTAGAGCATGTTGACAGCTACTCTGTCATAATAAAAACAACTGGAGACTGTGTACAGGCTGATATATGGGTCTGATAACATTATATTAAATCAGAATCGGACCACAGTGTTTCTGTGACTTCCTGTTCAGCCTGCAGGCTGCTGGATACGGCTGGAAACTGTCCGACTTCACAGCGGATTTTTGTCACCGCCCCCCGCTGCTGCCGCCTGCTCTCGTCCACTTTACAGGCGAGGCGCAGTTCATCTTGAACGAGCCTAGTGTCTTATCAGCCACATGTCATTTCAAAGATTAATTAAAGCTATAGTGCATAGTTTCTGTCGCCCCCCTGAGGATTTCTAAGTAATGACAAAAAAACTGTTGGCACAACCACATGATACAAGCCTTCTGTGAACGCGCACCCCCCTCCCCTCCTCCACGCAGTTGCTAGTAGCCAAGGAGGACATGGAGGATTAAAAAAACATGATGGACTCTTCAGAAGAGGTCACTACCTTCATTCAATTTTCTCCGTGCAAAAGTCACCGGACGCCACAATCTTCTGATATAGCCTAACATAGCCTAACATTAACTTTGTAGCAACTCATTTGGAGTTGGCTTAAATGTAATGGACGTTCATTAATTTAAAAAAAAGTTACGCACTAAAGCTTTAAGTTAGACCATTTAATTTAAGTGACAAGTTCCCTTATTGCTCCTATTTTTGTAAATTCCATGTACTGCAGCAGTGTTGTATGGTTGATTTTGCATTGAACTGAAACTAAATCTTTACTTTTCTCTGGAGGCAAAGAAATATAATAAAAAGGCAACGGTTGGCAAAAGGCTGTTATTTGGCATCATTTGAATGTAGTTTGTAGCATTTGAGAAACTTTAACATAAAAAGCCACCATGCATGTCACGTCTAGTCTGTGTCAAGTTTCCTTGTTTAGTTGGTTTCATGTTTTCTGTTGGTTTTCCCATTTCCTGTTTTATTTTGAAGTCTCTCTGTTCCCTTTTGTGTTGTTCTTGTTTTACTTCCTGTCTTTTGGTTTCCCCGCCTTTTGTGATTGTCTATATCTTTCACCTGAGGTCCGGTTCAGGTAGGAGGATTAGTGGAAACTCTGAGTTTGTTAAGCCTGAGATAAGGGAAACTCTGAGTTTTCCGTTTCAGAAAGAGAGGTAACTTAACCTCAGAGTCAGTTACTATGGTAACTGAGCCTATGAACCTAAGCTGGTCGGGAGCAGGTTTTCTTCAAGAAACCTCGAGTTTCTTTCAGACTCCTCCCCATGGATGTATGAAGAGAATTAACGCTCCTCCCTCTGACACAGCGCGCTCATTTCCTCATTCATTCATTCAGTCTGTATCAGGCGCATTTCAGCGCAGTTTGTTATATTGGCGTGAATAAAATAAAACATTGTTGGTTTATTAACTGTTAGGCAGACTTTAAAACATTGTTTTTTCTCAAAACATGGCATTTCCTTTTATCGACGATCCCTTGATGAAGACGCTGTATGGCAGGGAGTTAAACATATGTCGGAAGATGATATTGACGCATTTTAATTTCCAGATAACTTCCTATTTGAGCGCTATGGTTTTTCTTCCCAGTCTATCAGTTATGTAAGCTACATAACCTTATCCGTCCTCATATCACTAACGTCACCCATCGTGGACATGCTCTACATGCTCTAGGCCTATATCCCAGCACATTCTTGCATTACAGTTGTCTCTACAACCTTGGTGATAATAATTTGAATAAAGCGCCGTCAGAAGAGATCGCTCTGAAACGTTGTATAACTGCTATAAATCATTGTATGCTTTGTGTTTGGTCTTAATTAAATCCTGACAGTCTAAGCTTTCAACCGATGTGCTGCATGACCATATATTTAGAAGATTTAATGCGTCAAATTTATAACAAAGTTTAAGCAGCGTCCACTTTGAGCGTGAGTGTCCCGTATATGGGTCAGTGAAAGTAAAGAGTTTAAACATGTGTAGTGTTCCCTGGACACAGACCAGTCAGAGCCATTAAAAAGGAGTTCCACAGTATTGCAGGTGAATGATGTAAACACTTTGAAATGAAAGATTATGAATTATAATTATGTTAATGATGGTGCTGCAGCCTCAGAATGAGATTAGTAGCCTAGGACTTTTTCGCCCGCAGTATTGCACCTAACTGAAATAGATTTGAAGTAATGTTAGCTTATGATTAAATATGATATACATCATATTGGAATATAAGCATTTACTCTAGCGGCAATTTTCTCCAGCGCAATTTCTCTCTCTTTTGCAGCAGCCGCTGTGTTGCTTTTTTAACGAAATACATGTTCAAACTTGCTGTATGTGCGCATGAGTATTTCCGCCGACCCGTTTGTTTTTGGTTGTTGCTATGGTGAATCGTAGTATCATGGCTCCATTCATGCTGTCTTCGGTGCACGCGCATAACCCTGAGTCAACCTACTCCGAGTTGATTGAACCAACTCGAATCAGCCGTTGTGAAACCGAAAACTCTGAGTTTCCCATCTCAGGATAAATCAACTCAGAGATCAGGCTCAGACTCAGAGTTTGTTGAACCTCCTACCTGAAACGGACCCCAGTTCACCAGCCCTTGTGTCACCTGCCCTTTGTTATCCCTCGTTTACTTGTGCATTTAGTCCCTGTGCTTTCTGTGTTGGTGGATTGTCATTTGTTTCCTTCGTCGTCTGGCTTCAGTGGAAGAGTTCCGTCCTTTGTGTTACGGTGTTTTTGTGCTCCTGAGTTTTGACCCGTTCCTTCTGTGTACCTGGATTTTCTCACCTGCTCTGCTTACGTGTTTGTAAGTCATCTTGTGTTTTCATTAAATTATTATTTGAAACTGCTGCACGCTCCTCGCCTTCCTGCACAAGGTCCAAGCCTGCATTCTGACAATGCATTGTCTTGTGAATTTTACATTTCTGCAACCACAGGGTGCCAGGTCAGTGATCTGCGAGGTGTCTTGTTTTGAGCAGTAATTTGCAGAACCAGACTTCACAGCACACATCCAGTGTGACTCCAGGTTCCGTGGCTTTTTTCTGTCCTGTATTGCTGTGAGGATATCTCAGGCCTCTGCTGCTGCTTGGCACGCTTCCTAATCTGAATGAGCATGTGCCAGCCAGAACCCTCCAATACAAGGCCTCTGCCTCTGGCTCGTCTGCTGCCTTGCAGCAAAACTGCCTTTTTGTCTGCTCTTTGTTCATATTTTCATTTAATGTTTTTTCTTACGGACCGCAAATCAGACAAGCTGGTGTCCTGGAGCTTATCAGACCTTTTTTATTTTGTTTACTAACCTGTCACATCACAGTATCTTTTCTGGCTATATAAGTCTATTGATGTTGTTTTTTGTTAAAGGATGTCAAAAAAATTCAAGGTTGAATTGGGATTTGGGTTTTCTCTCACCTCAGTCAAAGCTTATCTGTCCTTGCTGCTTTGATAATGCAAAGGGTTGGCACTGTTTAATACAGTGCTGTAGCATTTTGTCAGTCATGTGTTTAAGGGGCAGCAACAGTCAACTAATGTCCCAGTCAAATTAAACCCTGCAATACATGTAACATCCAAGACTAATACGATAAACAAAGGAGCAGTAAATACATTTTAAGCAATAACCCAACTAAAGCAGCAAACAGCCAAACATGTTGCATTTCTTTTTGCAAATATGTGGCATAATGTGCCTCTGTTGTCTCAATCCTCATGCATGATTCTGTCATTTTCTGTCAAAAATATGAGTGGATTTTGGAAATGTTTTATTCCCCCTCAGTTTAATTGTACAAATGTGTCACTACTGGAATCTAGTCTAGATCAACAACAGTTCATTTCCAGGATAATTGCCTTCATGGCTCTGTGTGTTGCAGTTCTCAAACTCCCTTCGCTACGGGAAACAACAACAAACTTCGAGCTAGCAAGCTACACGCTGAAAATGGCAAGTTCTTAGGAAAGTGTGGATCGTGCAATGAGGCAGGCCTGCCTGATTCTTCCAGGGAATGATTGTAAAGATTTACAAAGAATAAGTTCAAGGCTTTTAATATATAGCTGAGACCGATTTTTGGAGATTGCTATGAATGAAGCACACTTGGCAATACACTGATAGGAGCAAATTACATGTAACCATGTATCCAGCTAATCTAACTCTCCTGTTATCCTCAAATTCACTAACATAATTTGTCCTTGGGGTCAATTTGACCCCAGCAATTTAAACTTCCAGAAAATGATTGTAATTAAAATGATCACCCAATTTTGTGTGAGGAACTTTATGTCTTGACTCCCCTCACCAGAATACCCTTTTACGTCACTATGAATAAATATACAAATTACCATAAAATCCCTGATCCACCTACCTTTTTAGTCCTTTAGTGGGTTTGGCTTGTATTGTCTTACTGTTATGACTAGGGATGGGCATGATTAATCAACGATTGATCATTAAGTATTTCGTCGATCACGTTAATTTGTCATCAATTAGACTAATGCGGGTTGAATTGTGTAGTGTGATTATGGCAATGAAATGATTTCCAGTGTGTCAGCAACAATTAAACATTTTACCACCCGGGGGCGCCATAGGCTGCTCAGTTAGCTGCAAGTTACGTTTTGATTCAAAGTAAACATGAAGAGGTCACGGCGAAGTGTGGGGCAAACACTGCGACGCCGTGTAGAAGTACAACACGGCCACGACTCAAATGATGTACCACTTAAAGTGCACCCGACCCTGGTTAACGTCGGTGGCGGTGCGTCATGCTCTCAGTATCAACCTATCAACTCGGCGTTAGCACGGAGGAGCTGCGATGCACAATGAGCAGAGGAAATTACCCAAGGGATCTGCAAGTTCATTGAGATGGATATTGGAACCAGCATGTCACATCCTGTCACGACGTACCATCACCAGACTGGTAGAAACTCACTACAAAGAACGGAATAAGGTTCCCCGGGCCGGGCTTGCCATGTTAGCGCGGAGGTACCTGTCCATCCCGGGCCGGCGGGTGTGTTCGGCGGCTGGACTGACGATCACCAGGTAGCGGTCGCGTCTGACCCATGGATGTATTAAGGGAACCTCAGACCCTAGATCATGTCAACCTGCTTATTTTTCTCAACAAAAACCAGTGGACTGGTGCAGAAGTTCTATGTGAGTTATTTG
Source organism: Gymnocephalus cernua (assembly GCA_023631565.1). NCBI lineage: Eukaryota > Metazoa > Chordata > Actinopteri > Perciformes > Percidae > Gymnocephalus > Gymnocephalus cernua. The sequence continues at coordinate 3,831,032 of CM042428.1, read as the reverse complement.
GTATTAGGCTTTGTCTGTGCCTTGGATAGTTTTGAGTTACATTTTGACAAAACCTGTCAGATCTAAGTAGTATTATGTTTTTGGTTAAGTTATGGTTAAGTTATTATTGAACATGATTATTTTTATTTATTATTTTGGAACAAACAAGGGTCTCTGTTTAACAACGCCGGCTCACAGCAATGGTTCCGCTGCTAAATTAAACACCGCAGCGCATATATCTTTAAGTTTAGCCAAACCTCCAGTTTAACTGCCACACGTTGTTCTTCTTGTAATTAAGATCTCTTCGAGGAAAAACATGCTGTATTTTTGTATTTTCATTGCGTTTTTAATTTATAAAAAGTTAAATAAATAATGAATTTTAATATAAAAATATTAATGATTAATCGATAATTGATCATTAATTCTCCCGACGATCGACGAAGAACATTTAATCGAATGCCCATCCCTAGTTATGACCATGTCTAGTACCACCCTCATGCCCTGATTCTCTTCATGTGCTTTCTCAGTTTACACCTGCATACTGTAGGTATATCTAGACTGTGCATGCTGCCTATGTTTTGATACCATATTTGTCCAGGTTGTTTGGTATGTATTATACTCTAAAGGGACCAGACATTCATCCACATTTATGTGGGTGCCTGGATTGGAATGAGAGGGTATTTGCTGGACCCACACTCTGTTTTGCTGTGAGCTTGTCACAAAGTATATAACATGGAAGGAAACATGGAATGTCTTCTAAAACATGGTGGCTGGAAAAATAGTGTGAGTCGGAAAAATACCCCTTCCAGTGTCAGCATTATAGACGGTAAAACATTTCAGCATTTAAAAAGCTTGCTGTTGCCTCACCTTTTGACTTGGACGCTCCTGCCAAAATGAGCAACCCAATGTACTGTAGGCTTGCAAGTGGGTCCCACAAGTTATTTGTAGTGTCCCAAAACAGTTCAAGTAGGGAGAGGGACAATGATAACTTTCCATTTTTGGAAGGGTAACATGTAGACTAACCCGCAATTTATACCGACTGCGTAATGGCTGCGTAACGGCTCCGGAACGTCAGCGGAGTCAATCGGTTTCCATTAAGTCAATGTGTGTATTTTCACTGACAGTGTAACGGCTGTGTCCCGACTCCGGCACAGCTGCGGCGGTCCGCAGACCTCCGGATTAGATACGCAGAGCTTCTATTTTTGCCGGACGCCAGAGAGCTCCGCAGCAATTCAGCACTGTCAGTACCTGATCCATTCCGTCTGCCCGATCCGTTCTGCGCATGTGCATAATTGCGTAGCAGAAAACCTGTGCGATTTGTACCACGGATGCGTTAAAATACACTTGAAGCCAACTGGCAGCATATTTTTCTTTTTTTATAAAGATATTTAAATTAAGACTTGTTGTCACTGATCCAAAACCGCTAGCGATGTCTTGTTGTTTATGTTGATAGTTTTACTGGTAATACTTCGTCTTGACCGTAGACCATTACTTAATTATTAATATACCTGTCTATGGTCTTGACTAATAACGCAACCAAGTGTGAACGTACGAAAGTGTCCTTTCAAAGACGAGATAAGCGCTCTTCCAGCCACCACTGCTGTATAGCCTACCACTGTAGTAGCTACATGCTAATGGCAGTAAACATGTCATCTTGTCGGCCATTGTTAAATTCTCCCCAATTCTGGGTCTCATTCCTGCTGAAACATGTCTGATTGAGTAGTGTTTGGTTTAGAAGACTTTATCTGAGATTTCTGACGTTGGAAAGTTGTGCTTTGTTCCTTTACAATCTAACATTAGCATACTCCTAGCGGCTAACTATTATTTAGCATGCTAACGCGACATAGCTGTAATTTTGGCCAGTGCTGGTAATTTCTCCCAAAATTCCGGTCACTTCAGTGCTAGGACATGCCCGGTTGTGTAGTATTTGGTTTAGAAGCCTTTATTGGTGATTGTTCGCGGTAGCAGCGGAGTATATAGCAGGACTTTACCGTGAAAAATCACCACCGTCGGCCAAGATTACAGCTATGTTGCGTTAGCATGCAGCACATAATAGCTAAGTCTTTGTTTAATTTGCTACGTGGGGTCGTACTGGATGCCCGGACAACCCTCCGTATATCATTAACAGATACTTTAGGCAACTCCAGCAAAACAACTTGTACTGTCAATGTCTAATGTTTTCTTCCAGCAACCGGCGGAATGTCCAAAACATAACTACCGGCAATCGCGCAAGCGTAGAACCGATCAGGTAGTGTTGTAAAAGCATGAGCTTCTGCGCATGCACAGACTTATGCACATGCGCAGAACGGATCGGGCACGCGGAACAGCTCGGGTACTGACAAGCACACGGCAGATAGCGCGGGACAGGAAGTGGAGCACAGAAACAAAATAAAACATCCGGATAATTTCCAAAATAAAATACACCGTGCTCACGGCGGCTCATATTTCCCTTCACTACACCTTGAAAACACAGCACAGAGTTGTTTCCCCTCTACTCCTCTAAATAGAAACAAACTGTTGTTGGTTTTGTGGTTCTATTCTACGTGAATTCGTGAAATCTAGTGGGTCCTCATGACTTCAGCTGTCAGTCATGGCCGCAGCCGTGCTGCAACAAATCCGGACCTGGTGTGTATTGATGGACGGCGGAGCACGGAGCAGACACGCAGCGGAGCCGTTACGCAACCGGTATAAATCAGCAGTAAGAGAGAACATATTCTGCTGGTGGTTGAGAGACAACAGGAGGGTCAACCCCAATAGCCTTATTCTCATCAGAGGAGGATGCCTCATAATGAGGATCCTTCTCAACATTCCTCACTACCGGTTGCATACGCAGTCAGTGAAAATGCACACATTGACTTTACAAAATCGACGTTCCGGAGCAGTTACGCAACCGGTATAAATTGGGGAACCCATTCTCCTCTTTGTCGCTGTCCCTGTCAAAAACCTTTGACAAAACCTCATTGGCAAAGAGAGTATAAAGAGAGAACACAGAGCAACAAGAGAAATGGTTTAGTTTGTTTGTCCTTCCCCTGTCTTGTGTGGAGTATTAGGGCCCTTAAGTTTATAGCATTGCATGTGATAGTTACCTCCAATATCAGCCAAAATAACTTTGCTTAATGATTTCTCGGGGTATTACTGCTGTGCACTGATAAGAAAGAACTGAACCTCGAGGGACTGGTCCAAATTTAGAGTCCACTAAAGTCAGGTTGGAGAGGCCACATAAGATTTTGCAAATGCCAGGTTGTGGGTGAAGGTTGGGCTCCAACTGACAACACCGTCGGGTCAGGAAGGGGTCCTAAAAACACAAGCAACAGAAAAACCATTTCATCAGTTAATAACTGCCAATGATTTACAAGCAAAAGGGTAGCTAATCTGATATAAAGCACCATCTGCATGTTCTCATTTGATGTCCAAGTCCTTACTATACTTCAAAAATAATAAGTATGTAAGTAAATAAGTAAATAAATGAAGACTTACCAGCGTCAGCTCGATAGATACAGAGTAGATTTGACACTACTGCGTCCTCGCGCCTTCGGCTTTCGTACCACGAGTTCATCTGTGGGTTCCGGACAAATCCCCTGGATCAACACAAAAATAAATGAAATGCAGTTGCTAGTGTGAGCGAGTATCAGGTCAATTCAGCATACAAGTCATATTGCTCTGCAAAATAGAAGGAAACTCCATACAAATGTATATGCATATGTGATGTGTGGGGTTGTGTGTAGAGCTGGGCAATATATCTATATTATATCGATATCGTGATATGAGACTATATTTCGTCTTAGATTTTTGATATCGTAATATGGCATACGTGTTGTTTGTCCCTGGCTTTAAAGGCTGCATTACAGTGATGTAATTTTCTGAACTTACCAGACTGTTGTAACTGTTCTATTATTTGCCTTTACCCACGTATTCATTATGTCCACTGTTGATTATTTATCAAAATTCTCATTTAATAAATATTTTGTGAAAGCACCAATAGTCAACACAACATTGTTGCGGTAAATCGATAGAGGTATTTGGTAAAAAATATTGTGATATTTGAAATTCTCCATATTGTCCAACCCTAGTTGTGTGAGCCATTTGAAATAGGAGTGCAACCACATGGTTACATAAAGCCATTCCAGCAGCACATGAGCAGGAGCATCCATTTAATTCCACAGGTTTAACGGCATGTAGCACAATCTAGAAATGGAGAACATATACTTGAGGGAAAGTATACTGTAAGAAGCATTTACTTGACACTAGTAACATTATTGTGAAAGTAGGTTGAACAAAATTAAGGCAACATCAGTAGAACAACAAAAAAAGGGATATCTGCAACAGCAGATATGGAACAACATAAACAGAGCATCTGCAACAGCAGATTTTAAACAACAAAAAGAGAGCATCTGCAACAGTAGAAGAAACAAAAACATACTGAACAAATGCACCTCAACCTGTGTAGGTCTAAAACCATGCTCTATTCACTACACATTACAAGTTTTGGGTATTTTGGTACTGTATTATTGTCTGGATCCAAACTGTAAATCTGACAAAATCCAACAGGGATCAGAAAGATTAGACTATCTGCAATGTAGATAGTAGTCTAATCTTAACAGGCCTGTTGATAAACTACAGAAAGCCAGTAACGCATGTTGATGAATAGGGACTAGAGCATGATTTCGGACTCATTCTTAACAATTTCTAACAATGTAACCTTAAGTGTATGTGGCTCTTCATTCTTGTGCATAGAACGGTAGCAGCCCGCTTGCACTACCACTTCCTCACTCACTAAATCTGACACTGCAGTAAAAAGGGGAAAGATTATACTGAGAAAGGATTCAATGTTTACCCACATACAACTCAACCATAGCCTATGATTCTTAAACTGCTGCAACGGCATTTCGGTCAATGAAAAAAAACATCCAAACTTCGGTCCGTTAACGTTAGCAAAAGCCTTTGGGGCTCCTCAGGCAAAAGTGTAATAACCACTGACACTGATATACCCAAGTGAAAGCTGAAATATCTTAATAGCATTACTAATCAGTCACATTGTTCAAATTATTCAAATAGGATACGCTTTTTTTTGTCTGTATTTGAACCTAACAAGCTAATTAGCCTAGCTTATTAAACATAACAAGCTAGCAATCAGCAATAACTCGAAAACAGAATTCAAGCCACTTGCGAGAGCGAAGTAGTTCAGCGATAACAGGCAGCCATGTTGAACGCAATAACTGGAAGTTGCAGTACACTGCATCAGCAACTTTTGTCGGCTACTTCCGGCGTTCTACTGTAATATGACAAAGGCCTATTAGGATCAAAGCAATAAAATGTGGACGAATTTTGCACTGTTAATTATATTAAACCAAAACGAAAAGATTTTAAAAGTTTTTCTTTCCTTTTTTCAAAACCCATTTAGTGGCAATGACAGCGATTCATTATATTTCACATTTTGTTGAACTTAATGAAACATTTAAAACATTTTGTGAGACACGGGGAAAAAAAAAAGCGGCCTTGTTAGAGGCAACAGTATGCACACAAATTTGCCTTTCTCTTGGTTTTAGTTTGACAAGACAGAACATTTTCAACTGGCAATCACACACACTCACTCACACATCAGTGGACCCCCGTCCCCTGTCCCTCAAAAGACAGCTAATTGAAAGCAGTGTGAGTTTCTCCAGCTTGTTGTTACCTAGTTTTACCTAGTTTCTGTTGCTGTGGGTTGAACGTCAGGAGTGCTCCAAATAACAAGATTAGTTAGTAAAGTATGCCATGCCATGGTTTAAAGTAACTTTTTAGAGCCGTTAGATCAGGCTAACATTGCACTAGCCGCCCTTCTTCACATTAATTTAAAATGAAATATCTGCTCTAGCTAGCTAGCTAGCTACATGTACTAATCTGACTGAACCTGAATAACGTTAGCTAGCCGTGTCAGTTGTGGTAGCTAAGTTAATTTACTGTCTGTTGTTCCATAATTTAATTTTACAGCAATTTGGCTAACCATAACGTTAACGTTACACAGGCCAGTAACGTTAGCTAACGTTAACGTTAGGCTAACGTTACCCGATATCCCTTAACGTTACTGTTAGCTAAAAGTAACTGACATTGAGAAACGGCTACTGAGTGCGGCACCTCGTCATACTTTGCTCATATCAATTAGTTTCATTTTTTGGCTTAAATGGAACTGAAACGTCAACTGGGAACATAAAGCTGAATACTTGTTATCGAATCAAAATGTAAAGGTAAATTCGGCATGTAGCTAGCTATATAGCATTAGCTAATCTGCCAACTAACGTTAAAGCATATTTAAAAAAGGTAAAGAAGTTCACAAATATAACATCACAGGATATCGGCATGTTGGCTAATATTGTCGTGCACCCCAAATTAACACTGGGCTAACTTAGCCAAATTCCGACCAAGAATCAAAAGCAGTGAACTGTAGTACCCTTGGAGGTAGTGCTGTCCTACACCATATCTGACCACTGGTTTTATTGGCCAATAAAAGCTTTCCATTCAGCCATGCTCTTCTTGTAAGATGACGTGAGATGTCTCTCATGGATTTTGTCTAAGAGGACCTCCGTCTGTATGACTGAAAGCAGAGTGGCTACACACTTTGGATAAGTCAGATGTAGGGTATAATAGTAGGCCATAAGGTATAAAGCACTCTCGGTAAGCTTGTCTTTTGGAAAGGTGGTTATTGCCACATCTCCTACCACTAGGAGGCAGTTGGATGGACTGAATATCAGGACTGGGCAGGAGAGAGGGCGTTTCTTCAAGTAGGAATTGGGGTCTTCTGTTTCCTGTAACACAACACAGACATCCTTCTGTCAGGATCATGCATTTTGGTCATTTGGAACCTAAGGTAGAGGGTGTTTACAAACACATAACTTCACAAAGCAAAATTCTGACAAAAGTTAACAGTCCTGAGAAAGCTCCATCTGAAAGTGCTGTTTTTAACTATCCCCAATGCATTTACTGTTTACACACATCTAGCCTTCCAAAAGAACTAAAGACCTAGGTTAGGCTAGTCTTGCTTGGTTATCATTAGGGTGATAAAACCTGCTACCATGTAATGCACCCATTTTTGTACATATTGTGACAGAAAAGACATCTACCCAATTAAAATCCTCTTTCTAAAAAAAATGTTTTAGGTGTCTTTGAAGGCTTAGAACATACAGTATGTGAATAGGAAATACATTGGAAGTCATCAGGGGCAGCACCTTCAGTTCAAATTTTCACCTCACCTCAAGGACATGCACCAAAGCCTCACTTGCATCTCGTAACCTCTTTGGAGGAGCAGACGTGGAGGGGAACAGTGATGGCAGCACACGTAGGATCTCAAGAGCCTGTTCAGCTGTACAGGAGAAGATTTATTACTTAAACACTTTGACAACGTGCACAAGGTCAAATCTGATCAAAAAGGTATACAACAGACACACTGCTTAAAAAATAAATAAAAACATTCAGCAAATTAACATGCCTGAAGGTCCACCCTAAACCCTATTTACTAATAACACCAAAACAGCATTCCTTACCTTTGTCCATTCCCATTGGAGATTTCAGCGCCTTTTTCCATACACCAAAAAACTGCACCTTCTGGCAGAAGTCATGCCATTTTCCCTTCAGTTCATCGATGAAGTTGGTATTATCCTTATCCAAAATGCGTTGAAGCTCCTCCATCACCTATGAAATATCAAATATACCAATACAGTAAGGGTGCTCCGATCAGGATTTTTGGGGCCGATCACCGATTGCTGGAAGACGTATCGGCCGATGCCGATCACTTTTATGAACTGAAAATTACGCCATTACGTTAAGAGTCACACATCTAAAAAATGTCCTTTCAATCACTGCAGACATTTCTTCAGCACACACACACACACACACCGTCACACACACACACACACGGACGGACCGACCGGACCGGACCGACACACACGGGGAAACAGCTGTTTGAGCAGCGCCGGAGCTGCTAGCTACACGACTCCGCTCTGCCTTAGCTAACTTTGAAAACTCCTCATCCTCCTTTCTGTGACTAACCTTCAAATGTCTGATGAGGTGTTGTTGAAATGTCTCTGGAGCTTTCCGCCTCGTGGTATTTCCTCGGCACACACGTTGCAAATCGCTAATGTATTGTCTATTTCCCAGATAGCAATGAGTTGGCAAACCACCGGCGGTGCTCCAGAGGCAGTAGAAGCATCAAAATGGCGTAATCGCAAACACGTTTGCTGGAGCACCATCGGTGGCAGCCAAAAGCGGTAGCCGTCTTCCTACCGCCTTCGTTCCGCGGGCCAACCGCTGTTCTACAGCCGTTCAGACACCTTGCCAGACCGGTGAATGTAGGGACGCCGCCATTTTAGCTCCATGTAGAAAATGTTTTCACGAGTAGTGCACTCTTAATACATCCATGGTAGTGCGTCATCTGATCGGCCTATCTGATCGGCATTTATGGAGACCACCGATCAAACTATTTAAAGCCATTATCGGCCGATACCGATCGGTGACCGATCGATCGGAGCACCCTTACAATACAGACATTTGAATATATCATTTAAGAGAACATTTGTATTTTAAACAGTGTGGGATACCATGGTTTTAATCATGCACAGTCAATAATGACTTACATGTCCAATGTCCTTGAAACAAGGATATGCTTCCTTCGTCAGGGAGGGGGAGAAACGATCAACCAATCGTCCTCCGCCAGACTCATGCCCACTGAACACAGCCCGGGACTGGGAAATGCGGGTAGACTTAAGTCAGAGACTCACCTTCCCATCTGAAATCGCAGCGACTAACTTGCGCCCAGACCTGGTCCTTTGGTCCAAATCCTGTCGGCATGTCTACATAGTGGAACTGACAGTCCCATGGGAGGAAGCCATTGATGAGGCATTTGAAAGGAAAAGGTTGCGATATTCGGATTTAGCTGCCGAAGCAAAGGACCGGGGCTGGAAGGTAGACGTGCGTCCAGTGGAAGTGGGCTGCAGGGGCTTTGTAGCTAGTTCCACCACGAGGCTACTAAAGGAAGTTGGAATTAGAGGACAGGCTCAGCGGAAAACCATCAAAGACCTGGCAACTGCTGCCGAAAGAAGCAGTCACTGGCTGTGGCTGAAGCAGAGGGAAACTGTATGGGCTGCCAAGTGACCGAATGGAGCCTCCGGTGCGACACACACCCAGGTCTGATCAGCCTGTGGTGGGCCAGCCCCGGGTGAGGGTGTATTGTAATAAAAGGCCGAAACACCCAATGAGGCTGTGGTGTACAACTGATGATGTGTCGTATTGGAGGCACTAGGCGATCATCAGGTGAGCATCGCCTCAATTCAACCCCACTCAAGAGGACATCTCCAACAACTGTGCTAGCTGATTATCAAGGGATTTCAACATCTAGTCCTAGGATGCAATCTAGAACCTTCTCATGTCTATCCTCCTCGCGAATGGTATTTGAATTAATGAATGCTGTTCTGGCTACAAAATCCAAATCCAATAGATGAGAGACATCCTGGTGGTTTGGATTTTTTCTTTTGTACAAAGTTTGTAGGGTCTTGTAGTGCTTGGCCAAGGTTCCTGGACTGTTAGGTGTCTGGACTGTCAACATCTGCAGACTTGTTAACTGTAAGACACAAAAATACATAATTAATATGCCTCAGTTTAAAAAAAAGTTCATGATGTTGCATGACAAAAAAATGTCAAAAAACTTCTATGAAAAGCATACGTTAATATTAAATTAAACTTTCATGGAATTAAATCTTTTAACAAATATAAGCCCTAATCCTTACTACCAAATACCTATTCATTTTTGTAAGAAAAAAATCAAATAATTTTTTGTATAATAAATGCATGAGAACTATTTGCTTAAAACTCATATGGTCATGCAATCACATACAACTGCATGTAGGCACACAAGTACACCCCTACAAAGCTGCACACCCCCACTACACAGTCATGAGGCAGTTGGACAAACTCACCATCAGGACTGGAGAGGGCAGATGGTGCTTCTTCAGGTAGGCTTTGGGATCTTCTTTTTCCTTCAACATATAACAGACATTTCTGATAGGATAATGTACTTTAAGGATAATTTCAGTATTTTGGAAGCAAACATTACATTCAATTAAAAAGAGCAAAAATGCCACTAATGAGACACATGAGTTTTAAATACATAACATTATTTGATATACTGGAGAGGTTATAGAAAGTATTGTTGCACAGTAGATTGATACTAAAAGGTACTGCTGTACTCAGCTGTTCAAAATGATACAATACCAGATTTCTGTTAAAACTTAATTTCTACAATAATGTTAAATAATTTATAATAAACAGTGCAAATGTAGTGTAAATACCTATCCCCTGATGTCCATTTTAAAGCCTTTTACTTCTGTCAGGACTGTCATCTTGACCAATAAAGTGGGTTTATTAGTTTATCTAAAATTTATACCATGGTCTGGGTGAATACTCAATTCTGATTGGCTGCTGGGTGATATAGTGATATAGGACACCTAGTAAAGGTGTGTGAAACGGACTGTTTACCGTTAAATCAATAACTAAATCAATGCGCTACATTAAATCAAAAAGGAAATGTGGATCTGTTATTTCCAACTCGTCCTCTGAACACCACAGGATGGCGCTAACACACACGCTGCAAGAAGTAAGTTATATTTCCCCTCTGGACTGACATTCTTTCACAGAGAATAACGTTATCTCACGTCCCGTTCACTGTTCAGGTCGCTACTCCAGGCTGCGCTGCTGCGGCCGACAGTAATGTTACACATCACGGATCAAATTGTTCGTAAAAGTCATTATATTGTTTTGGGGACAATGACATGGCTGGATAGCTAGCTTGTCTTGTTGTTTGACATACTGTCAAATTAGTTTTACTGATTGCCAACTGTACACAACGTTATTGACTTTGGATCTTGCTAGCATAGCGTTAGCTTTCTGGCTCGTAGCTGAGCTGAAGGATTCTATCAGCTGAGCGGACTATAAACATCTCCGGTTGCTAAGGATGGCAATTTCGTATCTAAGGTCCTTCCTATTTCCTGGAGGAGTGAACAATGTTTGCATTGCATAAGAACCTGATGGATGGGAATGATTGTTCCAGGTATTAGTCAAACCGTCAGGCGTAACCAGGGAAACAGAGTTATTGTTTGTAAAAACTTTAGATTTCGATTGTAAAACTAATTAAAATGTGAAATAAAGTTTTAAAAAGATGTTATTTGGCAAGTGACCATGGTATAAGCGGGTTAATGCCCTTCGATGTGTCCATTGTCAGGTATTAATCGATCGGACGGTTCACGCCTCGCCGTCGTCCATTAATACCTGACAGTGGACACCTCGTCGGGCATTAACCCTCACATAAATACCTCATAAGGGCAAATGTAAATGCAAAGTTGAAACTCACCTTCTAACCCACTTTCTTTACTGTCTGAGGCACAGGAAAACTTGAAATCCCAAGGTACGAGCCCTGTTTATTATAGAGAAGCAAGGACGTCTGTGCTGGGCTGTGGCATCGCTATAATCTGCAGTAAAGCGAATTGCTTGGCCGTCTACTGTCATATGGGGTGCCGGGAAAAGGGTATTTTACAATAACTTTGAATGCACCGCGAGGCTGTAGGTTACCAGTTTCAGTGAATGCACCATCTGAGTTTTTCCGACGTCAGCAGCTGCTGCGCTGCAGAGCAGACTGTTGATATACAGTCACACTTTACACTGTTTAACGTTACCTGTCAGCATTTTAACCGTGTTTAATCTGCTAGCTAAAGGTAGGCTAACGTTACCTGCTGTCGAGTGTAGTGGGGGGGACAGATATGCAATCGGAAGTGCATTTCCAGTAGTGGTGGGTACAATGACGCATTCATATTTTTTTCTCTTTCGCGCAGGTCATGTTTTGAAAGACGTTGTCCAGGGGCCTGTAGGCTACTACGAATCCAGTTTAACATGGCCTGGATTCCTTTCAGTTCCCCGGCTGCACTAACCCTAACAACCACGGTTAAACTGTGTCACAACGTTTATCAACTTGAATCAACCCAGGGTTTCCCAATCTAGAGACGCGCACGTTCACATAAAAGAGGCGGTGTTTGCAATCAATCTACCAGAGCCACATATTTTACATAAGAGCAATTCTACATAAATATGAAGAACACAGACACGGTTTACAAGCAAAAGGCAATCCAGTCGCTGCTTCCTAAAACAGGAAGAAAAGCTGGCAAAAAAGCCGACGCTGTAAATGTGTAAGTCACAACGCTTTTTTTGCAACGAAAATGCGGGGATTATGAAATCATGCAAGCCCCGTATTTGTTGCCTGGAAATTGGCAATTTATGCGGCTAAAGTGCGGCGTGGCCTATTTGAAAAAATGCGGTCCCTACATAAATATGCGGACTTTGGCTGATTATGCATTGAATTCTGCAATCGCATAATCACGTTTTCTGGAGGGACTGGCTTATCAATCAGTCAGGCACAAGATGTGACCATAATTACACTTGTTCTTTCCATAAACTGTCGTTGCTTTAGTCTATTATTTGAGTTGTAACCCTGGCAATGGGAAGCGATCATGGGAGCTGTCACTCATAATTCCACACCCCTCTGAGTTGAAGCCACGCCCCCTACGCAAAATTGGGGACAAAAGTCTGAAACTGATCTGAAAGTGAAAAACAGATCTGAAACTGAAAAAAACTGATCTGAAACTGAAAAACTGTTCTGAAACTGAAAAAATTTGTTTAAATTTGAAGCCAAAAAAAAACAAGCTTTGAATCTGAAAACCTGAAATGTGGAACTGAAAACAAATATAAATATAAAAAATGAAAATGAATAATGCAATAATTCCAGAATTTAATCAAAATTGTATTCAAACTGAAAGAAAAATTGGTACTTATTTTTTGTTTGAATACATGGTTTTATTTTTCAAGTTTTAGACCAAAACTTAAATTTTCAATTTCAAGCTTTAGTTTTTCAACTATATATATATTTTTTTCAAGTGAACAAAACATTTGGCCCTGATTTAGCTCCATAGTTGCACAGACCTCAATACTTTAATTTCTACTTACTTACTATTAAAGGAATAGTGAAGGCAATGAGTAGCATCACCTAATGCCTACCATCTACTAGAAGCCTTTGAAAAGAGTCTGACACCATCTCATATCTAACGTTAAAGACTGTCCTAATCTGTAAAGACTGGGGATCTTGCAGGGGTCACACATTCCAAGACTACAATTAGATTTGTTTTGAAAAATGTAACCAAGCTCGGCATAAGAAGCTAGACAGCAAGTCTAACCCTAACCCACCAACTTCCTTTTCCTCCCCCAGCTGAATCAGTAGCAACTCTCAACTTCCCTCTGCCTTTTCCCTCCAAAGCTGTTCTCTCCATTCACTGTTCTCTTTTTTTCTTTTTCAAAGTTTTTTTTTATTGAATGACAGATTTGCAAGAACAATTACTGTACAATGGAATATACATAATTTTCCTTTTTTATTTTTTAAACCCGAACATACCCAACCATATCCCACCTCCCCCCCACCCAATTACAAACAAACCTGCATAAAGGAATTCCTACAAGAAATTATTTCAATCACAGTCTAAATTAAATTATAATACAGGTTGAAAAGGCTAAGAATGGCAGAAACAAAATACACACCTTAAAACAAAAAAGAAAAAAAAGAAAAAAGAATTAAAACAATAAGAAAACAAATAAAATAGGGGGGTAGCTACTCTGATATTGTTGTAGTTGGTTTCTCAAAAAATGTCAAAAAGGGGCGCCATATTTGGTAAAATGTTTTCTCAGATCCCTGGGTAGTGTAACGTATTTTCTCTAAATCCATACAGGACATAATGTCTCTAATCCAATGTGAGTGGGAAGGAGGAGCAGGATCTTTCCACTTAAGTAAGATAACCCTACGAGCCAGTAAGGAGGTAAAGGCCAATACCGTCAGCTTCACTTTAGGCAGGCCCACATCAGGATCAATGCCAAAAATGCCAATAAAAGGGTTTGGCTTAATCTGAAGGTGAAGTACATCAGAAATTGTTTGAAAGACTGAAGTCCAGAACTCAGTCCAGGTGGGACACGTCCAATACATGGGAAAGAGTGACGCAGGTGCGCTCTTACAGCTATCACAGATCGGGTCCACATTAGGGAACATACAAGCTAATTTGGTTTTAGATAAGTGGATACGATGTACTACTTTAAATTGCACCAGAGCATGGCGGGCGCACAAGGAGGTAGAGTGTATCCGATCCAGGACTGAATCCCACATGGTCCTTATAGCTGCTAATGAGGGGCTATGCAACTTTGACATAAGGTTGTAAAAGACAGAAATTGTGCCTTTTAATGTGGGGTTAACAGAAAGAAACATATCAACGGGATTGGCTGGGGGTTTATTAGGGAATTGGGGAATTAACTTCTGCATATAATGCCTGATTTGTAGAAACCTGAAATTACGAAACCAAAGTTTTTTGTCAGTTGAGAAAAACTAGCAAATAGATCATTAATAAATAGGTGGCCGATACATTTTAAGCCTTTTTTATGCCAGATCTTAAATGCACCATCCACCATCGAGGGAGCAAACAAATGATTAGCTGCAATTGGGCTGAGAAGTGAAAAAGCCTGCAGTCCAAAATTCTTCCTAAATTGAGTCCAGATTCGAAGGGAGTGCTTAATCACGGGATTACTGTTGGGAACAGCAGAGTGGGAGTGCAGCGCTTAAGAGGGCGGATAGAGACAGTGGGCTAATAGCGCTGGACTCCATTGTTACCCAGACTGGGGCTGAGTCATCGAGGTGAAAGTGCACCCAGTACACTAAAGAACGAATATTAGCAGCCCAGTAATAGTATTAGAAATTAGGGAGGGCCATTCCACCTGTTTGTTTGGGTCTTTGAAGACCCAGGTGTTTACCATTCCAAATATAATTTATCATTAAAGAGTCAAGGGCCTGAAAAAAGGATTTGTTGAGAAAAATGGGGAGACATTGAAAAAGATATAGGAACTTTGGGAGAAGTGTCCTTTTAATTGAATTGATTCTACCTGTAAGAGAAAAAGACAGAGGGGACCACACAGATAATATTTGCTTAGCCTGATCCAATAATTTGAGGAAGTTTGATTTAAATAGGTTTTTGAAAATTCTGGTAAAACATACCCCAAGGTAATTCAGATGATCTGTCACCACTTTGAGTGGAAGAGCAGAATACTTCAGTTTAAGAGGTGGCAGGCTTTGAGACAAACAAAAGTAAGTCATCAGTGTATAATGATACCTTATGCTCGATTCCTCCTCTCCATATCCCCTGTATCCGTTTGTTACTGCGAATGGCAATCGCAAGTGGTTCAATTGCAATAGCAAAGAGGAGTGGGTTTCAAAGGACAACCCTGCCGGGTCCCATGATGCAAATCAAAACTACTTGAGTAACGGCTGTTTGTTAATACTGAGGCAGAAGGGCATGCATATAATAGTTTAACCCAAGAAATGAAAACAGGACCAAAACCAAATTCTTCAAGGGTAAAAAAACAAATAATTCCATTCTACTCTATGAAATGCTTTTTCAGCATCCATGGAAGCGAGGCATTCTGATTCAGTATTTTTGGGGGAATATAAAATGTTCATTAACCGGCGGACATTATAAAATGAATGGTGTCCCTTTATAAACCCAGTTTGGTCGGGGGAAATGATAGAGGGAAGAATACCCTCCAATCTGTGGGCAAGAATTTTGGCAAGTATCTTCACATCCGTATTTAATAGTGAGATTGGTCTAAATGATGCACAATCTAGAGGATCTTTATCCTTTTTTAACAACAGGGAGATACAGGCCTGATAGAACGAAGGGGGGAGTTTACCCGAGTCAAATGAGTCTGAGAATACTGAACATAAAAAAGGCGATAATTTGACTGAAAATTTCTTAAAAAAGTCAGATGGAAGACCGTCTGGTCCAGGAGATTTACCTGATTGCATAGATGTTATTGCTGCAATGATTTCCTTCTGAGTAATAGGTGCCTCAAGGCTATGCCTCAGGTCATGAGAAAGGGAAGGCATGTTTAGGTTACCGAAAAAGGATTCCATAACAGTTACGTCTACTGTACAATCCGAATTATACAAATTTGAATAAAATATTTAGAACTTTTCGTTAATCCGTTTCTGATCTGATGTTGTACACCCACTGTCTGTCCATATTCCAGGGATAAGTTGCTTCGCTCTAAATCCGCGCTGTTGATTGGCCAGGAGTTTACCAATCTTTTCACCATGCACCAAGTTCTGCTCCTAAGCAACTGGTCGGCAACTTGACGAGAGGAAAGAAGGTTGAATACTGTCTGGAGTTTTAAACGTTCTTTGTAAAGATGTAAAAGATGAGGGCGAATTAGCATATTGTCTGTCCCATTCACTGTTCTAATTAGAGCCTTCATTCCCAGTGACTCTGCCCCCATACCTCTACACTGCTCGCGCGTGCGTGCGTGCGTGTGTCGCCCTTAGGGACAAACCTTTGCCATTATAGTAGATCATTGTCATCCAGCCTACTGCCTGAAGGACCCCATCATCTGAGCCAGGAAACCATCATTCTAGTCGGGCATCTCAACGGACACCATGGGGGCCCTTTAGTCATTTAGCCTGGAGTAATGGGCCTTTTCCCAAGTTGCCACATGCGCGCGCGCACACACACACACACACACACACACACACACACACAGAGAAAAGCACACAAATGCAAAAAACACACAGCTGTTCTACTGTACTCTAACCAACTTACTTACAACTTGGCTGATAATATTTTCCTTTTTGTTTAATGTCCCTGCAGTCTTTTGCTGATGTGTTTTTGTTAGACAAAGTGTCTGTTCTCAAGAGGCAGGAGAAGAAAATGGAGAGCAGGCAAACACGAGGTGAAAGCTTCATTAGGATGATCATTAAATATGGATAAACTCATTCCACATATCAAAACAGAGACAGAGGCACCGAGGCCATAAACTGCACTGGAGGCGAGGGGGAATGAAGAGGGGAGGGGGGAGTGCATTTTTTGCAGCAAATCACTTGAGAACTCACATGGTGGGATTTAAACTCACAGGAAATTATCCTACATCCTCCTCCTTATAGATTTGAAGTCCCAGAAAATATTTGTGCGAGTCAATGTGAGGGGATGCCACAGCAGCTGCAGAATGGTTTGCAATATTCACTTTCATTTTCTTTCTTTTCTTGATTCTGTTTCCTAGTTTAACTCTGACTGCTGCTTCTTGAATCTCCTGTCACAGCCTCAGAGACACTCAGACACACACACACACACACACACACACACACACACACACACACACACACACACACACACACACACACACACACACACACACACACACACACACACACACGGCTGTCTGA
Organism: Gymnocephalus cernua; assembly: GCA_023631565.1. Lineage (NCBI taxonomy): Eukaryota > Metazoa > Chordata > Actinopteri > Perciformes > Percidae > Gymnocephalus > Gymnocephalus cernua. The sequence goes on along the minus strand of CM042428.1, from coordinate 3,813,739 downwards.
AAGCTGTTTGTCATGAGGAGGTGACTTTGGTCAGACTCTGTCCTGTCTGGATCTGGAAGGACATACTGTTATACCCAAACACACACACACACACACACTAGTCTCTTACTGTGTCTGGGCCAGCAGGACAGTGTCACCCCTGAATGGCATTGATACAACATGTCCTTCTGTCCTCTTCTTTGTTTATCTCGCCTCTTCCTCCACTCACCGTATGTTTAACATGCCTGATTTATCAGAGATGTTACATGGCCAGAGTAAAAATACTGTAGCTCGTGTTTTTGCTCTTTGCATTAAAACTACAATGGTTGCAGGAAATGACATGGCATGAACAGTTTTCACAGATAGCCCATGAGAGTTAGAAGGACCATAACGTACCTTATAGCACAAAAAACATAACATGATTCCAAAAGTAGTATATTTTTAATCATTTAGCACAGTAGTTTGGCTTAAAAACACAGGTTGGCAGAATTTTTGTAACAAAACAAGTGTAATACTTTATGTATTCTCTGAGGTTTAGAAACTTATGTAACTTCATAAACATGCATTCATTAAATGGAGCACAGCGGGGGAAATTATGGCAAAGATTCAACCGGAACATTGGTCACTGAGTATGTTTACATGCACACTATTTCACTACAATATTCCACTATTATTCCAAATATGACAATTTCCGAATTTGATACGGGTCATGTTAACAGCTAGCCTGACATCATTATATTCTAGTCATAATATGAGTCTGATACTGCTCCATTGGGCTGTGATTATGGAGTGTGTTTCAGCCGAACCAGGAAAGAAAATGCCTCTGCACTCATTGGATAGACCTACAACCAATCACAGCAACGGAGTATGTGATGGCCCATCTTCTTAGCGACCAACGGGGCAAGCTGATAAATTAAACTTTTGCCAAATCCCGTAAGAAGGACGGCAAAAATATCTTTCTGATCGACAAATGCCTTGATCACAGTTCTCTGTTCCTCTTTTAAAATGAATGCACTGTCGATATCTTCTATTACAGACGCAATCTACACATCTCAATTCTCCAGCGGCAGCCATCTGTGTTGTAAACAAATTCAACTCAAGAGCTCTTTGGTGACGTGGTTGATTACGTTACTGTTGATCATCTGTCCATCATCGTATGAAGCCCGCCCTGACAATCTGATTGGTCCGAACAGCTCTGGTTTGAGCATACAGTAGTTGCTCCACAACGGATCAAGTCCAGACCGAACTTCCCGACCTCAAATGTTGTGGGCGGGGCTAAGTTTAAATTTAAATAAAGTTCGGCTGGCATCCAGGCTAGTTAACAAGATATTCCGTTTGGATATTCCAATTTTTCTTTTACTTTTTCCAAATTTAGCATTTTCTGATTAAAGGGATATTTCACCGATTTAGCATTAAGCTTTGTATCAGTAGAAACCCGGTAGTATTTTTGAATGGCCGTGCTTCCCTCCCTCATGTCCCCCTGAGACGAGAGATCTCTGTATTGTGTGTCTGGAGGAAAAAAACTCAGATGACGCAAAAATCATCGTAGGCTTTTATTTTGGCTGTAGTCTCTAGCCTCTGGCCTAAATAGCCTCCGATGATACAAAATGACGATTTTAGCGTCATCTGAGGTTTTTTTTGCACCATGCTCACCTCCGCTCGAAGAGGCCTACTAATCCCATTCTGAGGCTACAGCACCATCATTAACAGAATTATAATCCATCCAATTTCAAAGGGTCTACATCATTCACCTGCAATAGGCTACTGTGGAACTCATTTTAAAAATGTTTGAAACACATTTCAGAGCGAGTCACAGTCTTCTTTTACTAAAATGCTCCGCATCACCAATGTTGCCAAAGTGCCGTTTGCAAAAAAACAATGCGACACAAATAGTAATAGTAACTGACTCTGAGGTTAAGTTACCTCTCTTTCTGAAACAGAAAACCCAGAGTTTCCCTCATCTCAGGCTTAACAAACTCAAAGTTTTCACTAAACCTGCTTTCTGAAATAGGGCCTAGGTCTCATATTTCACACACACACACACACACACACACACACACACACGCTCAAAAGCTCATACATGCTTAAAAGGAAAAGAAAAACCTGACATACTTACGTACACGTAAACAAAATTATATAGTACACACAGAGGCACACATCGATAGCCACACACACACACACACACACACATGTGTGCTTCATTAGTCCTGGTTAATAAAGTGTAAAGGATTTTCATTAGTGCTGACGAGCCAGCTGGCTGAGGAGAGCTGACTGACAAGAGGTCAGAGAGGAGGAGTAGCATGATAGCAGGATGGAGGGAGGAGAGCAAACCAAAAAGACACAGGGAGTCAGGTTTATTTATAGAGCACCGAAAGAAGGACACATGGTGGGTAAGAGAAAACAAAAAGACAGAAAAGCATGTCATCGAGGAGAATTACAAGAATTAAAGAAAGACGGAAGGAGGGAGAAAGAGAATAGTAGTAAGGGAGGAAATGAGGAAAAGCTTTGAAAGAAAAAGGAAAAAGAGAAAGAAGGAAAATGGTGAAAATATATATTAAGAATGAGTGAGGAATGGCAAAAACTGAGGGAAGGAAGAGGGATGATTAAAGGGGTGATAGAATGCAAAACCGATTTTACCTTGTCATAGTTGAGTAACAACAGTATGGTGGGTAAATAGGACATACATAGAACCTCAAAATCCCATAGTTACCTCTTTCCTCTGCTAATCTCACTATTTGAAACTGCCTACCTTCAAAGACCCGCTATGAGCAGTTCTGTCAGGATCGCACACATGAGCTGCGCTTTAGAAAGACAGTTTGGAAGTTTTTCAAGGATATTGAACATGAACCACGATCGTAAATGCAGTGCTCCCAGCTGTACAATGGAATACTGGCCCAGAGAAAGATGTTTAGAACGAGTAGATATCGGACAATGAACAGGAGTTGTGGATGTATCGTAGTGGTGGAGAGGACGTGCCTGCAGGGCTGTCTCGGCTGTCTCTGCGCTGGCAAAGGGTGAGTTGTGATTGTGTGAGTGCGCCGGGCAGTGGTTTGTTTGTGTGTGTGTGTGTGTGTGTGTGTGTGCGTGTGTGTGCGTGTGTGTGTGTGTGTGTGTGTGTGTGTCATTGGGACACACCCAATATGGCGGTACCCAGCACAACCACGAGATCTCCACAACTAGCAAAATAAAAATAAACTTACTAAACATATGCACTCTTTAGCGGAAGAAATATAGCGAACAACACCTTAGTTTTACCTTAGTTGAAGAAAGATAACACGGAGGAAACTCCTGGCGCAATTGTTATTTTTAACAGATTCAATAGCAGTCAAGTTCCACTGAGGCCCCGCGGATGCAAAGACCCCACTAACCTAAATGCCCTGTGAGAATGAGATGCATCTTAAAAAAGCAAATAAAACAATTGCTGACCTTAAGGAGGACATCCGACAGCTCTCTGATCAACTGAAAAAAAGAGTCTCTCTTATCCAGCTTCATGGACACAGCTTTTGGACAGTCCAAACAGATCGCCTCCTTGAGCGCGGCCCTGCAGGACACAGTTCAGTGGGACCCCTCCACCTGTCCACGACAGTCCTTTTGCTCAACACCAAACCAGCAGTCGACCTTGACTGAAGTGGTTGTACGTGGTCGCAAAAAAGGCTCGGATGGGTCCGCCTCACCCCCTCGCCTGACCCAAAACAACAGGTACGCGGCTCTGTCCGATGACGCCCCTGTCCAGCCAGAGCCAGCTCACACTCTCGTGGTTCCTGATCTGGACACATCCTCGGATAAGGCACTTGCCGACACAGCATCGCCACTCCATTGCGAGGGTGGACCAGCGGTAGTAACCTCCACCTCCACTTCCCGGCTCAGGATCCTGAAGGAGGCCGTTCTTAGGCGCTCAGCGGGTCTTACTCGTCCAGAACCGGCAGAACATCCATCTCCAAGCCCTACTCCAAGGTATGATGTCCCTGCCTCCACACACTCGCCTGCTTCATCTCCTCGTCCACTCTTCTCCCCAACTACACTAATAGTGGAGGATTCCATAGTCCGTAATATCCGTTTCTTCAATGCTGCCACTCGGGCGATTCTAGGGTCAGAGCTTTAGGGGTGCTGAGCACCTAATGATCCCCACTGCCACCACCCACCCTCTTTTCACACAAAAAACAAAAATGTCTATTGAAAAATAACTTTATAATTTTAAGATTGGTTCAACTAACTCCAACATCCAGATTGTTTTTCTTTTTTTTGAGACCTTTTCAGAGCACCAGCTTAATTGTTGAGTTCACACAGACAGCCCCCTGTAACAAACACAAAACCTTCTTCACTCAGCTGGTTTTCCTGACCGTTAACTCCATGTGCCTCCTTTTTGTATCAATAGACATTAGATTGGTTAGATTAGATTCAATTGTCATTAGGGCTGGGCGATATGGCTGAAAACTGTATCACGATATAAGTGTTTCATATCAGTCGATATCGATAATTATTGATATTTTTTATGACCTATTTAAAATAAGGACCAGGAGAAAAAAATGTATTCAATTTAAACGTTTTTATTTTAAGCTTAACCTTCCTCCGATTATAATCCTCTCAGTTATAAAAGCAGAAATGTCAACACAACCATGGAAAACACTCAAATAATTCAAATGGAAACATAAGTCTAAAATCACAATGAACACTTCTGGTGAATAAAGTGTTTTAAAATATGTGCAGTGTTTTGTAAACATAGGAGAAATTGAAATAAAACTGAGGTAGACTTTACATCTGTAACATAAAAAACTAACGTGATACAGTACAGTAACAGTTATTATTTTTCTCCGTCTAACAGTCACGGTACAGCCTAAACCGTACATGGTGGGGGGGTGCTCAGCGGAAGCATGTCTTTGCCTATATGATATGCCACTGCCTCCGTTATTTATTTGTACCGTTTAGCTTTTACAGTCATAAGGCACTGAGAGTACCTCTCCGTGGTGCTCTGCTGCTTGTGCGGGGTTCCAGCTGCAGATGTTGTTGGACGTTGCTGGCGAATACGGCTGTGCTCCAAAGGGTGAACGCGGCTAAAGTGGTAAAACAGGTTTGCGGTGGGGACGGTGGTCTTGCATAATTTGCAGACGACATTGGTCCGACTACGGTAAGACTTATAAAATCCAAAAAACTGCCATATTGGCGAGCTGACGTTTCCCGTTTCATCAAGAACTTCCGCGCTCGCTGCAGCACGCATTTTCCACTTATCACTCCACGGCGGTTCTGTTATTGAAGAATCCAACACGAGACAACGATATGGCGCAACCAAACACAATACTGTTACATGATTGGCTGTTAGCGTGTCACTCCCTACGTTGCTAGGCTACCAGAGAGTGAGTGCCTTTGTTCATGCAACCAAACTTGCTTTGAAACCTCTGGTTTCTTCCGACGAAGAAAAACAATTATCGAACTTTTATCGAGCGCATTTTTTATTGATATTGATTACATGTCTATCGCGATACATATCGTTATCGTTTTATCGCCCAGCCCTAATTGTCATTAAACAAAGTGACAGGTACTTGGACAACAAAATGTAATTCATCTTCTGTAAATTATTTACAAATGGCCATCTCTAACATATCTGGTTGCATGCCTGTCTGAACTTTCATAAACCAATATAAGTCATCAATGAATAATAATGAAACAAGCTTCACATCAAGAGTCCAAAATATCCAGATTATTTACAGAGGTCTTGAAAATACTTAGAAAGTAAAGATATAAAAAAGAAAGAGAAGGACATCTTTTGTGATGGTTGTGTCTGGTTGGCTGTGAGTTTTTGTTTTCTTTCTTACCTTTTGTGTTTACTTTGTTAGTTTCTCTGTTGGCCCTGCCTCTCTGTCTTTTGTGTTCTCCCCCCTCCCTCTCCTGCTCTCTCCAGCCAGCTGACTGCGCACACCTGCCCTTCATCAATATCCACTCTCCCGCTGTACACACCTGCCACTCATCAACCCCAATCAAGCTCTGCTCTTAAACCCCGGATCTCCATTCCATCTTCGCTTGATCGTTGCTTCAGCCTCCTGGTTATTTTCCTTCACTCCTTCCCTCCTGCCTCCAGTCAGCCGGTTCAGCCATCCAGTCCCCTCCTCTCGGTTTGTCGTTCCAGCCACATCGTTCCAGCTCTCTGCATCCCTCTCCACCGTTCTCCCTGGTGCCTCCACTCCAGTGCTTCCTCCTCGGCTTCCCCACGCTCCCCGCTTCACCCTCTGCCCCGTCTCCTTCCTGGCATCCGCCTCCCCACTACCATCTCCTGACCCAATTTTTCCCCTGGTTATTTTCTGTCAATAAATCCCTCATTTGTTTCTAAGCCTTGCATTTGGGTCCGTTCTGTCCAGACGTTACATCTTTAAAGTACTTCCCCTAAATCCCCATTTGGCTCTACTTTGTATTTCTATAGTGGACCTTAAATTATATTTGATTCATTTATTTTGTATTCTGCAACAATAAAGGATTCAATAAATTGGCATTCTTAGCACACAGCGTGTGTTGTCCAGTAAACTGTGACTATAATTTGGGAGAATTGTACAATTTTAAGAACATATCCTGATTGTACAATCCCCCAAATTATAGTCGTAGTTCACTGGACCAATAACTATATAGTGTAGACTACTGTACATTCATGTAACAGGGAGCAGACCCCAATGTTTTTTGACCTCATATTTTTGCTGGGGGGGGGGGGGGGGTAATTAACGGTTACGGATGGATATACTCTGTTACAATCTCGCTGTTTCATCATAGCGCCAGTGTTTCCTTTTTACAAATAACGTGTTTGACGTTATGATACTTCCTAATTGATTGATGAATGAATGATTACTTCTACAAGAAGCTGCTGCTCACTCTGTATAAAGTATGAACAAAGCATATTCTCCATTGTAGCATCAGTAAATCTGTGATCGACCTCGCGGCCTATTAAGGAAAGCCGTGAACGCGCATTTATCCGAATTACTTCAGTCTGGCTTGACAGATTAGACCAGGTCAAGTCTCGCTTTATTGGTTATCCTGGATTTATAAATTCTAATTTTGTGAAACAGCCCCACGCACAGAGAGAGAGTAATGCTATGAGTTCAGAGTTAAGCCTGGTTCAGGTTAAATCCTCTGTGTGTGAGGAATGAATAAATACAGCAAAAGAAAAACATTAAACTTTCTTTTATTGTCTAGTTTGATAGTCAGCCACAACTGAAAAATAAAGATATATATATAGATATAAATCTAGGAATGAATAACAATTCATTTAAAAAGCCACAGTGAGTGTTTTCACACATACGCCTACTCATAGTATACAGTGATAAGTTTGTTTTTTCACTCTGGTCCAAATGCCAGGTCCAGAGTGATAGAGAAAGACTATGGCTCTGGCCCGGGCTTCATGTTTCCATGACGACTGACCAGAAAAGACACACGTGATGTGCGTTGTTATGGTACTGATAAACAAACCTGCTAATGCTAATTGATTAGCTAGCAACAGACAACGACCTATTGACATTATACCGCTATATCAAATTTAACCGACGTGACATGGGCAACTTTTCTCCATGCAGCAGCCTTTCTGTTTATATCTGTATAAGAGAGGTCAGAGAGAATCGTACATTCAGACCCTTAGCTATCACTCGTTCTACAACCCCAAAATTTGGGACAGTATGGAAAACACAAATAAAAAAAGAATGTAGTGATTTCTAAATGTACTTTGACTTGTATTTCATTGCAGACAATACAACAGCACATAATTTAATGTGTTCCTCATGATTTTTATTGTTTTCTTTTAAAAAAAAAAACAGAATTCCTATTTTGGTTCTTGCAACACATTTAAAAAAAATTGGAACAGTAAAGCATTTAACACTTTGTAATGTTGCCATTCCTTTTCACAACACTTAAAAGACATTTAGGGACTGAAGACACCAAGTGATGAAGTGTTTCAGGTGTAATTTTGTCCCATTCTTGCTGCAAACAAGTCTTAAGGTGGGCAACGTACGGGGTCTTCGTTGTCACATTTTGCGCTTCAAAATGCGCCACACATTCTCTATTGGAGACAGGTCGGGACTGCAGGCAGGCCAGTCAAGTACCCGTATCCTCTTCCTCCGCAGCCAGGACTTTGTAATGTGTGCAGAATGTGGTTTTGCATTATCTTGTTGAAATATGCATGGACGTCCCTGGAAAAGATGTCTTCTTGAAGGCAGCATATTGTGCTCCAAAATCTCTATGTACTTTTCAGCATTAATGGTGCCATCACAGAAGTGCAAGTTACCTTTGCCAAGGGCACTGACACAACCCCATACCATGACAGATCCTGGCTTTTGGACTTGTTGCTGGTAACAGTCTGGATGATCCTTTTCTTCTTTGGTCCGGAGCACACGACGTCCATTTCTCCCAAAAAATACTTGAAATACTGATTCATCTGACCACAGTACACGTTTCCACTGTGTGATGGCCCATCCCAGATGCCTCCAAGCCCAGAGAAGTCGATGGCGCTTCTGGACACTGTTAACATAGGGCTTCCTTTTGGCACAGTACAGTTTTAACTGGCATTTGTGGCTGTAACTACGTATTGTGGTACTTGACAAAGGTTTGCCAAAGTAGTCCTGAGCCCATGTGGTGACATCGCTTATAGATGAATGACGATTCTTGATGCAGTGCCGCCTGAGGGATTGGAGATCACTGTTGTTCAGCTTAGGCTTGCGTCCTTGTCCTTTACGCACTGAAATTCCTCCTCATTCCTTGAATCTTTTAATTATGTTATGCACTGTTGAAGGTGAAATAAGCAATTGTCTTCCTATCTTTCTTTGAGGAACATTGTTTTAAACATTTCAATAATTTTCTCACGTATTTGTTGGCAAACTGGCAATCCTCGGCCCATCTTTGCTCCTAAAGGACTAGACCTTTCTTGGATGCTGCTTTTGTACCAAATCATAATTACAATCACCTGATGACATCACCTATTTCAAATCACATCATTATTTAACCAATTTACCTGATTACTAGCCCTTAATTGCGCTTGTCCCAACCTTTTTTGGAATGTGTTGCAGGTCTGAATGACAGGAAAGGATGTATATTTACAAATGAAATTAAGTTGACCAGACAAAACTAACTAAAAAAATATTTTGTGTTCACATTGTCTTTTTTTCATTTTCATCCTTAACACATACATTTTAAACCACAAACTACGGAGTATGTTTTGGACATTATTTAACCTTCTCAAAGACGAACAAAAATGTTAGAATAACAACATTTCTTACTCCAAGTTTTAGGCGTGCTGAGCTCATTTTTAGGGGTGCTTCAGCACCCCTAAAAAGGGGCTAGGCTCGCCCTTGCTGCCCACTCACTGCTTCCCTGGTGCCACCGTCCCGGTAATTCTAGATAAGCTCCTGGGCCTGCTTCACTCACTCCCGTCCTCAATCAACCGAATCATTGTTCATGTTGGATCAGGTCCTATCCCGACAATGACCCGTGGCTCAGAATGGTTCTCCAGAATCCTTGGCCTCCACACTTGGTTAAGGTCTGCTTGCACAGCTCATAACATTGATTTTATCAACAATTTTAACTTGTTTTGGGGTCGTTCTTCCCTCTTCAGGGCCGATGGTGTCCACCCCAACTGGTTGGGCAGCCGAATGCTAGCTGCGAATGTGCAGCACGCAGTACAGTCCGCTCTACGCGATTGACTGTATACACCACACAACTCTATCACAATCTTCTTCCCGGCCTAGTATGTTTGATCACATTCAAACTCTCGCCACTAGATCCCCCTACTGGTCTCGTCAAGCTGCCTATATAACACCAAATCCCCACTCCAACTATAATGGGCATTCAATTTAATTTTTCAGACTCAATCATCATGCACCACTCTCCTGTACAAATGCTAGTCTGATTAAATCACCTGTTTAAGTAAATGTACATGCTAAATATCCCATCACTACAGTAGTTACAAATAGACAGCCCCTTCAAATAAGATCCCACATTGTACGTAGGCACAGCAGATGCCTGCGCCCCTTGGCTCGGTTTACCACATCTATCACTACCAAAGCAGACAATAAGGATTTAACTCTTTGCCTAGCCCTGATAACTGTCAGGTCTCTACTCAATAAAACATTTTTGCTTAATGACTTTTTTACATCACATAAATTGGATTTCATGTTCCTGACTGAGACCTGGCTTCATGTTGATGAGCTCGCCCCCTTTTCTGAGCTTCTCCCTCCCAACTGTAACTTTTTTAGCTCACCTCGGACCACTGGAAAAGGTGGAGGGCTTGCCACAGTATTTAAATCCATCTTCCAGTGTAGACTTTCGCCATCTGTCACCTATTCCAGCTTTGAGCTGCAGCTTTTTGAGCTAAGTGCCTCGCTCCGATGTTGGTTGCGGTTGTATACCGTCCACCGAAATCCAACAAGGACTTCATGCAAGACTTTGAAGATTTTATAGTGGGTATCATTTTAAAGTATGACCACTTTTTAATTTGTGGTGATTTTAATGTACACTTATGTTGTCCGGACAAACCCTTGGTTAAAGACTTTTTGAATCTTATTTATTCCTTCAACCTCACCCAGTGGGTGTCTGGCTCGACCCACGAAAAGGGGCATTCATTAGACCTTTTACTGTCCCATGGCTCATGTGTTCATATCAATGACATTTCTGACACGTGTATTTCAGACCATTTCCCTGTTTGTGTGTAATTCACTCTTAAACTCCAGCACAATTCTCTGCTGTTTTTAATGGTTCTGTGCTTTATAACCTGGACAATGTTGATGCCCCCAGTGCTTATGAGATTGTTACTCTTCTTAATTCAACTTGCACAAATATTCTGGACACTGTTGCTCCACCGAGGATGAAACAGACAAAACCACCTTCAGAGCCTTGGCTAAATGACTATACCCGTGCTCTGAGACGAACATGTCGGCAAGCTGAGAGAAGGTGGAAAAACGACAAACTCAAAGTGTCATATGAAATTCTAAAGCACAGTCTGTCCGACTATCAGAGAGCTGTAAAATCTGTAAAAACTGAGTATATTTCTAACCTGGTTTCTCATAACTGCCACAGGCCCCAAGTCCTTTTCAAAATGTTTAACACTCTTATAAACCCCTTTGACTCTGCCCCTATTGACCCCACACCTGACCCATGTGACTCCTTTCTCTCTCTTTCCACTGTTTTGCGGATGATGTGCAAATTTATATGCCTTTAAATCTAAAAACTAAGGGCTCATTGCAGCCACTGCTTGATTGTCTAAATGACATTAAACAATGGATGAGCCTAAACTTCCTAAACCTCAACAAAGACAAAACTGAGGTTATAGTGTTTGGACATCACGATCTGGTTGATCTTAGCACACTAAGTCCACTAACTCCTAATATTTGCTCTACTGCAAAGAGTCTTGGTGTCTATTTCGACAACACTTTCAAATTTGAGAAGCAGATTTCCTTCGTTGTCAGGTCTAGCTTCTGTCAGTTGAGAAATATAGCCAAGGTAAAGGCCTATCTACGCCCTAATGACTTAGAGAGGCTAGTCAATGCCTTCATAACTTCGCGACTTGACTACTGCAATTCTTTGTATATGGGTTTAGACCAATCATCGATTGAACGCTTGCAGCGAGTCCAAAATGTTGCTGCACGCCTCCTGACAGGAAAAAAGAAGAGGGACCACATTACACCTGTGTTGCGCTCCCTCCAATGGCTACCTGTTCGCTACAGGATCGAATTTAAAATCTTATTATTAACTTTTAAATCTATCCAAGGACTGGCGCGACCTTACTTGTCCAAGCTCTTACATTCTCACACTCAAGCAAGAGTGTTGAGATCAGCAAATCTGCCCTTTCTTGATGTGCCAGTAACCAGGCTCAAAACCAGAGGTGATCGAGCCTTTGCTGTCGAGCCAACTTATGGAACAGTTTACCATTTCAAATTATAACGGCCACTACTCCTGAACGGTCCATGTACTTGGCGGCCAACGGATTTTCGTTTTGAAATAAAAAAAACAAAAACGAAAAACGGCCTGTTTCCCAATTACCATTAGTATATAGGATAACAAAAAACGGAAAACAACCCGTTATTCGTTTTTTGTTTTGATATTAAAAAACGGAAAATGAAAAACAATCTCGTTATCCGATTTTCTTTGATGTGTTTATAGATGGAAATCGGAAATTAAAATACGTGTGTATAAATTGTATTCCTGTAAACGCATTCCTACATCAGTGTAAAGCGTAACGCTTTAATGCTGGTACAAATTGCTATCGTAATTAGGTAGATACACCCAGAGCTAACGTTAGCTAACTCAACCTATAATTTAACATTAGGCTCTTAGCTAGCTAGCTAGGTTGTCTTTTTGCCATTTGTATTCGTAAAGTTTTAATGTCCGGTTGCATTTTCATCGCTTTTTATAAGCCGTTACATTATATGCGTAACGTTAGCAGAGATTTAGAAAATTGTCTGTTTATCGGTTGTAACGCTGCACCTTTTTAACTTCACTAGCAACGTTGGATGAGAGCTAATATGTAGCTACGAGTAGTTTCCCATGTAACAAGTGTAACGTCCCATAACATTACGTTATAGCATTCATAACGGTAAACATATTTATGTTTTTGCTTTCTTTAACAGGTACTAAAGAACAAACAGAGGTGGTCACTGAGGATGGGAAAGCCAGAAGGGAGAGATGAGGAGGAGGAGAGGGAAAGCAAAAGACAAGAGCAGGGAGACAGACGCCAAAGAGAGATGCTTAATAAATTATTTGCTATAGCATAGTAGAGATTGGCATTCATAAAATAAATGCTTTAAATTAACTGGTTTGTCTGTCTTTAAGTTTGTGGGTGTGTATATAATATAAACTGTTTTTCAATGTCTATTTTTCCATCACATTATGACTTGGACACAGGAAACTTCTAACTGAATAATTATATTCAGATGATATAGCTACCTGTTCTAATAACTAGTTAGATATACAAGCTCTAAAAAGACATTAACAAAACATGCATCTGTATTATAACATTTAGTCAACCATTACTATATACTGTACACTCAAGTATATTCAACATGAAGCGTAATCAGACTCCGCTGCAGATGATGGTGTTGCTTCCAGACTGCAGACAGAAGGAGAAAGCTTTAGGTTAGTCCAGTAGTTATCTAACCTGTCCTGGTAACATCAGAAAGCTTTAGGTTAGTCCTGTAGTTATCTAACCTGTCCTGGTAACATCAGAAAGCTTTAGGTTAGTCCTGTAGTTATCTAACCTGTCCTGGTAACATCAGAAAGCTTTAGGTTAGTCCAGTAGTTATCTAACATGTCCTGGTAACATCAGAAAGCTTTAGGTTAGTCCTGTAGTTATCTAACCTGTCCTGGTAACATCAGAAAGCTTTAGGTTAGTCCTGTAGTTATCTAACCTGTCCTGGTAACATCAGAAAGCTTTAGATTAGTCCAGTAGTTATCTAACCTGTCCTGGTAACATCAGAAAGCTTTAGGTTAGTCCTGTAGTTATCTAACCTGTCCTGGTAACATCAGAAAGCTTTAGATTAGTCCAGTAGTTATCTAACCTGTCCTGGTAACATCAGAAAGCTTTAGGTTAGTCCAGTAGTTATCTAACCTGTCCTGGTAACATCAGAAAGCTTTAGATTAGTCCAGTAGTTATCTAACCTGTCCTGGTAACATCAGAAAGCTTTAGATTAGTCCAGTAGTTATCTAACCTGTCCTGGTAACATCAGAAAGCTTTAGGTTAGTCCAGTAGTTATCTAACCTGTCCTGGTAACATCAGAAAGCTTTAGGTTAGTCCTGTAGTTATTTAACCTGTCCTGGTAACATCAGAAAGCTTTAGGTTAGTCCTGTAGTTATCTAACCTGTCCTGGTAACATCAGAAAGCTTTAGGTTAGTCCAGTAGTTATCTAACCTGTCCTGGTAATATCCCCCCGAACACTTCAAATCACTGTTAAAAACACATTTCTTTTCTCTGGCCTATCCTTCCGGCTAAGATATATTGCCCTTGCTCGTCCATTATTTTGTGATGTAATCTGTATTCAATTGTTGTTTTATTGTTGTCGTTTTTACCTTGTAAAGCACTTTGGTCAACATTGTTGTTTTTAAATGTGCTATATAAATACATTGACATTGACAAATACATTGACGTTAACCGTCAACTATCTTCGTGAGATGTAACACCAATATATTTAAGATATTGACAATAAAACGGCAGGAACTATTTTTTTGGTTCTTTTTTATTATTTTTTATTTCCACACCAGGGGTGTGTGTGTGTGTGTGTGTGTGTGTGTGTGTGTGTGTGTGTGTGTGTGTGTGTGTGTGTGTGTGTGTGTGTGTGTGTGTGTGTGTGAGTGAGTGAGTGAGTAAGAGAGCGACAGACAGAGAGAGAGATAGATAGGGGGGTGGGGTGGGGGGACTGTGTTCTACGGATCAAATAGTCCGACGCTGTTTTTCAGATCTGCATTGACTTATTAAATACAGCAAGAAAGGGTCAGACACTCAGTGTGTGAAGTAAAATAAACTGGTTAGAGCCAGCTGACGGTTTAAAAAAGAAAACAAATCTCCGACAGGCAGAGACGCAACGCGAGTCGCATTCTCCCAAGCACCTCGTCTACAAACTCCACGTTTACCAGAACTCTACTGGTTAATAAGTAAGTACTACAAACCGAAGTAAAAAACAAACCTGAAGCTGAAGAGACCCTAAACGTTAACGGAAAAGACCCGCGAACCTGAGTGACTGAGGGAGAGACAGAGAGAGAGAGCTGTTCTCCTCTGTGTTCTTTGTGTGAGTGAGCAGAGCATGTGGAGGGGAGGGGCGCTGTGACTTCTAGCCTATCACAGAACGCAGACACAGTCAGCTACCCAATGAGGATTTTTATTCAATCCGAGCACAGATATTGACTCGTATTACTCGTATAATACTCGTACTCGGCAAAAGTGCTTTATCAGTACTGGATACTCGTTTCAGCCGAGTATCCGGCTCAACTCTAGTTAGTAACAAGCATTTTTGGGACATGGATGCACACAAATGGGAAGAGAGAGGAGAGAGAATCTCAGTGTGTCAAAGGAAGTCCCCCGGCAGTCTAAAACTAAAGCAGCATAACTAAGAGAGACAGGTGAAAGAGAGGTGCCTGGTCGGGCTAGAACTCTCCCCAACCGGATACTTGTGTGATTACTTGTGTGATTATACTTTCGTAATTGCGGGGATGTTAGCTAGATAGTAACTTTATACATTTCTGATAGTGTTGGCTTTCGTTTTGCTTAAACCTAAACACCCTAGTACCAACAGTTAAGCTATTAATTGGGTTCAATTCAAGTCAGTATTGTGGAATAGTGTTTTAAAGTAACGTTAGTACTAACATGAGTCAACATTACAGTTTAATGTCTAAATAACAGATAAGAAGAATATATTGCGCTAGCTATATCATGCCACCCCAATACATGGACTGACATCCACCTGCATCTCCCCATCTTCTGATTCAGGAGAGAAGCAAGGAGGTTTTACAGACAGATACAGATAGCAACGTTAGCGATAGAGCGGGGTCTAATAATGAACGTTATTGCGCTTGACTGACGCGGGGCTCAACTCCTCCCTACACCCATACACATATGATGCGGACAGCAAACTCCGGTGGCACCAGTGAAGGCGGTCATAGGTCATGTCCACACGTAACGTTAACATTACACGGATATTTTCGTAACCGTAGCTTTTTCTGTGCGGTTCGGCCTTTTGTCCACATGCAAACAACACAACTGGATACTATATCCGGAGCATGACAAAATGCAGTGGTCAGGACGTTTCAACAGCCTTCAGTTAGAACAGGAAGGTTAAACTGATTAAGAATCTCATATTTAAAAAGAACTCATACTTAATTGTTTATGTTATGTCTGCTTTGATTATTACCAATATATTGCAGGGCTCTCAAGTTTTGAAGACAGGCAAGAGTGACACCCCCCCCCCCCCAAACTTTGTGCACATTCAAAATATAACTCATCCCATGCTCTCTGAGATTTGGAGGAGTCGTGATATTTTGTGAAAAATAAAGTGATAATAGGATATTACAAGAATACAGTCACAATATTTCAGAAAATAATCCACCTGCACAATAGTCTGCTGTGCATTACGTGATTGCTCTGCTGATACGGTAGACCTCAGACCTTCAGCCCCGTCTGGGTCTCTGAATGAGACAAAGTTTAGTGAAGTGGCTGAACGCTGCTCTACGTCGGAGGTGGAAAACAGAAACTATACGGCAGAATTAACGGAGCTCAAATGTGGCACATCTGCCGCAGCATGTCGACAGCAGAGCGCATCGATAAACCTGAAGCTGCACAGCTTTTTACAGTGAGAGTGGACACTAAGCAATGTTGTGGAAAATACCCAGGGTGCAGCAGGTGTAGATTAATTAACTGTTTTAGAATAATTGAAGATGAAACAAGTAACAAGAAATAGTAGACTGAAACCAATGTAGGTTTTTGTAATTTATTGAAGTACATATATTCTGCGCAGAATAGGAGAACTCGTTCACAAGATGCACGCAGCAACATGTGGAAGAGTCTTCAAAGTTCACACATCAAGAACATCAGCTTAAATACACAGATAAGAGAGAGGGAGTGACATCGCTTTAAGCACACAATTCAATCTAATAACAAATGAAGATAGACCTTCTGGTCTGTCTGGTTCACAGGGATGTTATGTCGTATAACTTGTAGAGACCTTGTGACTACGGTTGTATCTCAGTAAACCTAGGTTGGCTATTTTCTCACAGACAAATGTATTTAACTTCTCCTTGGGGGAGACATAACAAGAGCACATACAGAAAGACATAGTTAATTGGGTAAAATATAATTTTGCCATCACAGCAACGATTCATATTTGTCAGTCAACTATTCAAAATACATTCAGGGCTACACTCAAAACATTCGAGCTGAAGCCTCGGCAAAATCAGCTGACGGCGCGTCTGCCCCTTTCTTTCTTTTTTATTGGCTGATAAGTGGCAGACTCGACTAAGAACTCCAGGGGAGACTCTTGATTCCTGCCGGTTCCATAGTGAGAGCGGCGCGGCCAGAGACATTTTGGGCGCTGCGGCATGTTAAATAAATAGTTTTTCAGCTTGAGAAATACAGTGTGTGGCGGGAGTGCGTGACAAAAGACCAAAATGAGTGACTGTCACGCTCAATGCGTGACACTTGAGAGCCCTGATATTGTAACCTTTGTCTTTTGTTGAACGGAGGTCTGATTGAAAACCCCAAAAAATAGCAGAACATATAATCTTGCTTGAAAAATAAGTAAATAAAATTAAATAAAAAATATATCATATTACAGTATTGCTTAACAAAACATATAACCCTGCTATATCATATAATCTTGCTTAACAAAACATATAACCTTGCTCATAAAATGTGTGTGTATCATGCTTAAAGCACATGAGGAAGTACATCTCTGCATCTAGTGCATGTGTTCTATTTCTGACACACTGTCTCCTTTGCAGGAAACGTACCTCTGCTTGAAGTATATGTGTGTTTTACCAGTCAATGGTATTTTTATATCATTTTAAGTGTGTGAGTTTTTATATCACTCAGGTGTGTTTTCTATCTCATTAGGGTGTGTTTGTATATCATTCAGATATATCATTTTAGGTGTGTGTGCTTTTATCATTTAGATGTGTTTTCCATATAATTTATGTGTGATTTCATATTATTCAGATGTGTGTTTTTTTAATTTCATTTAGAAGTGTGTGTTTTGAGAACCCAAAAACAGCTAAAGCCATTACTTTGCTTACATATTAGTTTACATTGCATTATACAGCATAGAAGATTTTGGAGTTTGAATTGAAGTGAATATAGGGCAGAGTGCAGAAGGTGACAAAAAGAGGCCCGGTGAAGCTGCAGCACATCCTGTGTGATGTCACACTCTGTGTGACGTTCATGTGTGTGACAGTTGATGTGTCAAACTGCCAATTAGAAGCTGTATGTGCCCTTTGCATTACCTTTCATGGAAATATAATATATAGCCTCCAAATATTCAAATGTTCAAAGGAGGGGTGATGATCTTTTCCTATAAATACGCCCGTTTTTGCGGAGACGAGACCCTTCTTCTCCTTGACCTCTAACACCCTACGTGTGTCTGACACACTCTGGGGAAATAGCTTTTTAACTAGAGATTTATTTTTTAATTTTTTGCTTGTATTTTATATTTCTGCTTGCATTGGAAAAACAATAAAAGCACTTTAGTTTGTATTGAACTAAAGGAACCAAACTTTTTCAAGCGCCTCGTTTCTCTTCGATTTGACCTGCTGCAGGTGAAAAGAAATAGTAACTCCCCTTCAGCGGGTAGTGAAAGACTCCTCTTTAGCTGCTCGGGCGAGTTGCAGCCCGGCGGGGACCGACTGGACGACGCAGACCTCCTGTTATCTCCCAGCGGGAGTGATCCTTATCTGCTTGGCCCAGTCAGAGCCACTGAGCAACCGCCTCTCTCAGTTTTTGGCGACCGCGGAAGGCCAGCATGCGTCCCTTGGAAGGAGCTCCGGTTTTCCTGGGAGGAACGGCAAAGAGGCCGTGAGTACTAAAGAAAAATCTTGGTTTTAAAGATCCCCTCTGGCAGTGCTTTTCATATACAGGGGGATAAGAGCCAGTGTGTTGGGGATGTCTAGGGTAGTGAGTCTTGCCTCTTGCTTCGCCTATGGGTTCCCTGATCCGGGCGGGGACCCCTCTCTTTAATTCGGGGTGTGTGTGTCTCTCAAAAAAAAATTGCTGATTAGTTATAAAGTAAAGAAATAATGACAATAAGTAATTAATTGCAAGTTCAATTAAAAAAACTCACTTTAACTCATTGTTGGTTGAATTGACTGATTGCTGGTGTTGTCTATTATCGTTATCATTGTTAATTAGAAAAAATAAAAATAAAATGATCATTATTGTTGGTAATTAATAAAGAATAAAAAATAAATAATAATAAAATAATAGAACTAATCACTAATTCAAAAAAGAAATCAGGGAAGCGTCAGAAATTAACTCCTTTTAGTAAAAACCTAACCATCCGCCCCGCTGACGGCCAACTGGTGTTGTCCGTACGGCAGAAGAGGACATAGTAGGTCCGGGGGTTGCTGAGGGGAAGACATAAAGGGAGTTAGCTCCGTTAGAGAGTGACGTCATGCCTCAGTAACTGTCACACCGGTCGACACTTTCACATTGAGTTGAAGTTCACCAACCTCAATGAAGCTGTTCTCCTGAAACACTACTGCCTGTATCACAGGGGAGCAACCTGGCCTTGCAGCCATACAGACTGCTTGTGCACTTTTAGAATATTTGGTGAATTGAAATCCCACCTTTCAAGATTACACAGGACTGTCCCAAGGCAAGAGAACCTTACATTTCCCTGCTGGTTGTGTGAGTTTAAAGACATTTGCTGTAGAAAGTGTGATGTTATGAGTACATCAGGTGAAGAACTCCATTTCCCAGCATGCCGCAGTAGTTAGGAGCATGCGCAGAAGCCCTGAGCACTTGTTGTATGTAGCCATGAGGGTAGCACTGAATGGTTGTTATGTGCAAGTTGTCGAGTAAATATGGAAACTCAGCTATCACGCCTCGTCTGCTTAGTATGAGTTAAAGCAAAACAACACATGGTGTCAGAAGTGGCCGTGAGCAGCTACAGAAGGACGATTGCCACGGGAGAACCACGAAAAAGAAAAGAAAATTCTCCGGTCACGTGAGTGTAATGTGCTAACAACGCAACATGCTAAAAGAGTTTGCTACGGAGTGTGATGGCTACAAGTGGTGGAAGTGAAGCGGGGGACGAAGGACAGATGCAGTAATGGAGAGGCTAAGTCCACCCACTCCCATGCAACTGACTGGTAATCTTGCTGATAATTGGAAGCGTTTTAAGCAAAGATTTAATATATATTTAGCATCAAGCGGAGCAGGGGATGATGATGAAAAACTGAAAGCTCATATCCTTTTTCATGTTATGGGAGAAGATGCTTTGGACATATATAATACCTTTCGGCTGGATGAAGCTAATCTGACTTTAGCAGAGCTAATGACAAAGTTTGAAGAGTAGCCTACTTTGTGCCTAGTCAGAACATGACCTTTGAGAGGTACAAGTTTTTCACCCATGACCAAAAGCAAGGAATACCTTTCGATCAGATCTTCACACACTGAGCAAAACATGTGAATTTGGCACCACTAGTGAGAGACAGGATCGTTTGTGGCACAGTGGACAATGCACTCAGAGAAAGACTGCTCAGAGAGACTGGACTTACACTAGACAAGTGTGTCACTATGTGCAGAGCAGCAGAAACCACTCGAGCACAAGCAAAAGAGCTTCGGAGAGGTGAAACAACAGTGCATGCAATACATAAAGAACAGAGGAAAAAGAAAACATTTACAAAACAAAAAGACCAGAAAGAGAAATCAGCAGAGTTTAAATGTGGTAAATGTGGAGGTAGCCAACAACTACAACTGAAAAACAGGAATGGATTGTGCTAATCGAAGTGAATGAGACAACAATACCATTCAAGTTAGATACAGGTGCCCACATAAACCTGTTATCTTTTGAAGACTACAAAACATTGGCTGTGAAAAGCAAAATTAATCCTATAAAAACAAAAGTGACAGGATACACTGGAGAACGTGTTCCTGTTAAAGGTGGATGCATCGCAACCTTCAAACACAGAGGCCAGCAAATATATTGCTACTGATCGTGGATACGAGTGTGCAACCAATCCTGGGACTTAAGGCATGTACAAAGCTCGATCTGGTCAAAAGAGTGTTTGTAGTTACATCATCAGATACTGCAAATGATCATGACTTACTCATGGAGGAGTATAAAGACTGTTTCGAAGGACTTGTATGTCTACCTGGAGAACACAAAATACGTGTGGATAAAAGTGTGTCTCCTGTTCTGCATCCTTGTAGGAAAATCCCTTTTGCATTGCGTGGAAAACTGAAAGAGGAACTAGCGTGCATGGAAAAATTAGAGTTCATCAAGAAAATAGATGAGCCAACTGAATGTGTCAGCTCGCTGGTTGTTCTGCAAAAGAAAACAGGTGCTCTGAGAACATGCTTAGACCCAAGGGACTTAAACAAAGCAATCAAAAGAGAACCCTTTAAGTTACCAACCAGAAAAGAAATCATGGCACAGTTTGCTGAAGCTAAATGGTTCAGTAAACTAGACGCTTCGTCAGATTTCTGGCAGCTGAGGCTGGACAAGGAGAGTTCGAAGCTGTGCATGTTTAACACACCTGAGGGCAGGTACAGGTTTCTTCGTCTCCCGTATGGTATCTTATCAGCGCTTGAAGTCTACCATAAGACTATTCATATGATCTTCGAGCACATACGAGGAGTAGAGACAATGATGGATGACATCATAGTCTGGGGGTTGAATCATGAAGAATGTGACGAAAGACTGAGACAAGTGCTAGACAAGACAAGGGAAGTGAACCTGAAGCTTACCAAAGACAAATGTGAGTTTGGAGTGAAAACACTTACCTTATCAGTGAAGAGGGGGTGAAGCCTGACCCGAGAAAAACGTCATGTGTGTGTGTAACACTCCCGCCCGCACCCGCAAAACTCGGAGAATTTATGCCCGCACAATAATAGAGATGCATTAATTTTGTGTCTTCTCCCGTCCCGCATGAGAAAACACGTCATTGTATATGTTAGGGAGAAGATGCAGGGAAAGGAGGAAGGAGCAGAGGATGAGGGGACAGGCGGACAGTGGAGCGAGGTGATTGTTATAGCGAATACAACCCTGACGGGGTGATCAGGACATCGAAATGAAGCGTGAATCTTGAATCAGCCGTATATAAAGATGTAGAGAGCATAGACCGTATATAAAGATGTAGAGAGCATAGACCGTATATAAAGATGTAGAGATCATAGACCATATATAAAGATTTAGGATCATAGACCGTATATAAAGATTTAGGATCATAGACCGTAAATAAAGATGCAGCGATCATAGACCGTGTATAAAGATGTAGAGATCATAGACCGTATATAAAGATGTAGCGATGGCGCTCACCAGATCTGCTGCCATTGCTTGTATTGGAGGACAGAAGTTGCTCCACATTTCCCCACTTGTTGCCACAGCTGATAAATTATCCGGACTTCTTTCAGCGGATTGATTGATAGCTGTCCTTTAGAGTGAACAGAACTGCGTCCATGGCAACGCTCTGCTTTTGCATGGCAACGGTGTGTTAAACGTAGCAACGGTCTGTTATAAAGAAATAACAGACCGCATTCTACATTTTGTTTGAATATTTTATTTCGAGCTAAAGAAGAAAGAAAAACAGAAATATATATATACATAATACAAGAAAACAAGAAAAAAAGAAAAAAATAATTTACATTACAGCTCGAAAAGGAGTGGGAAGAAGACAAGCTTATTGACTCCCACCCCTGTTCATAAACTTAAATAACAATAACTAACAACACTGCATTTTTCTTACCATTTTACAAAACAACTATCAACCGAGTTGGTTACATATTAACAAATGCGACACTGCATTATACCAGGTCAACATTCACAGTATCTCACACGCTACAACCAGTGTATTATTTCTGTCTTCCATACAGAATTCATTACCATGTTGGCATTACCGTTATTCACCATCACCACTACAACCCATATAACATTACTCTGTATCAAAGTGTTTGAATGATACATAAAATACTCCACATTTATTCATGAAAGGTACAGTAATCACAGACTGATTGATGCTCATGATAACAAGAATAATCTTAATGATATGTGTTAAAAGCGATTCGTGGCTCGTGGCTTTTCTGTCTTTTTCTTCTTTTCTGTGACTGGACCTGCTGCCAGAGGGGAGCAGCCCCAGAGCAACTGGACCATCATTTGTTAAGTGTCCTATTCTATGCATTAAAAGAGACAAATTTTAGGAGTCTGCAGCCAGAAGAGGGTTTCCTCGAGCTGCCGGCCCCCACATGTCTGTCCTATACTATGGGTTATGTTTGAATGCGGAGTACATAGATATGTGCATGTTTTACTTCGAAGAATTTAGTTCCTTTATATTACCATCAGCATCAATAGCAGTACTGCTGTCTGAATCGATTGAGTTTGATTCTAAGAATAATCCACCGATTGTTAGGTATTAATCCTAGACTGTTACATTTAAAGTTTAAAGTTAAAATAGTGATGATAACAACACAACAGCAATAGCAATAACAATGGCAATAACAACTGTAATAGTATAAGAGTAACAGCCGCAATATACTTCATTATTAGTTAGATCTAACCTTTAAAGTATACAGCACTTTGTGACACCCTTTCGCAATCAAGTACCCATTTCCTCCTTCTGGTACTTTGACCATACCATTTTTTTATATATTGATTTGAAATGATGAATATTTGGACATTGTTTATATTCTGCCCCCAATTTATTCCAGAGTTTAACTCCACATACAGACACACACATACTTTTCCTAGTGGAAGACACTGCTTGAACCTTAAAGTTATCACACCCCCTCAGGTTATATCTCCCTTCTGTGCGTTTAAAAAGCATTTGTATCCTTGCAGGTAGCACATTTTTGTTGGCTTTAAACAGAAGTTGGGCAGTAGAGAAATCAACTAAATCATGCATTTTTAACAGTTTAGACTGCAGAAATAATATATTAGTGTGATCATAATATCCTACTTTATGTATAATTCTTACAGCCCGTTTTTGGAGTATAACAAGGGGGTGTAATGAGCTTTTATAGTTATTGCCCCAAACTTCTACACAGTAGTTTAGATATGGCAAAACTATTGAACTATATAACAATAATAATGCATTGTAATTTAAGAAAAACTTTGCTTTGTTAATGATTGAGATACTTTTGGAGACTTTACCTTGTATGTGTCTTATGTGTGGTTTCCAGCTTAATTTACTGTCAATTGTGACTCCTAAGAATTTAATTTCTGATACTGTATCTAAAACTACACCGTCTATATTTACTGAGTCTGGTTTCCCATTATAATTACTGAAAAACATTACTTTTGTTTTATTTAAGTTGAGGGACAATTTATTAATGTCCATCCATGTTTTTAATTTCCTTAGTTCACAGTTTATGTTAGTTACTAAATTACTATAATTGTCATTGGAATAGAAGACGTTTGTGTCATCTGCGAAAATCACTAATTTTAATAATTTAGACACATTAAAAATGTCGTTAATATATAAATTGAAAAACTTTGGGCCTAAGACAGATCCCTGTGGGACCCCACAACCAATGTCCAAATAACCTGATGTAAACTCCCCCATCTTCACATACTGTTGTCTCCCGGTTAAATAGCTTTGAATCCAGCTCAAAGCCACTCCCCTTACGCCATATCTGTCTAATTTTTTTAATAATATAGAATGATTTATTGTATCAAATGCTTTTTTCAAGTCAATGAATATTCCAGCTGCATGTTTCTTTCCCTCTAAGCTATTAGTAATCTCTTCTATTGCATCGATGATGGCCATTGTAGTTGACCTTGTTGCTCGAAACCCATATTGACTTTCATTAATTAGTTTATGCTTATCTATGAAATTATCCATTCTACTGTTATAAAGTTTCTCTAAGATTTTGGAAAACTGGGGGAGCAGAGAGACAGGTCTGTAGTTAGTGAAGATGTGTTTGTTCCCATTTTTATGTACAGGTATAACTTTTGCAATTTTCATTTTATTTGGAAATGTTCCTGTTTTAAACGATAAGTTGCATATGTAGGTTAATGGTTTAACAATACTATATATAATTTGTTTAACTAGTGTCATATCTATATCAAAACAGTCTGTAGACGATTTGTTCTTACACCCGTTAATGACATCTATTATTTCTGTTTCAGTTACTCCAGACAAAAACATCGTTTTTGAATTAATGTCTATCAATGACTCCATTTCGTTGTTACTACACTCCGGAATCTCTGCTGCTAGATCCGGTCCAACATTTACAAAAAAACTATTAAAACTTTCCACAATATCATTCATATTATGGTTGTCATTGATCCCATCAGTGAAATAGTTTGGATATGAATTATTTTTTGCATTACCCTTGATTATAGTGTTTAGTATTCCCCATACCCCTTTCATGTTGTTCTTGTTTGTATATAATAGATTGGTATAATATAGTTTCTTAGCCTTCCTTAATATATTGGTCAGTTTATTTTTATATGTTTTATATCTACTTTCAGAATCCTCTGTTCTTAGTCTAATGAATTGTCTATATAGAGTGTTTTTCTTCTTACAAGCATTTTGTAAACCCTTGGTTAGCCACGGACATTTTGTCATTTTTCTGTTTTTACTGGATTGCTGAATTGGACAGTTTTTATTGTATGCTATACTAAAAATTTCCATGAAAGTATCGTAAGCACTATCTACATCATTCTTGTTATATACCTCGTTCCAATCTTGTTTTTTTAAGTCACTATAGAGTGAATAAATTGAATCCTCAGTTCTTGCTCGTTTATAAAAATATTTTTGAGGTGATTTTTGATCTAACCCATTATCATCATATACCGTGAATACGGGCAGATGATCCGTTATATCACAAACCATTAGGCCGCTGACATTTGTGAACTGCATATTATTAGTGAAAATGATGTCAATGAGGGTAGCACTGCTCGCTGTTATTCTGCTAGGTCTTGTGATAGTTGGGTATAAACTCATACTGTACATCCTATTAATATACTCATCAGTTGTCTTATGTTTATTTGGATTTATCAAATCGATGTTAAAATCCCCACAGATAAATAATACCTTGTTACTCAATTCTGAGAATGTTTTTTCTGCCCAATTTGTAAATATTTCCACGCATGAGCCTGGTGACCTGTATAAACAACTAACTATTATGTTTTTCTTTTTTTCATTGATAATTTCTATTGATAAGCATTCAAGCAAGTTGTTTATTGATGCTGTCATGTTTTTTAATATTTTGAATTTAAATTTGTTGAGGACATATATAGCAACTCCTCCTCCCCCTTTATTGGTTCTGTTTACATAGTTGAATGTATAATTGTTTAGCTCAAATACAATGCCTTTATCCTCATTAAACCATGTTTCTGATAATGCAATGATACTAAATGGATTCTCAAACTGTTGTAAGTATTCTTTGATTGCATCGAAATTCGCGTACATGCTTCTACTATTGAAATGAATAATTGAGAATTTCCCTTCTTTTTTAACAGAGATGTTAAATTCATTCTCAGTGTAGTATTTGCAATTACTTGCGTTAGATGTTAAGAACAGGTTATCTGGGTCTAACTGATCTTCCAAGTCCAGTGCATTATGTTCGGTGTACTCTGAAGCTTTCAGCTCCAAGAGCTCACAGTCCAAAATCCTTTGCTGTAATCCTAGGTCACTGCCATCAGTAGCATATGATGTATGATTGAACGTCATTGTATGAGTATATACAGTACATCACAGGACATGTGAAATTATTTGTTTTTACATACCAAAATCCATACATTTCCCCCGGTGTTTAAACTTGATTTGGTGTACTGGTGCGCGGACGTACAATGAGTTTATCATATCGCAAGAAGGCTATGTCCCCCCTTTCCCTGGCAGCTCTCAGCTCCGGCATCAGCTCTTTTCGTTTCCTTTTAATGGAGTCCGTGTAGTCCTCGTTTATGTAGATTTTCGTTCCTTTAAGTTGTTTAGCGCGCTGCAGGATTGCTTCTCGATCCTTCCAACGCAGTAGTTTGGCGATGATAGGTCTCGGCCAGTCTCTCCCGCCAGGTTTCCCTACGCGATGGGCTCTCTCCATTTCCACCGGGTGTTGTAGTTGTAGTTTCTCCCTCAGCAGTTGTTTGATTTTTTCCTCTGCGTCAGCCCAGGTCTCCCCAGGCGACTCCAACACTCCCTCAAAGACAAGGTTTTTTCTGCGGCTCTGTCCCTCCAGATACTCCAGTTTATCCGTGATGACGTGCAGATTGTCACATACTTTATAGAAATCGTTATGTAGTGTGTCCGTGCGCTCAGCGAATTTCCTTTTCTCTTCTTTTATAGTGTCCACCTCATCTTGCGTGAACTGCAGGCTTGTTTTTAGCTCTTGAATGTCCTTTAACTGTGAATCCATGCGGGTGTTTGTTGATTCCATGATGAGTTTTATGAATCCTTTGAAGTTTTCCTGCTGTTGTTGAATTAATTCCCTGAACATGAGCCTCTGCTGCTCCATGAGTTCAGTGACTCGACTGAGGCTTACATAGTCCTCTTCCGCCGCCAAATCTGGTAGTTGCTTCACCTCTATTTTTGTCGGTCTTGGCATTTTGATATCGTACAAGCCTATATCAAAGCTTGTGACTGTGACTTGAAATTGAGGTTTTAGCAGCACTAAAGAAGTAAATGTTAGAGTCATCTGTAGCTCACAATGGGCTGTTCCATGATAAACCAAAACAGTCTGCAAAAGACAGAACTGTGTTCCCTCTCTCTTTCTCTCTCAATGGATACTGCACCAAGCATTAGGCTCGTTCGAGATGAGCCAGGTCTGCGCAGAATCGATCACCGGCGATCGCCGCCCGTTGCATGCCGGTTAGATTTGTGTTGAACATTAGAATTCAACCAAGCCATGTAATAAATATGTATATCTCTGGTGTATGCTGGTGTGGGGGGTTCCAGGCTACATCTCGATCCCCTACAGTTTATTTTTTAGCAGCCTGCTCCCGCCCACAGCAAAGTTCAAACCGCCCGCTCCCGCAAGATTTGCGTTGGGTCCTGCGGGAACCGGCGGGACCCAATCCCATTGCAGGCCTCTACTTAGAACTCTCCCCACCCAGATTGGGTTGTATCGGCCTGCCTCCCTCTAATTTGATTATGTGATTGATTACTGATGACTGATAGCTGAAGGCTCTGGCTCCCGTTGTACTTTTAGAGACTCTAGGAATCACAAGTAACTCGGCATTGTGGGAGCGCAATGCTCTAGTGGGACAATAAGGTACTATGAGCTCTTTAAGATATAATGGTGCTTGACTGTTTAGAGCTTTGTAGGTCAGGAGAAGGATTTTAAATTCAATCCTGAATTTTACAGGAAGCTAATACAGGTGAAATATGATATCTTTTCTTAGTTCTTGTCAGAACACTGACATCCTGATAATAAGGAATTACAGTAGTCCAGCCTGGAAGTAACAAATGCATGGACTAGTTTTTTTCAGCATCGTTCTGAGACAGGATGTTCCTAATTTTGGCAATGTTACACAGGTGAAAAAAGGCTGTTCTTGAGGTTTGTTTTAAGTGGGCGTTAAAGGATAGATCCTGATCAATCAAACAGCACAATCACCTCAGTTTTGTCTGAATTTAACATCAGAAAATTGTAGGTCATCCATGCTTTTATATCTTTGATGCTTGGAGTTTAGTTAACTGACTGGTTTCGTCTGGCTTAATTGATAGGTATAGTTGGGTGTCATCTGCATAACAATGAAAATCAATTGAATGTTTCCTAATAACATTGCCTAGGGGAAGCATATATAAGGTAAATAGAATCAAGAATCGTCATTCATCTATAAGCGATATCACCAAATGGGCTCAGGACTAGTTTGGCAAACCTTTGTCAAGTACCACAATATGTAGTTACAGCCACAAATGCCAGTTAAAACTGTAATGTGCCAAAAGGAAGCTCTATGTTAACAGTGTCCAGAAGCGCCATCGACTTCTCTGGGCTCGGAGGCATCTGGGATGGACCATCACACAGTGGAAACGTGTACTGTGGTCAGATAAATCAGTATTTCAGGTATTTTTTGGGAGAAATGGATGCCGTGTGCTCCGGACCAAAGAAGAAAAGGATCATCCAGACTGTTATCAGCAACATGTCCAAAAGTCAGGGTCTGTCATGGTATGGGGTTGTGTCAGTGCCCTTGGCAAAGGTAACTTGCACTTCTGTGATGGCACCATTAATGCTGAAAAGTACATAGAGATTTTGGAGCACAATATGCTGCCTTCAAGAAGACATCTTTTCCAGGGACGTCCATGCATATTTCAACAAGATAATGCAAAACCACATTCTGCACACATTACAAAGTCCTGGCTGCGGAAGAAGAGGACACGGGTAATTGACTGGCCTGCCTGCAGTCCCGACCTGTCTCCAATAGAGAATGTGTGGCGCATTTTGGAGCCCCGTACTGTTGCCCACCTTAAGACTTGTTTGCAGCAAGAATGGGACAAAATTACACCTGAAACACTTCATCACTTGGTGTCTTCAGTCCCTAAATGTCTTTTAAGTGTTGTGAAAAGGAATGGCAACATCACAAAGTGGTAAATGCTTTACTGTTCCAATTTTTTTTAAATGTGTTGCAAGAACCAAAATAGGAATTTTTTTTTTTTTTTTTTAAAAACAAACAATAAAAATCATGAGGAACACATTCAATTATGTGCTGTTGTATTGTCTGCAATGAAATACAAGTCAAAGTACATTTAGAAATCACTACATTCTTTTTTTATTTGTGTTTTCCATACTGTCCCAACTTTTTCTGATTTGGGGTTGTACTAACTAACAAACAAAAGGATATATATAGTACTATAATACTCTATAATACTTTTAATCTTTAGTTGTCTTCTTCATCCTCTTTGTCTGCCCATCCATATTTTGCTGTATGTGCCAGCTTTGCACACGGTGCACTCCGCCTCCCAATTGTCCCGACCGGGACGGTACGTGGGAAACTTTTTTTGCAGTTTAACTGTGAAGCTGCACGCTTCGGCATTTTTTGTCCAATGCTGCTCGCTGACTGCTCTGCTCCCAGTGTATGTGTGCCGCATCGCAGAGCCGCCCACAAGGCAGCCTCTCGGGAATTACGCCACGCGACAAGGTACCGTAGTATTGTGTGTAACGCGCCAGTCAATTTAAGTACACGCTTTTGGTTCTATGAAAAACAGTAAAAACCTGACATTTTCATGAATTTATAAAAGCCCCCTGTGAGCGTGAGCTGTTTGTTGAGAAGAAGGTAAAAAAGTCACTCCAACTTAAGATAAAAAAGTCAACTTCTCTCCTTCTGTTCAAGATTTATTTCCAAGCTTGTTCCTCAAAGAAGGATAGGAAGACATTTGCTTATTTCACCTTCAACAGTGCATAACATAATTAAAAGATTCAAGGAATGTGGAGGAATTTCAGTGCGTAAAGGACAAGGGCGCAAGCCTAAGCTGAACAACCGTGATCTCCAATCCCTCAGGCGGCACTGCATCAAGAATCGTCATTCATCTATAAGCGATGTCACCACATGGGCTCAGGACTACTTTGGCAAACCTTTGTCAAGTATCACAATATGTAGTTACAGCCACAAATGCCAGTTAAAACTGTACTGTGCCAAAAGGAAGCCCTATGTTAACAGTGTCCAGAATCGCCGTCGACTTTTCTGGGCTCGGAGGCATCTGGGATGGACCATCACACAGTGGAAACGTGTACTGTGGTCAGATGAATCCGTATTTCAGGTATTTTTTGGGAGAAATGGACGCTGTGTGCTCCGGACCAAAGAAGAAAAGGATCATCCAGACTGTTACCAGCAACAAGTCCAAAAGCAGAGGAGGATTTTAAATTCAATCCTGAATTTTACAGGGAGCAATGCAGAGAAGCTAATACAGGAGAGATATGATCTCTTTTCTTAGTTCTTGTCAGAACACGTGCTGCAGCGTTCTGGATCAGCTGGAGAGTCTTAAGTGACTTGTTTAAGCTTCCTGATAGTAAGGAATTACAATAGTCCAGCCTGGAAGCAATGAATGCATGGACTAGTTTTTCAGCATCGTTCTGAGACAGGATGTTCCTTATTTTGGCAATGTTACGAAGATGAAAAAAGGCTGTTCTTGAGGTTTGTTTTAAGTGGGCAATAAAGGATATATCCTGATCAAAAATAACTCCTAGATTTCTGACAATAGTGCTGGAGGCCAGGGCAATACCATCCAAGGTAGCTATATCTTTAGATAGTAAGTTTCGAAGTTGTTTAGATCACAGCACAATCACCTCAGTTTTGCTTGAGTTTAGCATCAGAAAGTTGTGTCATCCATGATTTTATATCTTTGATACATGCTTGAAGTTTAGCTAACTGACTGATTTCATCTGGTTTGATTGATAGGTATAATTGGGTGTCATCTGTATAACAGTGAAAGTTAATTGAGTTTTTGATGCCGTTTTGATGCCGTATGCCAGCACAAGGTCGAGGGTGTGGTTTAAACAATGAGTGGCCTTATGCACACTCTGACTAAAACCAATTGAATCTAATAGTAAGTCGAAAGCAATGTTCGTACGTGTAACATAGTTGAATAGGTTCAGGTTAAATTCTACTAAATTGGCACAACTGCACCATCTACTGTTAAAAGCCGTACCTGCTTTGAGTACTTGTAGTGCAGCATTATGGGAAATTCCTCACAGTAACAGAGGATTTCCAACGAGGTAACATGTCTGTGAATGCTTGTGGACAATATAGCATTAACTACTTGAAAAGCAATTAAAAGTTGACCCAGTTTGTTTGGTTGGATATAATAATTGTCTGAAATTAATTTGACAGAGCATGCTAGCTGTTGTCCTTTGAGATGAGCATTGACGCACTGTTGTCTTCCATTGTAAATGCAGGCAGAGGCTGAATAAACTGGCTGTTACCAACCCGACTGGCTCAGAGTGATACACAAGACATCCCACATAGGTCACATACGCATACAGCACATGATAATCAGGCTGCAGAAATATGACGTGCACATGAAATACACACAAGGGAAATACATGTACACTGCAGACTGTGAAGAAATAATAAAAGCTAACATGTGCTTAAGTTCAACAAAATGAGTCACACCAAGGCCATGAGTAAATGCAATCATTAATACTAACTTTCTATATCACATTATCATAATATAAACAATTAGTAATAATGATTTCCTGGTTTATATGATCAATCAGTTTTAATAACTTTCTTTCTATGTAATGGAATGTTTCAATTTGATTTCAGTGTACTCATGGTGCAGATAAAGGGTTAACACAGAGCACAGAAGGAGATCCTCCAATGAGGATTTTCAAAAACCTGTTGCTAGGGAGTCCAAGGGGAAGATGTGATGTTGGGCAAAGCCCACAGAGGGCCGTCCTCCTGGTAAATGTCCACTTTGGAAAGTACCGAAGATGACGTCATCTGAACTTTTGAACTCAGCTACACTGTAAGAAATGTCCGTAAATATACGGTACAATGTACCGTATTAATGTGAAGGAATTTTCCGTAATATTTTTTTACAGGACTTTTAACTGTATTTTTAAAAAACACATTGCATTGTGGGAGCATGAAGCACCGTTACGCGCTAAAGTCTGAATCTCTGAAAGAAGAAGCGGTCATCAATGGACGTTCAGTTTCATCTTCGGAGTTGGAGAAAGGTACAAATTATATTTTCTTTAACTAATATAATATAGTATGTATATAGTTCTGTATAGTTTTAATTGAAAGAGTTGTCCAGTCTGTGTTAACCTGTCTTTTACGTCTTACGTTACCATTAACATTACCGGATAGTAGTAGCTAGCCAACCAGTTAACCGTTGTCTCACTAACTGGTGTTAAACGGGCTAAAGTTACCATATAGCCCCAGCCTCAGTCTATCCACCTATTCAGCCATGATACACAAACGAACGAGCCATCTGTTTTGGCTAGCTAGTTGGGCCGGCTAAAGATAGTTAACCGGCTAACGCCAGTTAACGAGTGCCGTCATGTTGGCTTGTAATGTCTGTGAATTTAAATGCGTGTCATTGACAGAATACCTGAAGCACTGCAGATCACACAGACATCTTAATAATGTACTTTTGTCATGTGGCCATAAAGATTGTGGAAGAAAGTTTTCCTTATTCAACTGCCTTGCTGTTCACATGTCACGAACACACCCAGACCCAGGGATCAGACAAACTTGGAACCGGAGTGTGTCTGTGCAGTTGAAGTGTTTGTTCAATTTTTGCAGCAGAGAATATGCAGATGTTAAACGGCTTGTGTCTCACTTGAGTGACCACATACAAGAGGGTCTGACTGTAACTTGTCCCTTTGATGGATGTTCTAAGACATTTAATATAAAAACATCCTTTTCATCTCATCTGTCCAGATATCACAGAGGGTGGAGTGTCACCCAGATAGCACCTGTTCATCTTTGTGAAGCTGCAGAACAGTATTTTCCAGGTGAGAGGGCACATGTTGCAGAGAATGAAGTAATTGATGTGAGTAATGCAGACCAAAGTAATGATGTTGATGTAAACCAAAGTAAGGCTGCTGAGAGTGGTAAAGTGCAAGATGCCTACACAGAAAATCTAGCTCTGTGTTTCTTTGATATTTTATTTTCCAACAACAGGAGTCAACTGCTGCTGAACTGAGCATCCCAAGCATCCCTTGCATCCTTATCATGGGTATGTAGTCTGTATAATATTTAGGCATGTTATGGATTTCATTTACTCTTATTCATACTCTTTACTGTTAACTCTTACTCTTTACTCTTACTTATTACTCTTTACTCTCTGTGCAAAGTGCCAGTCAATTTAAGCTGCATGCTTAAAAATACTTATGCGTCATCCAGTGTAGATGTAGTGTGTAAAAGTCCTGATAAATATAAAAACCTCCATTTATTTTTAATTGTATTAGTTACTGTAAGATGATGAGGGTTTATTAGTTACTGTAGGATGAGGAGGGTTTATTGTTATTCTTTTTTTCTTAATATTTTCTATCTTCTAATATCTAAGTTAATCTATGTTTAAGGTGATCAACGATTCAAGATTGCTGTCGATCAGGAAGTTGTCAATGACCATATCAACTCCCTCATTGTGGCCCTGAGCTACGCTTTCTTTGTTTTATGTATTAAACATAAAATACCCAAAGGAGATGTCAGTCACCCTGGAATTCATACAAAGGTAAGCAACTCTTTATTTTATGTTTTGAAATGTTATGTATAGAGCATATTGTGTTGCTGTTTATTAAGTTGGACATTGTAAATACACTCACCAGACACTTCATTAGGTACTGTGCAATATAATATACATTCTTCTTTTACAAGGCGTTTACATTTTCAGCTTTTGTTGACATTGTCAGAAAGGTGATGACTATACTTTGTTTATTATTGAGGTCATAGTGAATGTTGATGGTGTACTTGAGTGCATTATATTGAGTGTTGTGTCAAGGTTGCTACAAGGTTTGGACCCAAACGCAGAGAGCAGGCAGGAGTTTGTTGAGCTTGAAGATTTATTAACAAAAAAAACTACAAACAAAAGAGTCCCAAGGTAGGCAAAACTTACTCAAGGAAAATAAACACAAGGAAAGCGAACCAGGAATCGGGACAGAGTAGCCACGACAGGACAAGACGGGACGCAACAGCAAACAGAATACAATGATCCGACACAGGGCAAGGGAAACACAAAGACTAAATACAGAGGATAACGAGGAAACAAGAGGCAGGTGACACAAGGGCTGGGAAACAGGTGGAAAACATCAGGCAATCACAAGAGCGGGAAAAACCAAAAGACAGGAAGTAAAACCAGACAAGACTAGGGAGAAAAACCAGACTTCAAAATAAAACAGGAAACAAAACATAAACAGAACAGGGAACAGAACTAAACGCAGGTCACTGGATGAAATAAACATGACAGGAAACATACAGAAACAACAGGCAACAGAAACAGAACAAAATACAAAGCAAAACACTGAAACCATAACAGTACCCCTTCCTCAAGGGGCGGATACCAGACGACTCAAAAACAAACAACAACCCAAGGAGGGCGAGAGAGTCCGGAGGAGGAAAAAAGAAGGTCGCCGGGGCACAGAGAACGGAGGAACCTGGGGACACAGGGCACGGAGGGATCTGGGAGAACAGGGAACAGAAGGAACTGGGGACACAGGGCACAGAGGGCACTGGGGACACAGGGAACGGAGGGCACTGGGGGCACAGGGAATGGAGGGCACTGGGGGCACAGGGAACAGAGGGCACTGGGGACACAGGGAACAGAGGGCACTGGGGACACAGGGAACAGAGGGCACTGGGGACACAGGGAACAGAGGGCACTGGGGACACAGGGAACAGAGGGCACTGGGGACACAGGGAACAGAGGACACAGGGCACTGGGGAACAGGGAACAGAGGGCACTGGGGACACAGGGAACAGAGGGCACAGGGGACAAAGGGAACAGAGGGCACTAGGGACACAGGGCACTGGGGACACAGGGAACAGAGGGAACTGGGGACACAGGGCACTGGGGCACAGGGGACAGAGGGCACTGGGGCACAGGGAATGAAGAGCGCTGGGGCACAGGGAGCAGAGGGCACAGGGAACGAAGAGCGCTGGGGCACAGGGAACGAAGAGCGCTGGGGCACAGGGAACAGAGAGCGCTCGGGACTCAGGGACTGGGAGCTGGGCAGTGAGGACACACGGGACTGGACAGAC
The DNA here is from genome assembly GCA_023631565.1 of Gymnocephalus cernua. Lineage (NCBI taxonomy): Eukaryota > Metazoa > Chordata > Actinopteri > Perciformes > Percidae > Gymnocephalus > Gymnocephalus cernua. The sequence continues at coordinate 3,778,469 of CM042428.1, read as the reverse complement.
TTGGACGAGACAGACAAGACAAAACAAACTCGGACTTAGGGGCAGGGAAGGTAACAGGGACGCGGACCGTGAGGGGGACAGAGACGGGCACATTGACGGGAACAAGGACGGGTACGGTGACATAGACAAAAACGGGTACGGAGATTGGGACGGGGACGGGCACAGTCACAGGGACAGGGAAGGGCACGGTTACAAGGACTGAGACGGGCACGGTAATAGGAATGGGGACGGGCACGGTGACAGGGATGGAGATGGTTGATCAAAAATATATATTCTAAAATATATAACAGCTGTAATAACTATATATATTTTTTGATGGACCATTAAAAATGGAACTGTGTCATCCATCAACCTTTGGAGTGAACATTGCTTTTGTCTGATCAGTGTGCAAACTTTTCCTGCTTTCTTCTGGACCCTGGAGTTTACTGAAGTGGCTGGTGAGTGTATAGTGTAAGGCCGGTTACACACTGGATGCGTGGCGTGAGCGTGTCAGCTGCGTGGCGTGTCCATTTATATTTCAGCTCCCATGTTAACAGGTTAGAGCGTGCACACTGCCTGTGTGACACGCACGTTTCAGGCACGGCTCGAGCCGCGCCAAAACAATTATTTTCAAATATTGCACCTGTCAATACAGAACGAAATATTCTGTAGCCTATTTTTCCGTCAATACTGCTGACATGGTCTTTGCTGTAATCAGATCAGTATATATATCATATTTATGTTTATCATGATATTTAACTTTATCAATGGGAAACATCCATGTGTCTAGACAAGGCTAGCAGCAGCAGCGCTACGTCAGACACGTTTCTGGTGTGCAAAGACATAGAAATCGGCACGCAGCCGCCACGCAACTGACACGCCACCCTCGCGGCACGCAGGCAGTTTGTAACCGGCCTAAGACGTATTTCAGCTGACAAACTCACATGCCTGAGATGCATCATTAAGTTGTAGCATTATCAATGCAATAGCTGAATTGGAAAGTATTAAGTATGGCAATTTGATCATTTCTGATCATTGGTCTGCATGTTACTGTCAGTTTCATTTAGGGATGGGGCTGATCCGATCCAGTATCGGTATCGGGACCAATACCAGCAAAATTCAGGTATCAGATTTTCCCGATCCAACCTGCGGAGATTTCCGATACCACGAGCCATGTCTGCACTTTAACGTTGTCTGCTGAAATGGCTCCAAAAGTGATTCCTGCCGGCTGGTCTGCTGGTTGGCTGCAAACTGTGGAATAGTTTTCCTGAACGGAGGCTCAATGAGACACAGAGTTATGAGACACGTCCCCGCTCAGGAAATCCATTCCTCAGTTGGCAGCCAGCTAGCAGGATAGTAGCATGAGCAGCATTGTGGCTAGCTCAATGCTATCCTGTGTGTCCGCTGTTTGGAAATACTTCACAGTGGAAACACCGCAGAGCAAGACAGCAAAATGCAAAAAACAAAACAGGACTTTCACAACCGTCTGTCCCAGTGTTGTCGCTGGCTTGTGCCAGCCAGTGTGCTTGATTTGCGCTGTTCATACACTGTTTTATTGATTGTGTGTTTGTGTGTGTGTGTGTGTGTGTGTGTGTGTGTGTGTGTGTGTGTGTGTGTGTGTGTGTGTGTGTGTGTGTGTGTGTGTGTGAGAGAGAGAGATTTTTACACTTGCACTTTTCTTATATTTCAAGACTCAAGTATTTGACATTTTGGGAATGTAATAAATATTGACATGACAATCAATTTGAAACCCTTACAGTTGCATATCCGTTTTCAGAATGAGATTTTTCCTGTTTTTCTGACTTCCTTTTCTGACCTTATACTTACCTTAAGTTGCCTTTTGGGACATACATGCATACGTACGTCCATATCATACTTGCCCGTTGAGAGGAGTTTATTTCAGCATCATATAAAATCAACAATAATGATAATAATAATAATATTAAAGCAAACACAGCTCTGGTATCGGAATAGTATCGGTATTGGACGATATCCAAATTCAGGTATCGGGATCGGATCGGAAGTGAAAAAATGTGGATCGGTGCATCCCTAGTTTCATTCATTTCATTACTTGTGTAGCTAAAAAACTAATTCTTTTCTTTAAGAGTTTTCCTGGGAATAAATCCAGAGCGAGGGTCAAAGGCTGAGAAGAAGGGGACCAAACACCAGCACATTCCTCCAAGTTGCTGAAGTTCCTGTTTGAACTAAACAACTTCGAGAATCCATGGATGGTAACTTGAGCTGTTTTACTGTTGATGATAATTTTTGCCATGTATTTGGAAATGTTTAAAAGAAAGTTGAAAAGTTGTTTTACTTGTTTGTGACCACCTTTTGGTGCAGCACCATTATCTTCATGTTATTAATGAATGTATCAATACAGGACTTAGAGAAGAGAGAGATTAGTTAAAGGGGGAAAAATGAGTAATATCCCGAAAGATGGAGGAAGAGAGTTAGACTGTGAGTTTTTCTGTGATTGTTGCGGACAAAAATCCTTGATTATGCGGCACGTTTTCTTAAAAAATGCGATGGAATATGCGGGATATTTATGCAATTTTATGCGATGAAATTGCGGAAACTTGCATACACTGCGGTTTGATGAAAAAGAGAAAAAAAGTGATTCCCCCAACACCGTGTTCTCAGTAGGTGAAATTACGTCACTTCATAACGTTCCCATGGCAACAGGGGAAAATGGCTGCTCTTGTGTGAAGTAAACGCAACATTTTTCAACTTTCTGCTGAGATATATGTGACTTTTTTGCAACAAAAATGCGGGGATTATGAAATCATGCAAACCCCGCATATTTTGCGTGGAAATCGGCAATTTATATGGCGCCGTATTTGAAAAAATGCGGTCCCCCGCATAAACATGCAGACTTTGGCTGATTATGCATTGAATTCTGCAATCGCATAATCGCGTTTTTCTGGAGGGACTGGATATAATGCTAAGAAAAAAATGTTTTTAAAGTCAGAACAACAGCAGGAAGCACACAGTTACACAGGAAGAAGGCAGACTGTGTAGACCAACAAGCAGAGATATGTACAACATGCTAAAACATAAACCACCTTAAACTGAGGTTTGAACTAAACAACGTCGAGAATCCATGGTAATTTGAGCTGTTTTACCGTTAATGATGATTTTTTTGCCATGTGTTTGGAAATATTTAAAAGAAAGTTGAAAAACTGTTTTACTTGTTTGTGACCACCTTTTGGTGCAGCACCATTATCTTCATGTTATTAATGAATGTATCGTTGTTTACTCTGTTGCTATTTAAACAATCTTCTACAAAATGAGTACTTCTTAATGGTGCTTTGCACGTAGTTCAATGAATTGTCATTGAATGTATTGTTTTAGTCTACGTGTTTAAAGCTATACAAAACATTGAATGAACTAGGGATGCCCCGATCACTTCATAATCTTCCTCTCCATTCGCCTATGAACAAATATTAAGAATTCTCAGATCTCATATGATGATCCATTGGGCCATCCCTAGAATGTACTTTATGAATCGTAGTTTTAATGTTTTAAATGTGTTTTATTCTGTTCTATTCTGCTGTTTTAAAGAAAAAAGTCTGATCCAAAAACATGGTGCTTTGCATATTGTTATATAATAACAAAATACTTTGTAAAAAAACTTGTCATTTAAAAATGTAGCCATTGAATGCACTTTTATGCATATCCTTCATGGCATAAAAAATAAACGTGCAATTTATATATGTTGTGGTGATTGTATTTGATCATGTTGCTGTATTAGATTACATTATCTGTTCTAAGATTAACAGAAGTGTCTGTGAATGAACAGAGAATATACTGTAAATCTACAGAATTATCCGTTTTAGGATTAACAGAAGTGTCTGTGAATTAACAGAATATACTGTAAATCTACAGATTTATCCGTTTTAGGATTAACAGAAGTGTCTGTGAATAAACAGATAATATACTGTAAATCTACGGAATTATCCGTTTTAGGATTAACAGAAGTCTCCGTGAAATAACGGATAAATTCCTGGTAATTTTCTGCCAGGACTTTATCCGTTTTTTACGGATTTTTTTTTTACAGTGTAGGTTTCTGTCAAGTCAGCAATCTCCCGCTGTGCAGAAAACTGGCACATTGCCAGCTCTTTGTGTAGAAGGATGATGTGTGAGTAAGCTATATTTGAAAATATGGGAAGGATTGACACACATAATAAACATGCCAGTCGAATGCTTAAGGAACATACATTATATATTTACTTTTAGTTTGAACTTTTAACCAGTTTTGACATATTTAATACAACATTTAAAAACAAGGTATATAATGTTTCAAGGAGAATCCCTCCCATCAGGAGACGTCTGGAAAAGCCATTGGACACACAAAACAGATCTGACAGCTGCCGGAACCAATGAGAGAAGACCGCGCCCAAGTAGAATAGTATTTAAACTGTTAAGACAAAAGAATCGGGGTGCAGTTTGCAGAGCTTTAAGAGCGAAGTAAACTGTTGCCCACAGCTGTGTATCCTGTACCCTTTTCTGCTTTATTGCTTGGAAATAAATCTTGAACAGAAGATCTTGAACACGCTCACAGATTTGGTGACCCCTGGACGCGATTGAGAGAAAGGATTGCGACATGTGAACAGACGGCGGTGTACTCCAGTACTTGCACAAAAGGGCCCAAGAGAAAGAAAAGGTGAGCAGAGACCTGTTTAACCGAAAATCTGCATAGTCAAATAGGATTTTTTTGTAGGTGCAAGTGCTGGAGAGAAATTCCAAAATTTTAACACAAATTCTAATTGGTGAAAATAAATGATAAGGATAACATTTAAAGCTATATGTTAAAAGCAATAAGGTAGAATATCCATTTGTGTGTTTTTTTAAGACTATAGAAGTGTAAAATCCGGATCCGATGGAAAGCCTCTGTTGAGAGGTCTGAGTCAGGCTCGGGTAGAGTAGAAATCCTCTGAGGGAGGCCCAGTTGTGAACTGGAATTAAAAATAATAAAAGAAATAAAGACCGGTCAGAGACCGGCCCGTTATTACGGTCAGGATTGCGGATGGATTACATGCATGTAGTGACGACTTATGCATAGTCCCATACTGGCGTTCTAAGATTTCAACCAAAAAAAAGGATAACGCTCTAGGAGCAGGTAGATTTAGTTTAATAAGGCCAGAGGGACTGGCATGTTCTGGAAACGGTTGGATTAAGAAAAAGTGTGTGTCTTTGGGAAAAAAGTAGGCAGGTTTTTGTGTGAATGTATCTGATGGTATCTTAATGCTGGGTGTAAGACGCCAGCTGAGTTTTTAGTTTTTTTTCTGAGTAGATAAGTGAGGCCGGCTGCGTGTGTGTCCGCGTACCCTAGTGTGTGTATGACAGAGAGTCAAGAGACACTGTGTGTGAGCGAAGCACAGCAGAACAGAGAGAAAAAGATCCAGTCTAGGAGTGACTGAAAGTTTAAGGGTTAAACTTTGTTTTATGAGGCAAATAAAACGCGTGGTCATTTAAGGGACATGGCTAATAGAGTCGAGAAGTGACCAAAAGTTTAAAGGATGAACTTTGTTTTGCCGAGGGAAGGCAAAGAGCGCGCGTAGTCATTAGGAAAAATATATATTGTTTGTCTTGTGTGTAGGAAGTGTGAAGAAATGTGCTTAAAAGCTGGTTTTCCTAAATAAACTGACAGCATTTAAAGTGCAAAAGTAGTAAGGCCTAAAAAGTGCATAAATGCTGGTTTTCCTAAATAAACTGACAGCATTAAAGTGCGACAGAAGTAGGCTAACGCCTGTCAGAGAACAGGTGGTTAATAGTGAAGCTCCGCTTTTCTTTTGATGCAGCGCCGCTGGTGAGTGATCGCGGCTGCAGGAGGCGCCAGAGTTTACAAAAAAGAATAAAAAGGAGAATAAAAGAAAATGGATATGTGTACATGTATATATACATAGACGTATATTTCTGTGGTTCTGTGTGCGTATACATTTATTTTTATATATATATATATATATATATATATATATATATACATATATGAAAAAATAGGAACAGGAAAGTCCAGGAGTGACTGTTCATAGTCACTAGGTAATGACTTAAATACAATAGTCTGCTTAGAGAAGAAGCAGCTGAACGTGTTAGTCATTAGGTAATGACTTGAGTTTGCTTAGAGGAAAGCGACTGAAACGCGTGGCCATTAGGAAATGGCATGAAGAGTTAAAGGGTTAACTTGTGGTTTGCCTATAAAAGCAACCAAATTGCAATCATAAGGAAAATTACATGGTAAGGAAAAAGGTACTATAGATTTGAGTTACAGAGATAAAGGGTTAAGGGAGAGTGTAAATTCAGAGTTCACAGCCGTGGGGGGAGACTCACGGCTAGTAGTCTAAAATATTTTGCTGCACTGTATATTTCTGTTGTGGTCATAAAATAAGTAGTGGGCAGTATTCCTCTGTTTCAGTAATGTTAACGTCTGCTGCGGTATCAACGAAGCGCCAGTATAGCCTCATGGGCAGGCTTATTAAAACACAGAGAGTATTGAAATCCTTAGCAAGAGAAAGTATAAAAATAGAAAACTACAGAAATAGACCGAATTAGCAGCTTTTCACTAGATTTAGCGACTTTTCAGACCCTCTTACTGGGGATTTACACAGGATGCGTAACTGCTGCGGAACGGCTCCGGAACGTCGGCGGAGTCAATCGGTTTACATTAAAGTCAACGTGTGTATTTCCACCAGCTGCATAACGTCTGCGTCCCGACTCCGGCACAGCTCCGGCGGTCGCAGCCCTGCGGATCAGATACGCAGAGCTTCTATTTTTGCCGGACGCCGGAGAGCTCCGCAGCAATTCAGCACACGGCAGATAGTGCGGGACAGGAAGTCGAGCACAGAAACAAAATAAAACATCCGGTTAACTTTCAAAATAAAATACACCACGCTCACAAAGGATCATATTTCTCTTCACTACACCTTGAAAACACGGCACGGAGTTGTGTCCTCTCTACTCCTCGGAATAGAAACAAACTGTTGGTGGTTTTGTGGTTCTATTCTGCGTGAATTCGCGAGATCTAGTGGGTCCGTGACTACAGCTGTCAGTCCTGGCCGCAGCCGTTCCGCAACAACTCCGGATCCGGTGAGTATTGGGACCACGGAGATGTTCCGCAGCGGAGCCGTTCCGCAGCGGAGCCGTTCCGCAGCGGTTACGCAGCCTGTGTAAATCCCCAGTTAGTAAAGGTATTTCTCCTGTCCTGTCTCTTCTGTTCCGAGTGAGCAGAGGAACAGCCCCTCCCCTCTCCGCTCTCTCTCAAGTGCACCAGCGGATGGGAGGAGAAGCTGTGTGGGGGAGCGGTGTAGAGAGACAGCGGGACGCAACGGGAGAGAGATAGGGCTGAGTTGGCCCGGCCCTGGGTGAGCCACTTTTTTTATTTTTTTTTTATTAGATAATTCATTGTTGATTTTTCCCCCTCCCTTTGTGGATTTTCCTTTTACTTCAGATATAAGCAAAGGCCTAAGTAATACTTATTATTCAAAACAAATTATTTAATGAAGTTTGATTGTTTGTTCATTTAGTTCACCACTGAAAGTGAGTAGAAGCATATCTGACAGGGAATAAGTCGAAAAATAGCCATAATCTTGAGCTTCACTTCGTGCCATTGGGGAAGAAAAATAGAAAGGGATAATTTTTTAAAAGTTGCCCACCAAGAAATGTTTCATCTGGTGGCAGGAGCAAAATTAAAGTAAACTGGAAAAACATTCAGCCTTTCCCAGATAGACACCAAATCGAAAAGACGTTTTGGCTCTATATGGTGGAGGCAAGAGAGAAAGAAAAAATAATTGAGAAAAAGGAAAATATTTTTCCTCAGCTGGACAAACCTAAGAACACACCATAAAGGACCACTGTAGCACCATATTGGAAAAAATAGAGGATTCAACATCACAATACATAAGGAGATAGGAGTGTTTTTGCCCAAAATAGAAAATAAGAGTAACAGTAATAAAAAAGGAGCTATGGACCTTTTTCACAGCAGACATTTTGACTTGTAATAGTAGGGAAAGCACAGCTGAAATTGATAACCTTAACGATGGCTCAGTTCCATCAAGTGTCCCAGTAAGCTATTTCAGTGAGTCAGCATGCACAACACCAGGGCCTCTCCTAAGTGGAATGCAGCCATCATTAATGGTTTTGAATACACCTGTGCTTTTCCTACTATGACATGTCAACATGTCTGCCGTGAAAAAGGTCTATGGGGTGCATTTGGCATAGGGCTCTTAAAGCCACACATACAGTACATACACCAACATAAGAACATCAGGGACAGGACGCGAGTAGGATAAGATAATGGCAGAAGAAAAAGACACCCCCATTTATTAAAAATTACAACCGGCATATTAAAAGAAAAAGTATATCAACAACTAGAGGCCACTACAGATCCGGGGCAAATAAAGAAAATACGCAAGATAATGGAAAAACTGATGAGCGATTGGCAAATAAGAGGACTAATATCGCCAGATGCCGCAACAGGCCCCTCGGGGGCTGAGAAAAGGAGGGTGCAGGACTGTGAGAAGGGAGAATTGGCCATGCGCAGAGCAGAATGGGAAAAAGCGGGAAGAAAAAATACGGGCCAGCGAAAACAGCTTTAGATAAAGCAGAGAGGAGGATGGCCAGGGTGACATGCTTACTGCTATACCTGAGGCATGCGGTACCTGGGGCACGCTGCTTGGAGTCCCCAGTGACAAAAGTAAAGGAAGAAAAGCCAGAACTGGGCAACAAACTACCTCCGGCCGACCGGCCAACTGCAGACAAGCTCTACCCCAGCCTACCACCGAGAACTTATAGGACCTGTAAGTGACCATAGTTTAAGAGACTTTTATTTTGAATTCACACGGAACAGGAGGAAGCTGCAAAAAAAAAAAGAAAAAACAGATTGCAGCGCGCAGAAAACCTTGCCAGGTGAGAGACGTTATTTTTTTTGCTCTTTTGCATAAAAACATACACCACATGTACTATGCAGCATGTAAACTCAAGATTCTTTGTTTTACTGAATGCTTATATGTATGTCCTCGCTTCAGATTACCTTTTGAACGTGTATGTTTGTCTGACGGTGAACTACCTGCAAGGAGCCTACGGACGGCTAAGTAGGCTGCTAGCTTTGCACCCTTGGGAAGTGGTGCGAGGTATGGACTCCTTAAGTGACGTTTATTCAACATGTTCAGTTATTCAAGCGAACTTGTAATGCAAGATGTTAAATTATATTGCAATGTTCCTTGGGTTATGAGTTAATACGGGTCAGCCACTGTGAATTTAATGTGAACATTAGCTTTATTGTAGCCTATTACATTTATCATTTGAGCATCTAGTTAATATTTTGCATAAACCCATGCACTTTATTTGTAATTTATTTACTTGCTCTTATTTGTATCATATCCTTTTAGTTTCACGGTGCTGGAAGAGCGACAATAAACGTTATTGCACCCGTTTTCGAGACTTCTCTTCATTTCGGTTCCAAGGGCTGCTACAGTGAAACTCGACACTATGCTTGAGTCATCTACCATGCTCTGCCAGGATCAGCTGCAAGACGTCCTGTCCGCGGTCTACAGATAAGTCCACAATCAGAGACTGACGGAGTACAGGTTAAATTCAGCAACGGTCAACATTGGACTTTTGATACATGGAACATGGTTCATGGTATTGTGTGTTCACAAGATAATCAAGCAATTTCATAATAATCTTGTGACCTTAAAGATGAAATAGATATTTAAAATGAGCAAGAAAACAGAAAGTGAATGCATTCCACACTGTTTATTGTGTTAACCTGACAGAATTTAAAGGGAACATATTGTTTGATTGTAGATCATCAGTGATACTGTCTAATATCGTGATTGTTGTTCTCTGCTTATCTTAACGTATCTTTGAAGGGTAAATGTCTGATGCGAGTGGTTACATAGTTCAAGATTTGGTTAGAGTCACTTAACAGATTTGAGTACAGACATACTACACTTAAAGCCTTGTAACAAACAGATACATAGATAAACATGATGTCAGAACCCCCTGAAGAAGCAGACAAGATATAAGAACCCACTGAAGAAGCAGACAAGACACTGCAAGTCAGGTCTAGCTCTCGTGAGCGAAATTTAACAGAAAAAGGCCAAGAGTTACATGAACAAGAAGCAAAGAAAAATGAGAAAGCATTCAACAAAACCTACGAAGTGTGGCGACAGACAGCAAGAGAAATAAGGACACAGCTAAAGTCGTGCTGCTCAGATGAAGAGCTTAAATCATACCAAGTTAACATTGAATCTAAGCTCAACACAGTTTCTCAACATTATCAAGCTATGCAGCGAAACTATAGTACTACTCCAGATATCGTAAGTCGAATGGATAACGTGGCTGTATAACAGCAGAGATCTGTGAACTTCCCACCAGACAGCTAAAGAACATACATGAAGCCTTTAACGATCGACTTGAAAAGGAAAGAGGATGACGTTAAATAAGCATGAGTATGGGTCAGTCTTCGGCAAAACAAATACAGAAACGGTGTTATTTGAGACACCTGAAGAATTAAATAGGATCTCTAATACCAACTCCGGGGCGTCTAGCAAACGTGCCGATGCTGAGGCTGAGCTCGCTGCCAGATTAGAACAGGCAACGGCCATGCAAGAACAACATGCTCAACAGTCAAAGCTTGATGAACTGGAGAGTGAATGGAAAGCCAGGGAGGCTGAAATGAAATTATATAGGGAGAGAAAAAATAAGGCTACAACAGCTACAAGCAGAGAGTGATGTAAAGGTAGCAGCTGCGCGCGTGAAGGCTTATAATGACTGTGATAGCCTCATTCATGGTGGTGAAGAAACACACATCCAAATTCCACCAGACCACCAAAGCACTGTCAAAACTCCATTAAAGGTACAAGCCACACTGTTCCAAGTCAACTTAGCTCGAGAAATCGCTAGCTCATTCACTCTAAGTCGTCTACCTGTCCCCGAACCCACAACATTCACTGGTGACCCCCTGAAGTTTATTGATTGGCAATTATCCTTTAACGCCCTAATTGATCAAAAGCCCCTTCCAGTCGCTGAAAAAATGCTCTATTTAAAGAGTTATCTTGCAGGAGAAGCATGCAAGGCTGTGGAGGGATTTTTCTATCGGAACACAGATGATGCATATAAGGGTGCTTGGGCGGTCCTTCAAGACAGGTACGGGAATCCGTTCATTGTTCAAAAGGCCTTTATAGACAAGCTTGCAAAGTGGCCGAAGATTTCTGCAAATGACCCAATTGCACTTAGAGAGTTTGCTGACTTTCTTAAAGGATGTGCTGAGGCCATTCCCCACGTTAAGGGACTGAGCATTCTTGATGATTGTGAGGAGAATCACAAACTTCTTAAAAGGCTTCCTGAGTGGTTGGTTCGTAGGTGGAGTCGTATTGTCGTGGAAGAATTAGACAAAAGTGGAAATTATCCCAGATTTGCATGCTTTACAGAGTTTATGGCAAGAGAAGCCAGAATAGCATGCGACCCCATTGCCTCACCACTTCTGCTGAATATTAATACCACGGAAGAGAGGCTCCCACAGCGAGCCAAAGCCCTAAACACAGTCACTCAAGCAAAAGACTCCTCTACAGAGACAGTAGAACAGTTAAGGGCATGGCCGCCCTGCTTATGTTGTCAAGACGAAGCTCATGGTATTGCTAAATTTCCAACCTTTGCTGCAAAATCCATGGACGATAAAAGGGCATTCATTTATGAACATCACCTTTGCTCCGGTTGCCTACGAAAGGGGCACATTACCAAAGAGTGTAAAAGGCGGCACACTTGCAACACATGTGGTCGACGTCATCCTACATGCCTGCACATAGAAGGAAAGATAAACTCAAATGAAATAGCCACAGAGGACTCTGGAGCTATGGGAGAACATAGGAATGAGGAAACACACAAGGTTACATCCTTTGCCTTGACACAACATGCCTCAGCCACCTCTAGCATTGTTCCAGTTCTTGTGTCTTCGACAACAGCACCGGAGAAGGAAATCCTCACTTACGCACTACTTGATACACAGAGTGACTCTACCTTCATACTGGAGGATCTAGCTGCTGGACTCAGTGTGACCACTCTTTCGGTACAACTCAAGTTAAGCACCATGACTGCTGCCAATACAGTAATAGCAAGTAAGACTATTTAGTGGTCTACAGGTTAGTGGACTGAACTCTGAAACGTGCATCACAGTAAAACAGGCCTATATGCGAGACTTCATTCCAGTCAATAAGTCACACATTCCCACTAAAGGCACAGCACTCCAGTGGCCTCATTTGAACCACTTAAGAAACGTGATACCACCATTGCAAGACTGCGAGGTGGGACTAATGATTGGTTACAACTGCCCAGCAGCACTGGCCCTCCTAGAGGTCATCACAGGTAGTGAAAATGAACCTTTTGCGCAAAGGACTGCACTAGGCTGGAGCATCATAGGGTCGACCAATCCCCATTTGGACAGTCAGGGAAACCAAAGCTTTGTTCATCGAATCTCAGTGAAGGAAATCCCAGTGCCATCTGCTCCAGATGTGTTGAGGATTTTAGAATCAGACTTCAACGAAAAGACCTATGAGAATAAATACGTGTCTCAGGATGACGTCCGATTCATTCAGTTTCTGAGTGACAACATTAAGCAGAAGGACAATAGACATTACGAAATGCCACTCCCCTTTAAGAGCACTGGTTTACCAGTTCTTCCAAATAACAAGAAGCTGGCCACTGTTAGGTTGCAACACCTGAAGAAAAGGATGAAGTCAAACAAACAACATTATGACCACTACACAGCCTTTATGAAAGACATCATAGACAGAGGTGATGCAGAACCAGCCCCCGCAGCCGCTGAGAGAGAAACTGTGTGGTACATTCCACATCATGGGGTATACCACCCCAGAAAGCCTGATAAACATTGAGTTGTTTTTGATTGCTCTGCTAAGTTTAATGGGATCTCTTTGAATGACACGCTTCTAACTGGTCCTGATTTGATCAACTCTCTAGTGGGAGTTCTTCTACGGTTTAGAAGAGAAGCTATTGCCATGATCTGTGACATTGAGAAAATGTTTCATCAGTTCTCTGTCTTACCTGAATGCCGTAATTACCTGAAGTTCCTTTGGTGGGAGGGAGGTCAGTTGGAAGCAGAACCTCAAGAATATAGAATGACAGTCCACCTCTTCGGCGCTGCCTCCTCCCCTGGGTGTGCCAATTTCGGACTCAGGTACCTGGCACAGCAACATAAGACTGACCATCCCCTAGCATCAGCCTTTGTAGAGAATAATTTCTATGTGGATGATGGGTTAATCAGTGTTTCAACGGAGGAAGAGGCTAAAGAGCAAATCATCGGGGCGCAGCATCTTTGCAAAAGTGCAGGCTTGCGCTTACATAAGTTTAACTCGAACCGAAGAGAGGTCCTTACTTGTGTACCTCCATCAGAAAGAGCAGCAACTACTGACCCCCTCAATCTCAATCCAGGCACTTTACTAGAAGGACACGTACTTGGCTTTCAGTGGTCCATGGAAACTGACACCTTTGCCTTCAATATCAATGCCAAAGACCACCGTCCAACTTGCCGTGGTATCTTGTCAGCTGTTGCCTCTCTCTATGACCCACTTGGGTTTGTGGCTCCATTCACCCTGAGAGGTAAATGTATCCTGCAGGAGCTGTGTCACCGAGGTGTTGGATGGGACGATCCCATTCCTGTAGGCCTTCAGTCACGGTGGGAGGATTGGAAGGATGGTCTCAGAAGGTTAAAGGAGATCACTATTCCCCGATATAATGTCCCTCACAACTTCAGTACCATTGTAAGGATTGAACTACATCACTTTGCAGATGCCAGCAGTACAGGATATGACGCCTGTTCCTAACTAAGGTACAGAAACAACAAAGGTGAGACCCATTGCAGTCTCGTAATGGCAAAATCCAGAGTAGCTCCATCAAAGATCTTAAGTATCCCGAGATTGGAGCTCTCAGCTGCTGTCACCGCAGCCAGAATGAGCGTCATGTTAAGGACAAAACTTCAGATGAAAATTGATGAAGAATTTTTTTGGACTGACTCTCAGGTGGTGCTAGCATACATCTGCAATGAAGCACAAAGGTTCCACGTGTTTGTGGCCAACCGTGTTCAATTGATAAGAGGAAGTACAGATCCCAACCAATGGCACTACGTTGACACAACACAAAACCCGGCTGACCACGCTTCAAGAGGCGTTAACGCAGAAAACATCGCTTCATCTAACTGGTTATCCGGGCCCAGATTTTTTTATGTGGGAACAAGAAGTTCTCTTACCACCTAAACCCTCAACTGAATTGCTTGTCGGAGATCCAGAAGTCAAGACAGTTCAAATATTTGCAGTCCAAGTCAGTGAAACAAGTGACATCCTAAGCCGTCTGAACCGGTTTTCCTCCTGGACAAAACTCGTCAAGGTGGTTGCAAGAATCAAGAGAGTTGGATCTAAGGAAACCTCACAACATGTTGGCTGTGTGTCTATTGAAGAACGTAAGAGAGCTGCTGAGGTTGTGATTTAGCTAGTCCAACAACAAGCCTTCTCTCAAGAGATAAAGGTACTTCAAACAAGTCACAAGGGCAAGTGTCTCCCAAGTTCAAGTCCTCTTCTTTGCCTGGACCCCATTCTAGATGAAGGACTGCTTCGTGTTGGTGGTAGACTGAAAGACTCAGCCCTCAGCGAAGAACTAAAGCACCCCATTATCCTCCCAAGAGACAGCAACATCACTGAGTTGATTATAGCTCATTACCATGCCCAGATCTGTCATCAGGGACGAAATCAAACATTGATGGAACTACGAGCTAAGGGCTTTTGGATCCTTGGTGGGATTAAGACTATTGCAAAGTTTGTTCACAGATGTATAAAATGCCGAAAGCTTAGACGACCTACAGAGGAAAAAAAAATGGCCGACCTTCCAAAGGAAAGCTGCCAACCTTCAGTTCCCTTTACATTCTGTGTGATGGACTGCTTCAGCCCATTTGTCATCAAGAAGAGTCGCAAAGAGTACAAGCGATATGGGCTTATCTTCACGTTTGTATTCACGAGCAGTCCACATTGAAATGCTTGAAGATATGTCTACGGACTGTCTCATCAATGCCATAAGATGCTTTGTAAGTCTGAGAGGAGCAGTCAGTCAACTCTGCTGTGACCAGGGCACAAATTTCGTAGGAGCTAGAAATGAGCTCAAGGAAGCTCTTAAGCAATGTGATACAAAGGCACTGGAAGCCTTCCTAGCAGATAAACAATGTGAGTTAATCTTCAGTGCCCCTTCCGCCAGTCACACAGGAGGCGTCTGGGAACGACAAATCTGAACCATTCGAAATGTGTTGAATGCTACTGTTGCTCAGTGCCCAGGTAGACTAGATGGCTCTTCTCTCAGAACACTATTCTACGAAGCAATGGCTATTGTGAACAGTCGTCCATTAAACGTGGAAGGAATCAATGACCCTCACTCATTAGAGCCGTTGACTCCAAATCACCTTGTCTTGATGAAATCCAAAGTTGCTTTGCCACTGCCTGGGAAGTTTGTCAGGGAGGATTTATATGCTGCAAAAAGGTGCCGCAGGGTACAATACCTTGTCGAGCAGTTCTGGAGCAGGTGGAAAAGAGAATACCTCCTGAACGTTTCCTTAAGACAAAAGTGGCACTTACCTCGGCGGAATCTAAAGGTAAATTACGTAGTTATCATCAAAGATGACATGCTCGCAAGAAATGAGTGGCGTCTTGGACGAGTGATTGACGTCACAGACGGAAGTGATGGGTTGGTTCGTCGTGTCAAGGTACTAGTAGGAGATTGGGCTCTGACGGGAAAGGGACACTACACTTTCAAAGCCTCAATTATAGAACGACCTATCCAAAAACTTGTCTTACTACTGGAAGCACAGTAAATAATTTCCAACACAAACTACTTGCATCAGACATGTTTGGGTTATCTGTTTTGTTTCTTCTTATGTGGGATATTTCTGTTTATTTTTTTTGTGTGCGTACTAAGGTGGTCTAGAAATCATGACCGATTCATTGTTTCATGTTCATGCTTACTTCATTCACCTTTACATGATTTGGTGGGAGTGTAAGTGACCATAGTTTAAGAGACTTTTATTTTGAAATCACACGGAACAGGAGGAAGCTGCAAAAAAACAGATTGCAGCGCGCAGAAAACCTTGCTAGGTGCGAGACGTTATTTTTTTTGCTCTTTTACATAAAAACATACACCACATGTACTATGTACTATACTATGTAACTTACCTGGACTCTGGAGGGAGAAGAGGTTTTCACATGCACTAAACAAGCATTGGGACAAGTTGCACACCTATGCTCCCCTGACTACACTCAACCCTTCTACCTGGATGTTTCTGAAGCAGTTGGCATTGTCAATTCAGTCCTGTTTCAGAAAAAGGAGGGAGAGAGGAAAGTACTGATGTATCATATCTCCCGATTGGACAACATTGAACAAGGACAAACAGGATGTGCAAGACACCTGGCAGCCCTAGCAAAAGCTATTGAGAAGACAGCACATGTAGTTATGTGTCATCCCCAGAAAGTCGACACCTTAACAAAACCCCACATTAGCTATGAGACAGGAAGAACAAACATGGCCTCAGGACTGACTTCAGACGAACATGTACCACATGACTGTGAGTTTATTTCCAGAAAAGATCTGAAGATAAGGTATGACTTACAAACTGAACCCTTACTCGACCCACACTTCACATTATACAGCAACGGTTGCTGTTACAAAGGGAACCAGGGAAATGTAGTGTTGTATGCAGTTGTCAAAAAGGAGGGACAGCAGATTGAGACTTTGGATTCAGCCATCATCCCACAGCCAGCCTCTGCCCAACTGGCAGAGGTAATAGCACTAAGGCACTAGAGTTAGGGAAAGGAGCTAGGGTAAACATCTATACAGACTCTGCGTATGCGTATGGAGCAGTACATATAGATGGACCACAATGGATGAGGAGAGGGTTCCTCACTACACAAAAGACCCCTGTCAAACATGCTGAGGCATTAAGAAGTCTGTTAAAATCTGTACTGCTCCCTTCCCAAGTAGCTGTCATGAAATGTAAAGGACATCAGAATTCAACCTCTGCTATTGCTAAAGGGATGCTGCAGATAAAGCTGCTAAATTAGCAGGTGGATACAATGGTCAAATGGTGTGTATGCAGGCAGAAACCAACTTAGAATTGACAAAAGAACATATCAAAGAGATGCAAAAAGTAGCGGCCCCCATGAACAGAACCAATGGATTCTGAAAGGCGCATGGAGAGCCCATGACGGTCGCCTAGTGGCACCGGTCAAATTGTGTCATTTGTTAATAAAGGAAGCTCATGGGCCGACCCATGTGGGGAAACTTTGGCTCAGTGTATCACCCATCCTCCCAAGGACTTGTGGAAAGAGCCAATCAGACTCTAAAAAGGAAAATAGCCAAAACGTGTTAAGAGACCATGTTGAAGTGGGTGGATGCGTTGCCCCTGGCATTGATGTCTATGAGGATATGGTCCTGTGTTGGATTTGTGGCAAATTGAGGTAGATGACTATATGAAAGCCCTCACTGACATCACACAAGTTTTATCTACTCAGGTCCAGAATGAAGAGGAGACCCTTGGAGAGGCAGTTGAGACTCCTGTAGGGCCTGGAGATTGGGTAAGGGTGAAAGTCCACAAAAGAAAGTGGTCTGAACCCAGGTGGACAGGACCATGGGAAGTGATTGAGCACTCATCCCACGCCTTGAAAGTAAGAGGAAAAACAGGAGCAAATTGGCACCACCTCACACATCATCATCTTTTTTATTTTTTATGTTCTTACCTTGCTCTTGAAAATGACATTAACTAATTTTTGACCAAACATGATGTTATGGCGTTTTGCCTTTGTAGGGCAGTATAGGAGTGCACCTCTACAGAATGGACTACCACCAGATAAAATGCTGATGGGTAGACACATTCGCTCTAACCTACCAGTAAATGAGGACTTGTTTACGCCCAAAAACGCACACCAGGTCCGAAAAGTCAAGGAGGAACAAAAAGCGAAATAAAAACAGCTATATGATCGAACGGCAAAACACCTGCCAATGCTGAAGCCGGGAGACATGGTGCGTCTCAGGGACATCTCTACAGGCACATGGAGACAAAAGGGACAGGTGGAGGAGGAAGTTGCTCCACGCTTCTACAGGATCCAGACGGAGAATGGATTGTCTCTGAGGAGCAACCGCACAGATCGTCAACTACAGTCGACTGAAAAGGACACTACAGCTCAAGAGACGGTTCAGCAGGACACGGCTGAATCTACAGAGCTAACTGACAGTGGTCTGACAGCAGTGTCTGCGTCACCAGCTGCTGCGACACCTTCCAAACTGTCGAAATCGCCAGCTAGACAGGCTAGACCTAAGAGACGTGTTCAGCCACAGAAAGACAGGCTAGACCTAAAAGACGTGTTCAGCCACCTCAGAGGTTGATTGAGAGTTGCTGAAGTCTCTTTATTTTGTTTTTGCTGAACAGAGGAGTGAGATGGACCTTGAAGGTTGAAATGATTTTAAGTTTTGATGCTTAGACAGGTTGCACTTTATTGTTTATTTTTTAAGTGTTTCAATTGAAAGTAACGTTAATATGCTAAATAGGTATATATAAGAGCACTTTAAGATAGCTATGTTATACAGGGATAAATATTACTTATTTATAGGTGGAAATATGTGATGTTATGAGTACATTAGGTGAAGAACTCCATTTCCCAGCATGCCACAGTAATTAAGAGCATGCGTAGAAGCCCCGAGCAGTACTTCATCTTGTTGTATGTAGCCATGAGGGTAGCACTGAATGGTTGTTATGTGCAAGTTGTCGAGTAAATATGAAAACTCAGCTATCACGCCTCGTCTGCTTATTATGAGTTAAAGCAAAACAACACACACTGTAAACCCAGATTTTGTTTCTAATTAAACTTACGAGTAATCATTACTTATACTTTTATGTTTAGTTAAAACCTGCTATCTTTACTAAACAACATTAGTTGTTTGTACTATTTAGCTGAAAGATTCATTGCACTAATCATGTTTAGCAGAGATAACTTGGTATGTTTACTTTTATAAAAAAGGGGAGGGGGCTAATTCAAAAACCTGCCTGGTCACGTGACAAGACCAACGTCTAACGTGCGTCCAAGAGGCTCTACACTTTGCGGGAAGAGCACAGGCATCGGCAGCAGACGGTATCCAAGAAAGCAACCTTACTCCAAGTGGAATGGTTAGTATGTAAAATAACTACTGTAGCCTAGTTATCTTTTTGGGAATTTTTAATACCCAAAAGCTTGCAGATAATTTGTTGACGCAGCTTTTATTTCCGTCTAATTCGTTATTCCGTTATTGTTTGAACCTGTGCATGGTGTTAATACATGCTTATTGCTAACACTAGCTAGCTAGCTACTCAAAAAGTGTCAGCTGAATGTTAAAGTTAACTTAGTGTTAACAGTCTGAGGACGGCTCACATACCGGCGAGTTTGCTCGACTGTATCATTTATACAACAGTCATTTTACGCAATAGAAAAGCGATTCAACCGCTGTCGGGGCAAATTAGCAGTCGCTGTGGAGGTGTTTACGTTGTGGACACCCAAAGTTGCTTGCAGCGCATTAATTCACTCGACCCATCCTTGGCCGCTCTCTTTTTCCCTCTCACTCTCACCCAGGATTTCCACAGGCTGCGTAACTGCTGCGGAACGTCTCCGGAACGTCGGCGGAGTCAATCGGTTTCCATTAAAGTCAACGTGTGTATTTCCACCAGCTGCATAACGTCTGCGTTCCGACTCCGGCACAGCTCCGGCGGTCGCAGCCCTGCGGATCAGATACGCAGAGCTTCTATTTTTGCCGGACGCCGGAGAGCTCCGCAGCAATTCAGCACACGGCAGATAGTGCGGGACAGGAAGTCGAGCACAGAAACAAAATAAAACATCCGGTTAACTTTCAAAATAAAATACACCGTGCTCACGAAGGATCATATTTCTCTTCACTACACCTTGAAAACACGGCACGGAGTTGTTTCCTCTCTACTCCTCGGAATAGAAACAAACTGTTGGTGGTTTTGTGGTTCTATTCTGCGTGAATTCGCGAGATCTAGTGGGTCCTTGTGACTACTGTCAGTCCTGGCCGCAGCCGTTCCGCAACAACTCCGGATCCGGTTGGTATTGACGGACGGTGGACCACGGAGACGTTCCGCAGCGGAGACGTTCCGCAACTGTTACGCAGCCTGTGGAAATCCGGGGTCAGGCCGGCTACACACTGGCTGCGTCGCGTGAGCGTGTCAGCTGCGTGGCGTGTCCGTTTATATTTAGGCTTCCATGTTAAACGGTTAGAGCTTACACACTGCCTGCTAGAAATAGGACCGACGGCTAAATAAAAGAGGAAAAGATGTTTATATGTCATTTTGACACGAATACATGTTGATGTTTGAAAGTCTCGAGGTTTTGACATAAATGCAGATATATGAATGTAATTTTTAAAAATAGTAATACATAATTATCGATTTTCATAATATTGCACCTGTCAATACAGAATGAAATATTCTGTAGTGTATTTTACCGTCAATACTGCCGACGTCTTTGCTGTAATCAAATCAGAATATATTTATGTGTAACATGAAGTATACTGCTTGAGTGCAGTAAATCAATGGGAAACATATGTGTACAGACCATGGGTACAGACAAGGCTAGCAGCAGCAGCGTCGCGTCAGACACGTTTCTGGTGTGAGAAGACCGAAAAATCCACGCAGCTGACACGCAACAGAAATGCCATGCTCACGCCACACAGGCAGTGTGTAACCGGCCTCACACACACGCTTGTTTACATGCCGGTTTTCTCTGTAACACAGGTGTTGTTTCGGTTTTGTATTTAACTGACATTGTTGAGCTGAGTCGTTGACCTAAACGTTTTCTTGTTTTCTATTTTAACAGATCCTTGTGGTGTGAGGATGCTGTGGAAGTGTAAGTACTGTGAGTTTATGTGTGAGTAAAGGGGTTACCTTTTAAAACATTATCGGTTAAAGCACAGAAACTATGGTAGAACTGTCCCATTTCCCTGCTTACACCAACAATGTGTGTGCACATTCAACTCCATTAATGCACTTAAGGTCCACTTAGCAAAGATTCACCAGAAAACAGTCCTCGTCTCCTCGAGTTATTTCAATCCAAGAGAGGGAATGTTGGACAGTTGTTGACACAGATTTCACAACAGACCAATGTAGGTCCATACACATTATGTACTTGGCATTGTTTTTCTCAGGTTTTGTATAAACATCATATCACAATGCTCCTATTAGTTGTATAATTCAATCCAAACATTGCTTGGCTTGTTTAAGCTTTCTTAGAGATCATTATTTGTTTTTCATTTTAGCTATCTAACTTGTGGTACTGTGTTTAATTCCCAAAAGACTACAGAGCCAACTGCGATCCGGACACAGGTGCTCAGAGGGCTTCCTATCATCCTTGGGGACAACCCCACAGACTTCTTCAAAGCAGGCTTTGTAAGTAAGCACTTGCTTTCTTATAATTTTTAATATTGTTTATTTTTCACCATGACACTCTTCTATTGATTAAAGTTGTTTTTCAAATGAGAAGTATAATGTAATGATTGTGCTCTTCTGTTTTTCTTTATTTAGAAATCTGATGATGACAATTCTTTCCGTAACCTTGACATTGGGATACTTCTCATTGAGCGTGAAAGTGCTGTGCTCACATCTTCTCAGCATCTCAGTCCAGCCTCGTTGAAAATCATCGAGGGAGAAGTCGTGATGGACAACATTCAAGATCTGCCAAAAGCAATGTGCATTCTGTTTGGACTCATGTATGCACTCCATCTTAACTACCCCAAGACTATATAGCTGACATTTCAGTTCATCCAACAGGTATTACTCTTGTTAGGCCACACTGACCTAAAGCCGAAGCTACAGACTTTGAAAAATCAGCTCGCTATGTAAAGAGATGTCAAGTTTACTGTAAGAAGCTGTTGACAATTTTTTTTTTTCTTACCTGTGGGGTAAACCTTTTTATTTTCTGTAAAACAGGTGGACGAACAGACACGCGTAAAACGCAGACACACACACAGACACGTACAACACCCACACACAAACAACACTGACACACCTACACACCCTTAAATGCTGTAGGAAGCGTGCTGAAGGATGTGACTTGTGTGAAAATTAAAACTGAGAGGAGTTGTAGCTGAAAGACATAGGACATTATTGTTTCAGTTCTTCACCAGTTTACGTAGATGGAATTAGATATTGTTCTGATATGATAGTCTGTTGGTTCATGCTCTGGCCTCCCTTCATTTAGGCAGATGAAACAGATCCTGTTTGCGTTTTCTTGTACATTTGAGTGGGGGTTTCTTGTCAATTTTGTTTTGTTTATGGATTTACCACTTTAATCTCAGGGGACATTGTCAGTACACGATCCGTTCCATCTGCACGATCCGTTCTTCGCATGCGCATAACTCCGCGCATGCGCAGAGGCTCATGCTTTTACGACCCCAGCTGATCAGTTCTACGCTTGCACGATTACCGGTCCGTTCTGCGCATGTGCATACATAACTATTATGTAGCTGCATGCTAACGCAACATATCTGTTATCTTGGCCAACGGTGGTGATTTTTCACGGTTAAGTCCTGCTATATACTCCGCTGCTACCGCGAACAACCACCAATAAAGACTTCTAAACCAAACACTACACAACCGGACATGGTCCAGCACTAAAGTGACCGGAATTTTGGGAGAAATTACCAGCATTGGCCAAGATTACAGCTATGTCGCGTTAGCATGCTACGTAGCCGTTAGCCGCTAGGAGTATGCTAACGTTAGATAGTGGAACGAAACAGCACTTTCTAACGTGAGAAATCTCAGATAAAGGCTTCTGAACCAAACACGACCCAATCGGACATGTTTCAGCAGGAATGAGACCCAGAATTGGGGAGAATTTAACAACAATGGCCGCCAAGATGACATGTTTACTGCCGTTAGCATGTAGCTACTATAGTGGTATACAGCAGTGGTGGCTGGAAGAGCTGTCGTCTGTCTTTGAAAGGACACTTTTGTACGTTCACACTTCGTTGCGTTATTAGTCAAGACCATAGACAGGTATATTAATAATGAATTAATGGTCTATGGTCAAGACGAAGTATTACCAGTAAAACTATCAACATAAACAACACAACAATGACGTCAAGAAAAATATGCTGCCAGTTGCCGTCAAGTGTTTTTTAACGCATGCGTGGTACAAATCGCACAGGTTTTCTGCTACGCAATTCTGCGCATGCGAAGAACGGATCGTGCAGGCGGAACGGATCGTGTACTGACAGACATCCATGTTTTCTTTCCTGTAAATTTGTGACATATTCAACACCTACACACGGACAACGCCCACAAACAACACCCACATGGACACACCCACACAACACACACACGGACAACACAGACACGGACAACACACACACACACAACACAGACACAGACAACACCCACACGGACACAGACAACACCCACACACACAACACAGACACAGACACAGACAACACCCACACACACAACACAGACACGGACAACACACACACACAACACAGACACAGACAACACCCACACACACAACACCGACACGGACAACACACACAACACAGACACGGACAACACACACACACACAACACCCACACGGACACAGACAACACCCACACACACAACAGACACACGGACAACACACAAACACATACAACACCCACACACATAATTGTTTTTAATTTATTTGAAATGACCTTTTTCAGATGAATCATTTCAGGTTGGATGTGTTGATGTTGACTTGATGTTAAGTTTGTCATAAGAAGATTGGCTGTGTTTGGCCATTTTTCTTAAAAAATAAAATGCATTGGAGCATTTAGAGGTGTTTTTTGTTTTCATCCAATTAATTGAAACAATGTTTTATAACATATTTAAAAACAAATCAAAAGCTAATTAAATTAGAGGAAAATACAATAATTGTGTTAAATGATGAGTAGCAATAAGTCATAATAGCTAGTTTTATCTAATGATTTTGAATACACACTACTAATAAATATAAATACTAAACTTACGGTTCCACGTTAATACAGCTCAACATGTTTAGTTTCAGCTTGTGTAAAAAGTTACGGTTCCACGTTAATACAACGCAACATGTTTAGTTTCAGCCTGTGTAAAAACTAAAGTGGGATAGGGCAACGGGTTCCCACGCGATTTGCGAGTACATTCAACTAATTCGGGTTTACAGTGCAGAAAGAACGTCTTAAATATTTGCATAATCACCTCAGAAACAAAGAGAGTGTTAGTTGCCCATTCTTAAGCTGCAGCTTTCAAACAAACCGCCTTAACAGCTTTACTGGTCCCATACATTTACGTCTGCGGTTCTGAAAGAGGTCTTCGCAAAACATAACATTGAAGTTGAGGACAATATTGTTCAAGAGATAAGCAACATGGTGTTTCAAAAATTCATTCATTACTTATTTCTACGTCAGAAAAAGGGACATTATCAACTGACTTTAGAAGAAATAAATATTTTATAGAGCCTTTCTCCATTATTGAGCCAACTGAATTGTTTTATGACAGAACGTCAAGGAAAACCTTTGTCTATGTTTCTGTAAGTCAGGTTATTGAACTTCTACTCAATAGAGCAGAGTTTCTGGAAAAGCTTGTTTTCAATAAGGAGAGTTTACCAGGACATTACAAGTCTTTTCACGATGGCCATTATTTTAAAGAAAATCAAATATTTGGAGAACAAGAGCTGCACATTTCATTAGGGCTTTACATAGATGATTTTGAACTGTGCAACCCATTAGGGACATCAAAGACAATAGACAAGATTACTGCAGTTTATTGGGTGGTTCTCAATCTACCTTCAAAATTTCATTCCACTTTACATTCAATTCATCTAGCTCTCCTTGGAAAGACTTCTGATGTGAAGCAGTTTGGTTGCAAGAATTTTTTGGTCCATTTATTAAGGATTTAAAGTCACTTGAACAAGTTGGATTATTTGTTCAAACTCTTGATAGCTATGTGAAAATTACATTATTTTGTGTCAGTGCTGATAATTTAGGAGCTCTTGGAGTGTAAACAAGTTCTGTAGAGTTAGTTTGAAAAGTCGGGGTGAAATAGTAACCACTGAAATTCTGATTTCCAGCTATGCACCAATGAACAGCATAATGCATTTCTGGTGCAACTTAAAAATGACAATGTTGTCCATATAAATGGTGTTAAAAGGGAATATGTTTTAAGTAAGCATCTGTCATATTTTCATCCTGTAACTGGTTTTCCTCCAGACATATTGCACGACTTCTTTGAAGGTGTTATTCCGGTTTCCGGTTTGTGTGTAAAGAAATTGATTTCCAAAGGTTATATTACTTTGAACAGACTGAATAGCATAATATCTTAATTTCCCTACAAATAGTCAGACAGGTTGAATAGGCCAAAGACAATTAATAAAGCATGTTTTGGAAAGGGCAGTATAGGTGGTAATGGCCACGGAAATTGGACCCTTTTGTACTTCCTCCCTTTTTCATTGGAAAGAGCATCCCAGAACAAGAACCTGCATGGAAGATATTGATGGACCTCAAAGAAATAGTTGATATTGCTGTCTCACCTGTTTTTTCAGAGGAAATATTGCACTACTTGGAGATCAAGTTGTGTGATCATAGAAGGCTGCTCACAGATACTTTTCCAGATTTTAGCTTGCGCCCAAAGCACCACTTTGTTGAAAATTATCCCTACCTTCTACGCTGCTTTGGTCTATTGGTGGACATATGGACAATGCGATTTGAGTCCAAACACAGTTTATTATATATTTATATATCAGACATTTATTTTCATGGGACCAAATATGCTGAGGGTATGATTATATCAGCTGGACACTGCAGTGGACTGCCAGAATTCTATAAAATACAGTAGTTATCATACTAGTTAACCTGGGAAAAGTCACCTTTGTTGGCAAAAAGCTCACATCTTGGTACCTGGGACATTTTAGGTCCTTTGAGCTTGTGGATAACATCTATTCTGACACTGAGATCTTGGGTCCTGAATCTTTCAACACCCATCTTCCATTGACTGCCTACACAGTGGGAGGCAAGGTGCTGGTGACTCCTAAAATGTGCCTGCTCCAGTAAAGGAACGCAAATGGTATGTCCAGAGTGATAGAGAAGACAGAGTGGCGACACTCCCATTGGACTCAGTTGTACGCTTTTTGCCGCCTACTTCCGGGGTATGCAGTCTCGCATAGTTCCAAACAATCCATTCACGGCGTCGGACTCCATTCATTTCCATTGCTGGCTGTCGAGTAACTTCTGAGGTAAGTTGATTAAATAGCTACCTCTTTTGAATTGTGAACTGTCTGTATTTTATCAGAGGCCCTTTATGATGCATATACTGATCTTTATTTGTATGTGCACAGCGTAATTATATATATTTGTTATCTTGGTAGCCAACCGATTGCCTGCTAGTTTGTTAGCTCATTTGCTAGTTTCTTAGCTTGACTTCACCAGCTGTAAAGGTATCTCCAGGGGTAAGTTGATTAAATAGCTACCTCTTTTGAATTGTCAACTCTCTATATTTTATCAGAGGCCCTTTGTGATGCGTATACCGATCTGTATTTGTATGTGCACAGCGTTATTAGCTAGCTATATACGACCAATTGCCTGCTAGTTTGTTAGCTCGACTTCGCCAGCTGTGAAGGTATCGCTACACCAACAATTACGAAGTTCGGTAGTGAATCTATGACAACTTTTATGTAGTTTTTTGTTTATTAATCACTTATACTATTCCCCCCTGTTCCTTCACTTTGTTCTTGTTTTTCAAGTAAGATACACAGCACACCTGTTCACATATTTGTTGTTCTTTTTCCACTCATGACTAACTTTTTTTTATTTATTGATACCTCTGGCTCTACTTTGCTCTTATTCATACTTGTTTGTGTTTTTTGTTCCACAAACCTCAGCCTGATATATGTGGATAGGATTTTTCTTTTCAAAACACTCAGCATCTCAAAGACTTCCCCAAAAACTGGCTCCAGCTTTACCTGCTGCATCCTACTTTGCAGCGTGTGGATGTTAGGCAGTAGAAACTGCATTTGCTGGATTTTATAACCAGTGGTGCCAGCAGTAAATCTTATGTGTATTGCTTTTTTTTAATTGTCTCCTTTCCCCACTGTATAACTTTTTTTGTACTTGTTCTTGTTGTGTCACTCATTGTTTGATAAAAAAATACATTTCATTCATTCATCCAAGTGTAATGAGTTGTTATTACTTTACTTGTTATTAATATTCTTTAATATTGTTGTGTTGTAATTGTTGGAGCTTGTATTTCAAGACAAATTTCCGTGTACACGGACAATAAAGTGCTATCTTATCTTATATTTGATACTTTGCATATGGCTTAGTCTTAAAATGGTCATGGTTGTGTGGTAAACTCGTGCCTCATCAGAAGAAGTGAGCTGGACACTGAATGCTGAATGGACTGTTGCTACTCTGCTTTCTCAGTCACTCTCTGATCACGGGTAAGTGAATCGGAATTACAAGGAAAATACAATAGTCCAGATGTGCAAAAAATAACATCTTTAGTCCTCTTTGATTTAAAAACCGATGTAGTAAGGTTAAGGTTAAGCCGCTAAAGACAGTAGCCTAGTTCTACCCATGCTAACAAGGACGTGAAGCTTTCCCTCCAAAACTTAAAAACGTATCTATACATAGCTTTCAGTTGTCACCCTACTAAATGTAAAACTGACATTTACAAAATATGCAATGCAATAACAAACAAGTACATGGGTATGTGATTTTATTTATATTTACCATTCAAAATCGCAATCGCTGCTGTCAGTCCCATAGTAGAACATGACAGCGCTGCGTATGTTTGGAACTATACAGGCTTACATGAACCACGTGACCACCCCACCAGTGAATTCAATGAGTGTCGCAACTCTTACTATCTCTATGGCTCTGGGTATGTCTAAAAGATTACTTTAGCATGTGAACACATTTCTAACAGTATTACCAGGCTATGCAGGTATTACTGACACAATATAACTCCTTGCTTCAGTACCTAAAAATAGTCGTGGTTTACAGGTTCTGCAAACTAAACCTTCTGTTCTATTTATTTTGTCTCCTCTAACACAGGGTCTCTTACTGCTTGGGAAGATCTCCCCACCTATGTCTCGGAAAGCGGTGCTTCCTGGAGTACCTGAATCAGTTGAAGATTTAAAAAACATTCTTTGGGAAAATCTTGAACTTCAAGGCAACTTCACAATACAGTTTGAGGACCCAGACTTTAATAATGCTCTCTGCAATTTGATCACTATGAATGAGTTGCCACCTGAACGTGTCATCTTGCACCTTCTTTGGGATAAGCCACTTGTTCTCACTCTGCTAGACTCAGCCTCGGTTGATTCAAGCTCATCCCTGGACACAGCCAGCGTATCCACAAGAGAGTCACCCCAGAGTCCCTCTACTTTTATCAAGACCTATCTGCAAAGTGTAATAGAGTGGCCTTCTCCCTTTCCTATTCCAATCTTCTCTCCATGATGTGGAACTTAAGTTACGCAAAGGCAATGAAACATATGAAAAGACCAAC
This sequence comes from Gymnocephalus cernua, assembly GCA_023631565.1. Lineage (NCBI taxonomy): Eukaryota > Metazoa > Chordata > Actinopteri > Perciformes > Percidae > Gymnocephalus > Gymnocephalus cernua. The sequence goes on along the minus strand of CM042428.1, from coordinate 3,749,913 downwards.
AGAGGTATCAGCATGACAAGAGACATGAAAATGGACATTTTGGACAAGATTGCTGAGGCAGTTTTCAAAGTGAAAGCCTATCCTGATCGAGACCAGATTGAGTCAGTTGCTTCTGCTCTCGTCAGTAAGCACCCATGCCTTTGAGACACACAAAGACACTATATGCAGACTATATACAAAGGAACAAGGACAAGAACAGTAATCACATCATGTTAAAACAAGCAATAACAACACGAGTGGACAACAAGAGACATATAGAAAATAGGAAAGCATTGACTATAGTGAACAAATCACAAACTGTCCTGGTATTGCACTAACTCATATTTCATCAATCTCTATTGCACTGACCCCTATAGCACAACCCATGTTATACTGGCACTTATTGCACAACCCATATTGCACTAATAATTGTGTCCCTTTTTATAATGCACTGACTCTCTTTTAAATCTGATATATAATGATTAACTAGACATGGTCACATGTTTGTGTGCCCCTCAACCACACTTTTAAATGACTCCTAAAGATCAAAAGACTTGTGCTTTCCCTCACTGACAGTGGAATGCTATTCCAGAAGCTCACTCCCTGATATGACAGGACGTTCTGTGAAAAGGCAGTCCGCCTAAAAGCCAATTCACAATCACCTCTCGTAGTGGCTCTAGTCACTCGAGATCCAGCAGCACTGCTAGACTTTTGTGTTATAAAGTCGCTTAATGGTGGAGGCGCCAGACCATGTATAACCTTATAGATTAGGCAGGCTGATTTAAATAATTTAAATTATCAAAATTGAAAAACTTATATTTATCTAAAATTTGACAATGGTGATATGATGAAGGTTTCTTGTCTAATATTTTCAATGCTCTTTTGTAGCATATTTCAATTGGCTCAATAGCTGCATGACTCGTATAGGACCAACTTGTGATACAATACTCGATATGAGCTAGTATCATAGAATGCAGAAATGCAATCGCTGCTGTATCTGTTAATGATGTACGAATATGTTTAAAGTTCCGTATATTAACATTGACCGTTTTCACTACTTTTTTAACGTGTTTTTTAAAGGTTAGTTTCGAGTCCAATAACACTCCCAAATATTTAAATTCCTCAACATTAACTAATTCATGTCCACCCAAGCGAACTGTTATAGCAGCCACGGTCGTTTTAGGTTTACTAAAAAACATTGATACGGTCTTTTTAACATTAAGGCACAGGCATGAATCATTCAGCCATGTTTGTAAATCATTTAAGGCTAATGAAAGCTGATGGGCTGCATCACCAGCACTTTTTGCTCGTGTAAAAATTACCGTATCATCTGCATACATAATCGTGTCCACATTTTTGCACACATTGGGCAAGTTGTTCACATAAAGTGAGAATAGCAATGGACCCAAAATTGATCCCTGAGGGACACCTTGCGTATAGTGAAGATAGGGTGATCTACTATTCTCTATTTGCACACATTGTTTTCTATCTGATAGATAAGACTGTATCCATTTAACAGTTTGATTGCTAAAGTTAAATGTTGACAGTCTAGACAAGAGCTTAAGATGATTCACAGTATCAAACGCATGCTTAAAGTCAACAAAAACAGCCGCAACATGACTGCTTTTGTCTAAATAAGACTTCACCCTCTCAACAAAAACACAGACAGCCGTTTCAGTTGAGTGAAGACAACGGAATCCGAATTGCATTGGGTGCAAACCCGGAATGGAATCATTAAGATGTGCAATAATAGAGTTAGCGACCCACTTTTCTGCTATCTTTGAGAAGATAGGGAGTATGCTAATAGGTCGATAATTAGCAGGATCTAATTTATCACCTGATTTATATATTGGTATCACATTCGCCACCTTCCAGCTCCACGGGACGAATGCCTGCGTGATTGATAAATTAATAAGATGGGTCACAGGCACCAAGGTACAAGATTTATAATGCTTCAGATGGTTGGTATCAAATCCAAACACATCCCTTGTTTTAGAACATTTCAATTTTGAAATTATGTTTTCTACATCATTTTCTGTAATTTTTGGAATATTAAACTTAGAATTTTGAGTTGAAGTATCTACATGGGGATCTTTGTTGCCAATATTTTGTTGATAATCACAAGAATTAGAAAACATTTGTGCAATTTCATCAACGGTACTTTGAAAATACTCATTTAATTTAGTTGCTAGGGTGATAGGGTCTGATACCAATTCATTGGCAAATTCGAGTTCAAGTTGTCTATCAGCATTGTGCTTACTGTTACCAAGGAGTTTGTTTATATTTTCCCAAATTAGCTTACAATTTCCTTTGGCACCATTAATTACAGTCATGAAAAAATTAGCTTTTGCCATTCTCAAAGTTTGTGTGACTTTATTCCTTGCGGATACAAAATTGAATCGATCAGTAGTTAATCCAGATTGTAATGATTTTTTAAGTAAATTGTCTCTGAGTGTCATAAGCTGTTTACACTCACTATTGATCCAAGGCAAGGAATAAACTCGTTTCTTTAAGTGACCCACTTTCTGAAACTGAGACAAAACCCCTTTAATAGAGGAGTATAGTAGATCACAACATTTATTGGTGTCATCACAAGATAGTATGCTAGACCAGTCAAGACTATTTAGAACCTCAGTTAAACTTTGTTCTTGGCTCTTTGGAATAAATGTTTGTTTTACATTAGTGCTTCTACTAACAGTTCTAAATCGATTTTTAGTCAGCTTTCTATAGAAAAATATGGCATTGTGGTCAGACAAGCCAGTCAAAAAATTGTATGTTTTCTTCATTCTTTCTAATTTGTTAGAGAACACCAGGTCTATTAGAGTTTTAGAGCGATTTGTTATTCTGGTGGGATCATTGATCATTTGTATTAATCCAAGTTTATCTGTAATTTCTTTCAGTTTCTTTCTGTCACTTTTGTTGTCCCAGTTTACATTTAAGTCTCCCATTAGAATAACCTCATTATTAAAGTCACAACAACTCAGAAGTGCCTTGAATTGATCATAAAAATCGACTTTTGCTGAAGGCGGTCGATAAAGACATAAAACAGTAAATGACATTTCTGCTGAGAGTGACACTTTAACTCCAACACATTCAATTGTGATTTCATTAGGCCAAAATATTTGTGTACATTTTAGAGAGTCCTTCATATACAGTAACACCCCTCCCCCCTTTCCTTGATGCCTATCCTTTCTATAGACATTGTGGCCTTGTAATGATACCACAGCTTGTGGGGAAGTGGGTTTAAGCCAAGTTTCTGAAAATCCCATGAAATCTACATTTGAATTAATGAGAAGATGCTCCAATTGTTCCCTTTTAGGGGCCATACTGCGTATGTTCAGATGGCCACCTAGGAGCCCTTTGTTTTTACACTGTGGATCCCATATAGTCCTGGCTTGATTAAGAGTTTGAAATAACTTACATGATCGATGTTTTTTAAATACAGGGTTCCTCTGTGTACACATGGGTATGATTGGTTGTGGTGATATACTGGGCTTAGTTGTAATAGAGTCCTGCAATGGTGGTGTTAGCCCAGGGAGCTGCTGTAACCCAGGTAGCTGTGTTGGTATTAGCCCAGGGAGCTGCTGCAATCCAGGTAGCAGTGGTGGTATTAGCCCAGGGAGCTGCTGTAATCCAGGTAGCAGTGGTGGTATTAGCCCAGGGAGCTGCTGTAGCCCAGGTAGCAAAGGTGGTATTATCCCAGAGAGATGCTGTAGCCCAGGTAGCAGAGGTGGAGTTAGCCCAGGAAGCTGCTGTAGCCCAGGTAGCAAAGGTGGTATTAGCCCAGAGAGATGATGTAGCCCAGGTAGCAGAGGTGGAGTTAGCCCAGGAAGCTGCTGTAGCCCAGGTAGCAAAGGTGGAATTAGCCCAGGAAGCTGCTGTAGCCCAGGTAGCAGAGGTGGTGTTAGCCCAGGGGGCAGCTGTAGCTGTAGCACAGCTACAGCTGCAGGACTTAAAACAGGTCCAGGGTTTTGCTCAACATCACCAGCCAGCAGTATTATCATCAAAAGATTCACAAGTCCAAGGAATGATCTAGATGCTGTTTGATCAGGTTTACCTGAGGGCGGCCTAGCATGTCCACAATCTAGGATTCTTGCATACAAAAGATGGTGGCTCTTCTTTGCTGGATAGAGAGTTAAGTTATTCATTTTCCTTGGACACGTTAAACTCAAGAGGAGGTAGAAGGACAGGAGAAGACCAGAAAAGCATGGCAAAATCCAAGGGTTTTTGATATACTTTTGTCGCAGACACACAGGACCTGCCAAACACTGTGGCTGCACCCTGGATGGAAAATGAGCATCAAATATAAACTGGGTAATTACAGGTCCAAGCTCCGTGAGGCAGGCTGTATTGAGGTCAGTCTAAACCAGAAAAGAAGAAGTGATGAAGGTGATGGTGAAGGGCCTTCTTTGAAGAGACCAAAGCGAGGTGAGATTAATCATGCCCCTGACCATCCAGATAACCATACTGATGACTCGTTGGAGGAGGAAAGACTGGCTCTTGTTGAGGAGTTACAGAAGAGGAATAAGAATGGTGCACTCATAAAGCAACAGATGGTGCTGACCTTTTCCCTGAGGGGCAAGGAGATTGTAGAGCTACAGCCTATGGTGTCAGAAGTTCAAGGACTATGACCTGCTCTGTTTTGCAAGGCAGAGTTGAGAAGCTGAGAATAGATGTGGTCCTGATTGAGTCTGTGCAAAAAGTAAATCTTGAGTTTTTTATTGCTGTTTAAAAAAATCACAATTTAACATAAGGATGATGTTGAAATTGAAATTGCTGTCCATTTTGCAACAGATATAGGCAGAGTTCTATCGGACCACCAAGAAAAACCTACTAGACAACTTTAGAGCAGCAATTAATCAGAAGACTCTATTGGGCTAGGAGGGCACGTTTTTCCGTCTGAGATGGATCAACTCCTTAAGGGATTGGATGAAGAGGTGAATTTTTAGTAATATCAGTATTTTGGAAAATATTGACAGTTGTACTGCAAGAAATCGTGGGATTTGTTACTGCAAAATATATAAAGCTAAAATAATAAATACAAAGTTTCCAATTTAAGGTGTTGCTCATAGTATCAAACATTATGTAATTAACCCATTGTACACCAAAAAAGGTACAGAAAAAGTAGCGACTAGGTGGTGAACAAAGTGGCACATATAACATGTAAAAAGCATATATTTAAGTTATGACTTACCGTTAGATTAGATTAAAAAGGCAGTTCATGTTTTGTCTGGTGTAAATATACATCCTTTCCTGTCATTCAGACCTGCAAAAGATTGGGACATGAGCAATTTAGGGCTAGTAATCAGGTAAATTGGTTAAATAATGATGTGATTTGAAGGTGATGTCAACAGGTGATTGTAATTATGATTTGGTACAAAAGCAGCATCCAAGAAAGGTCTAGTCCTTTAGGAGCAAAGATGGGCCGAGGATCGCCAGTTTGCCAACAAATATATGAGAAAATTATTGAAATGTTTAAAAGCAATGTTCCTCAAAGAAAGATAGGAAGACATTTGCTTATTTCACCTTCAAAAAGATTCAAAGAATGAGGAGGAATTTCAGTGCGTAAAGGACAAGGGCGCAAGCCTAAGCTGAACAACCGTGATCTCCGATCCCTCAGGCAGCACTGTATCAAGAATCGTCATTCATCTATAAGCGATATCACCACATGGGCTCAGGACTACTTTGGCAAACCTTTGTCAAGTACCACAATATGTAGTTACAGCCACAAATGCCAGTTAAAACTGTACTGTGCCAAAAGGAAGCCCTATGTTAACAGTGTCCAGAAGCGCCGTTGACTTCTCTGGGATCGGAGGCATCTGGGATGGACCATTACACGGTGGAAACGTGTACTGTGGTCAGATGAATCAGTATTTCGGGTATTTTTTGGGAGAAATGGACACCGTGTGCTCCGGACCAAAGAAGAAAAGGATCATCCAGACTGTTACCAGCAACAAATCCAAAAGCCAGGGTCTGTCATGGCATGGTTGTGTCAGTGCCCTTGGCAAAGGTAACTTGCACTTCTGTGATGGCACCATTAATGCTGAAAAGTACATAGACATTTTGGAGCACAATATGCTGCCTTCAAGAAGACATTTTTTACAGGGACGTCCTGCATGCATATTTCAACAAGATGATGCAAAACCACATTCTGCACACATTACAAAGTCCTGGCTGCGGAGGAAGAGGATACGGGTACTTGACTGGCCTGCCTGCAGTCCTGACCTGTCTCCAATAGAGAATGTGTGTCTGTGTGTCTGCGACAACGAAGACCCCGTACTGTTGCCCACCTTAAGACTTGTTTGCAGCAAGAATGGGACAAAATTACACCTGAAACACTTTATCACTTGGTGTCTTCAGTCCCTAAATGTCTTTTAAGTGTTGTGAAAAGGAATGGCAACATTACAAAGTGGTAAATGCTTTACTGTTCCAACTTTTTTTGAAATGTGTTGCAAGAACCAAAATAGGAATTTTGTTTTTTTGAATGAAAAATAATAAAAATCATGAGGAACACATTAAATTATGTGCTGTTGTATTGTCTGCAATGAAATACAAGTCAAAGTACATTTAGAAATCACTACTTTCTTTTTTTATTTGTGTTTTCCATACTGTCCCAACTTTTTCTGATTTGGGGCTGTATATTTACTGAATGCGATACAGCACACTATATTACAAAACAATTACATTACACAACAGTTACAGTTGTTGTATAATTACTATATAATACTAAACAAATGTGTACTTTTTGGGATCCTAAAGTGGTTGTGAGGTTGTAGGCTGTGGCAGGCAGATCCATATTTAGCTGCCAGTGGAGCTGCTGTCCCTCCTAGGAGAACCATGTCCATATAACTGTCTAGCGTGGGTCTTGTCCGCAACTTTGTGCATGATACGCCAACGTTAACTCATTGAGTTACTGCAGTTGTAGGCCTTATATTGCTGCCATGTTACTAAATACTCTATTTTCATGAGCCTGAAATATTCTATAGTATGATTACTAAGGGCCTGAGCATTTATTCTGTTTTTTTCCAATAGAAATGTATTAAAATCCCCTATTTAAATCGTTAAATGCCGTTTTCTCAAAATGAGTTTTTTGTCGTTCTCCGGTAGATACTTCTCAGCCTATGTAGCACCTATGTACACCAAACTTTCCATTTATACACCTAGCAGTATTCTTAAGATATTTACAGAGGGATTTGTTAATAAGTCATTCCTGGCCTGATTTATGTGACATTTTAATCAAAATCGATTTTCTAAGGCTATGGACAGTATATTTTGATTTCCTAGGTAATGAAAGCAGATATCCTGAAACCCCTCTGTAATTTTGTTTGCATCTTGTGTGTAAACAAAATGAAAAAAGAATTTTGCACCTGGCTTTATCATATGTTCAGATCTATCTACCGAAAATATATGCAAAATCGCGCATATTTAATGACATAATGTATAATTTGCATAATTAAACATAACAATTTCAAAAACTTGTAATACATTATTTTTATATACGTGTGTAATTAATCAACTGAGGAAGTCTCATGGTGATATCTATTATTTAAAATGTTTACCCTATTCACCTTGAAGTGGGTCTGTTCCCTAATGGAGATGTTGCTGTAGCAGAAGTCAGCCTTGTACTGTGGGAGCAAGTAGAAAAAATGCCACAGAAAATGATTACCTGGGGCGGCCTCTAGCTCACCCAGTAAGGGTGTTTTCCCAATGTAGGCTGAATCCTGCAGCGGCGTGGGTTCAAATCCAACCAGCTGCTTTTTGCTGCGTGTCTTCCCCCATCTCTCTCCCCCTTTCATGTCTATCCACTGTCCAATAAAAGGGAAAAGCCCCCCCAAAAAATAAATAAATATCTGTTCAAGAGTACACACAATTTAGGATTTTTTAAAAAGTGTAGTTTGAAAAAAATGCAAAAAAGGACCTGCCCTCTGCAACTGTACAAGGATAACTTCTGCTACATGGACGCCTCCCCCAATCTCAATATAATGACTGCAGTAATCACCATCTCCATAAGGGAAAATACTAACTGAGCTATCCTTGTAACTGTCTCTCTGCTACTAACAAACATTGCTCTATATGCACACTTGTTAACTTTTTTGTCTCCTTTTCTACCCATTTCTTATGTTCAGTTGTTCTTTAAGTAACCCACACATTATTAGTTACGTATAACACTATACTGTATTACTTACTTGTGTAAGGATTTCATCGTGTGTGAATTGTTGACACACAGACAGTATTTTAATACATATAGCATTTGCTGCAACATTTAGTTAGAAGAGTACAACTGTTTGGCCTGATTGGGTCGGTTATGGGTCTCAGCTGTTCTCAGTTGTTTGTTTGAAGCATTTGATACATGTTATACATGTTGAATCAGAAAAACCTTTGAATCAAGACATTGTATATGATTATTTACATGTGCAAATTATTTGTATAAGTGGGTATTATGGTTATATTGAAATTATCCTAACTTGGGTTTTAAAGTTGTTACAAAGCACAATCATGAGTTACTGCAACTTGGACGTTGAGTTGAGGTAAGAAAGGTTTCAAAGTATTGTTATGAGTCACTGGGACTTTGAATTTAGTTAAGATAGGTAAGGTTTTGAAGTTTTCCCAATTTGAAATTATAAGCTACTGCAACTTTGAGTTAGGTTGAGATAAGTAAGGTTTCAAATTTACCTTAATTAATTGTTGTGAGTTACCGTAACTTGGGAGTTACGTTAAGTTGAAAGATGGACCAACTCAAAAGCAAAACTTAAAAAAGTTAAAAAAAAATGTTCCCCAACTGAAAATGTTGCTGAAGTTTGTTGCCTTAAAATTGTAAGTTGTGTCAACTTGTTATTTTTTACGGTGTAGTAAGTTGTAAGCCGTTTTTCTTTTAATAAACCTTCACAACCCTCCTGCTGCCTCATCAACTTCATAACGATAAACCATAAAACAGCTTTCATTCATTGTTATTAAGACTCCATTGAAAGCTCACTGCTATGCAAAAAAAAGACCAGCCTATTGACACAGCTTTGAAATTAATACGTTTATGGTCAGTACTCAGATATCTGAAATACTTGCATACAAGTTGCTTTCTCATACAAGAAAAAAATTATATAACTTCTCACCATCCATCTTTTAAACTTTTGAATCTTTGTTCTCTTTCTGTATGTGTCTTAAAAAACAATGTCTGAATGAACGAAAGATGTCCTGGAATGAGTGTTGAGCCGCGTTTAGCCGCGTTTAGTTTTTCTCATGTCACATGGCATTTCTGTCATCCTGTCAAATGAACCGAAGGGGAAAAGAAGACCTAAGAAAATAATTCCAAGTTTCACTGAACTGTTCTGAAATTGGTGTCACATTCTTCAAGGCATTTAGCATTACTAGTTTGACTGAGACTGAGGTCAGTTGAGTGGCGAGATATGAGGATATGGAGGGCCAAATGGTGCAGATATATTTTTCAGACAGAGATTACAGCTAAAAATTAGACAGATGACATTAAAGAAGAGCTTTGGTGGATATCATAGATAAGGAAGAGACAGTTCCAGCTGATTTCCAAATTTTGCAGTCAATGAATTCAACAGAGTTAGTAAATGTTCAGTACAGCAGATCTTACAGTATATCCTATGTTTTGGTTTTTTTGGTTGTCATTTTTGAATATTTTGGGCACTATAAACCAAATGTCATTCAGCCCTGTTGTATTGGGTTAGTTGCATCAAATATCTCCAAATCAAACTCAAAACTATATCCATCCATATGTTTTATTTATTTATTTAGTCTTACATTGAAATTTAGGCACTGTTGAAGAAACTTAAATGTGGCGGATGTAAAGATACCATCATTCTTTTCAGTATCCCTCATTGCACGCATGCACACACACACACACACACACACACACACACACACACACACACACACACACACACACACACACACACACACACACCCTGTATCTCTCAGCAACTCATCTCTCTCATCTTTCAGCCTTTTATAGACTGATTTAAATTAACACCTGCTGCTACTCAAAAAAAAATGAACCTAGAGGATTCAATTAGAACAGAAGAAAGGGGATGGCTTAATTCATTTAGAGAAAGATGAACTCTAAAAACTACATTGCCTTGGCCACATGTGAAGAAGTGGAGACAGGAAAACAACTCTAATAAAAAAAAGCAATTTATTCAAGCATTAAGCCTTAAATTGTTCCTTTCAACAATGGCTTTAAGACAATTCTACTCAATTCTGGTGTTGCTAAGCTTGGTTCAATCAACTCGAAATGCCTTACAGTAGGAAGATTAAAAAAAACACAATTAGACAAAAATTCAATGATTTTTCTCACTCTGCTGGCAGACATTTTCTGTCTGATGAAAAACCAGAGGCAAACTTAATGCCGACTGACAATGCTAACATCTTTCATCTCGCTCTCAGATGATATGTGACCTCTGACATTCTTTTTTTTTTAAAGATAATTTTTTGGGCATTTTAGGCCTTTATTTTTTACAGAGTGTCTATTTGCATCCCCGGTGCGAATAGCCTCGGCCACAATAGCTGAGCTATTGACACCCGGTGACGTAACAACAAAAACACGTTGCTCGCGTGCACCAAAATCATGGCCGACGTTCACGGGCATATTAAGAAAGTTTTGTCTCTAAAGTTTATAACAATTGAATTTCTAGCAGAAAATGGATACTATAGTTGTGCTTTGTATCTTCAGTGAAAGCATATAATTGTTAGTTTGTTAGTTAGTAGGATACCTACTTTTTGTATACAGTATGGTTACCTAGCAACCGAGGCTTGTAGACACCATGTAGTAAACAGTCGTCCTCCACTCCACAAGAACTGCTAGGTGAGTGGTTAGAGCACTGAGCTGGTCTGGGAGTCCTGGGTTTGATTCCCCAGTAAGGTTATCTTAATTTTTTTCATTTTGGATTAGATAACTTGCATGCCATTGCACAAGACATGGTGGTGGGGGAAGACTCATGAATAGTCATTATGGGACTCATCCCTGAATGGCTAGTACTCGTTGCCTGCTCTGGTTGGGTTGGTTAGGTTAGTAGGATTGGTTATGGTAACCATATTGGACACTGCAATGATAATATTCCAAAAAGGTGTAATACATGAGTCGTATGGATAACTGTGTGTAAATATATGCCAATGTAAATGAACAGGGGTGCAAATAGCATACATTGATATTTGTACCAGACGGGGTATTAATAGAACACATTGCTGTGTGCACTGGGGTACAAATAGCATTCATTTGTAATTGCACCAGGGGTGCAAATAGAGCTTCTAATTGCACCGGGGTACGAATAGCATACACTGCTAATTGCACCGGGGTACAAATAGCATACACTGCTAATTGTACCAGGGGTGCAAATAGCCTCACCCTTATTTTATAGGACAGATGAAGACATGAAAGGGAAGAGAGACGGGGAATGACATGCAGCAAAGGGCCGCAGGTCGGAGTCAAACCCGTGGCCGCTGCGTCAAGGAGTAAACCTCTTTATATGGGCGGGCACTCTACAAGGTGAGCTACCCGGGCGCCCCTCTCTCGGATTTTATGCTGTGTGAATGAAGTACTGAATTCACAACTATACGCCATTAACCCTTGTGCACTGTTCGGGATGTTTTCAGCCACTAAGGGGTAATTTTGAGTCTAAATTTGGCCATAACTTTTTCTGTGTTACAGCAAATGGAATGATTTTCACTGACAAATCTTATTTTAACACATATTTTAGGAAAATGCTTTGAAAATTTTCCAAAACCCAACAGTACACTGTGGGCAAATTCACTACCCTTTCGTTATGTTCGTGGCTGAAAACAGCCACTACTTTAAACTGCTGTAAAAATGTATCAGATAAATATGTATTTCCATTTTTTTTGCATACATCTATTAATCAACCTCAGTCCTGATCAAAACTACTAAAATTTCTAAAAGAAATCTGGATTTTAACTCTTTAATTGCCAATTTCATAAATGATGTCACAGATTTGGGGAAAAAAACACACAAAATGACTTATTTTCCATATAAAATGTGATTGTGGTCTGGATTTCTTTTAACCTTTTATCACAGTCTTGGACATGTCAAAGATGAGAAACAACATTGGTTTTGATGCATTGTTAGTTTTTGTGCAGGATCAGATTTTAACTTTTTCTCCCTCATTTACTGTTTGTGGCTGTTTTTGCCCCATTGGCTTCCATTATAACCACATTTTTTGATTGCAAAGCCATGACACCATATAATCATGCATTTTTTATTGTTGGTGGTTTTCCCTGTTGGGAAGAGGTAAAATGTGTATTTTTTACTGTTGATAACCAGGTGGCACCATTAACCCTTTAGATAGGCCTATGCAAAAAAAAGCTTAGATTCTGGATTGTACATGGAGTTATATGGAGTATAATATCATATTAAAGTGTGTGTGAGTGTGTGTCTGTGTGTGTGAGAGAGAGAGTGAGAGTGTGGGAACTCACCTTGATGCGACCTGAGAAAATCAAAACATGCACCTCAGCTCTCAGTACTACATTGAGTAAACAGAGTAAAACGTGTATTTATGCACCTGCTGCCTTTTGATGGTGAGAAATGCAGACTAAACAAAAACAAAGCAAGTGGATTCAAACACTTGCTTGCAAGCCTGCTGGTCATTTGATGGTGAAAAGAGCAGCAAGCAACATGAGAAAGGGCTTGACTCGAGTCGCAGTGAAGTTTTAGATGTGATTATGCAGCCCGATTCCTCCAGCGAGCTCTGGTTTATTTTTCCTGATCGTCCCGACCAAGGCTATTTTCTTCTGCAGAAGCTCCTGAGCAAGCGAGTAGGACGCTGCACGTCCATGGGCGCTGCACAATGAGAAACTGGACCGGGATGGACTCCACAGATCTCTGTGCCTACATGGGGCTACTGATTTTGGCCGGCGTCTACAGGTCCAGAGGGGAGTCCACACATTGCCTGTGGGATGATCGCAGTGGTCGTGCGATTTTTAGAGCCACCATGTCTCTCTCCAGATTCCATGAAATCAGCAGAGCTCTGCGTTTTGATGACAAGCTGCAGAGACCAGCTCGACGTAGAGAGGATAAGCTTGCCCCGATCAGATCCCTGTGGGAAATGTGGACGCATCGCCTTCCCCTCCTATTCAACCCTGGCAAAGATGTCACAGTGGATGAGCAGCTTGTGCCATTCAAAGGGAGATGCAGCTTTTGGCAATACATGCTGAAAAAAACAGCAAAATACGGGCTAAAAATTTGGGTGACTGCTGATGGTGGCACATCCTGGAGGTGTGACGTTTACCTGGGTAAGACAGGTAATGCTGCAGAGGTGGGTCAGGCAAAGCGTGTTGTCAAGGAGATGACAGAAGGACTCCAGGGCGTCACTGTCACCTGTGACAACTTTTTTACCTCCTACTACTACTACTACTACTACTACTACTACTACTACTACTACTCCTCACTTGCTCAGGAGCTTCTGCAGAAGAAAATAGCCTTGGTCGGGACGATCAGGAAAAATAAACCAGAGCTCGCTGGAGGAATCGGGCTGCATAATCACATCTAAAACTTCACTGCGACTCGAGTCAAGCCCTTTCTCATGTTGCTTGCTGCTCTTTTCACCATCAAATGACCAGCAGGCTTGCAAGCAAGTGTTTGAATCCACTTGCTTTGTTTTTGTTTAGTCTGCATTTCTCACCATCAAAAGGCAGCAGATGCATAAATACACTTTTTACTCTGTTTACTCAATGTAGTACTGAGAGCTGAGGTGCATGTTTTGATTTTCTCAGGTCGCATCAAGGTGAGTTCCCACACTCTCACTCTCTCTCTCACACACAGACACACACTCACACACACTTTAATATGATATTATACTCCATATAACTCCATGTACAATCCAGAATCTAAGCTTTTTTTTGCATAGGCCTATCTAAAGGGTTAATGGTGCCACCTGGTTATCAACAGTAAAAAATACACATTTTACCTCTTCCCAACAGGGAAAACCACCAACAATAAAAAATGCATGATTATATGGTGTCATGGCTTTGCAATCAAAAAATGTGGTTATAATGGAAGCCAATGGGGCAAAAACAGCCACAAACAGTAAATTAGGGAGAAAAAGTTAAAATCTGATCCTGCACAAAAACTAACAATGCATCAAAACCAATGTTGTTTCTCATCTTTGACATGTCCAAGACTGTGATAAAAGGTAAAAAAAAATCCAGACCACAATCACATTTTATATGGAAAATCAGTAATTTTGTGTTTTTTTTCCCCCCAAATCTGTGACATCATTTATGAATTTGGCAATTAAAGAGTTAAAATCCTGATTTCTTTTAAAAAAAATAGTAGTTTTGATCAGGACTGAAGTTGATTAATAGATGTATGCAAAAAAAAATTGAAAAATATATTTGTCTGATACATTTTTACAGCAGTTTAAAGTAGTGGCTGTTTTCAGCCACGAACATAACGAAAGGGTAGTGAATTTGAACAGTGCACAAGGGTTAAATAACCTCAGAAAATTCCACCTACGATTACATTCAGCATGAGAAACATAATAACAGAAGGTAGCCACACTGCATTTCTTCTTGATAACTTTTTGGTACACACCGTTTCATTTAAATACACTTAGTGATCATTTGTGATACACTTCATGGTTCTGTGTACTACCCCCTGTAGCTCCATTGGTTGGTCTTGGCGAATGCTTGTGCTATTTTTGCAGTCATTTGTCATATACAATTTGCCATTTCTTTTAATTCCTGGAACTGGAAGTTGTAGTAATACACACTGACAGACAGAAGCTGCAGAGTAAAATAACAGGCCACTGAGCAGTCCCACTGGAGCAGTTGGGAATTAAAACTCCTGCTTAAATCAGCTATAATTGATATTTCTATAGTAATTGTCAAATATATAAAAACTACCAACCTGTAAAATACGGACGCTTGGGCAGTGGCTGTCAGCGTAAGATACGACGCAAAAACGTCTGTATGGAACGCACCGGGCAGAGCAGCAGCTCAACCGCGGTGCTGCAAGATTACATAGAATTAAGAGCGCCAACAGTAGCGAGTAGTATGAAAGACTGAAATTCTGCGTAGGGAGGCAGGTTGGAGTGGTGGATGGGTCAAATAACACAGGACTTTCACCCAGAAAACCGTGTTCATGTCACTGAAATGTACATTTTATAATCCCACCCACAATCTTTTCCTAAACCTAACTGTCCCCTTCTTATGCCGTATGCCAATCAGTACGCCCCGTCCCAGAGAGTCACAAGTGACATCAAGAGTTGCGATGCTAAAGGAGACATTTAGTGTGAATAACAAGCGCCAAAGGCACATGACCAAGTGTTCATATTTTACCCGATGGGAGAGTGAGAATGTGTTGAAACTTCAAATCTATAGAAGTTTTGAAATGACAATGTGAAAACCATGTGACCGGGTGAAAGCCGATGTTTGTAGTGATGAACCTTAAGAGAATTCTCACATGCAGCTCCCCTCAGTTTTACAGAGCTTTATATGGAGTTTCTGTTCACTCTCATCGCTCTCGTAGCGTATTTTCCGGCCACAGCAGCCAGCTGTTTTCAGAAAAGCCAAATGTAAATGTAAAAAGCCACTGTACACTACCTGCTCAGCAGCAAACATGAGACAGACACAGTGTAAGCTGGTAAACATGCTGTGTAACATAACCCTAACCCTTAGAATTCAACGCAATTGTGACCGTCAACACATTAAAGGACACCATAACTCTATGGGAGTCTGGTGGTCTGGCCAAAAAGAACAAAGAAGGGAGGAATCCTAGGCCAACCCTCAAAGGGCCGGGTTCTGGGACCCCCCCAAAAAAATAAATAAAAATAAAAATAAAAATAAAAATAAAAATAAAAATAAAAATAAAAATAAAAATAAAAAATAATAATAATAATAACAAATAATGTAAAGTATAAACTAACAAAGAAACAAAGCCACAAAAAACAGCCCATGAGGCCTCCATCCTCAAAAGAAAAAAAGCAGCCTCAGGAATTGGTAGAGACCAAAAATAGCTAAAAGAAGGATATTGGACTTACAGTTGCCAAATAAATGACTGTTGCTTTGTAACTGCTCGATGCGTTTGGACATGTTTGCCTTCAAGTTCTAGTCTGTCTATCAGCAGACCAAGCTCCATCTTTTAAGATTGAACATCAGTCTGGGGACTCTGCTCCGTATTTTATCTGCACAAGAGGCGGGACCAACGGGCATAGTTCAAATGACTCTGTATTAAATTGGATAGTCCTTCAACCAATCAGACCAGCGATCCAGGTGATGTAGCAGCGACAGTGGCATCAATGGGTTGCTGCGCTTCGGTGGACGCCGCTATGTTGAATGTAAACAAAACGCTGCTTGGTCGCTTGTCTATTGTCATTGTGTTAAACCAGCCAATAGCGCGCCAGGTGGATAAGCCAGATTGGGATTGGTTCCTACAAAATTGTAACGGAAGCAGAATAGATAAACGTAGAGGTTTCCAGACTGAGCTGCAGGGAGAAATCACATTGCCAGCAGATTGGGCTGGATTTACCCAGTCTATTCAAGTTCCCCTTATCAACTTAAAAGGTAATGATATGTTAATGTTCTGTTCACAACTTGTTTACAGTGCCCCCACAAACCACAAACAGTTATTGCAGGTTTAAAGGTACCTTAAAAGTGAGGGAGGGAGGGGTCCTCATTGTGGCTACATTTACACTAGTACACAAATCTTTTGCTACGTTTACACCTCACGTTCACACTAGTCTGGCACACAAATTTAGAAATAGTGGTGCCCCTGTTTTGGGTTTGAAAACTCCGGGGCTTTCAGTAACAGTTCCACCTCGTCATCGGTCCGAGCAAATAAATTCCTGTTCTTACTTTTGGTCGATGTTGTTCTTTCTCCAAAGTATTTTCAACTTATACATTCATGATGTTCAACCGCAGAGTAACGTCAATCAAACGTCAAACAATCTGCTTCCTGTTTACAGCGCCACACATATGGTCATGCGATATGCTTTGACAGACGTGAATGAAGATTAGTTCTGCTACTGGAGCTAAAACTCTTTTCTGGATGGACACGTTTTTGTCTCAAAACACTGCTTAAAAAAGAAAACATAGTATTCTAGATGTAGCCTGTGTTCCTCATCCAGATTTCTCCTGCTGGCCTGGGTACTAAACCCGCAAAATCTTTGGGAATCGAAACCTTTTGGTTACAAGTTTCTAACATGCATGACCATAGGTCCCAAATGGTTCTTTGTCTGACCTCATTTATGAAACGTGCGTACGACCTAAAACAGGCGATTCCTACGCAAAGCTCGGCATTTATCAATTTGAACGTGAGTGTAGGCTGTGATCAAATCTCCCGTCTGGTCTGAACTCGTGTACGCAAGTTTTCAAGTCAGTGTGGCCTTGCGGTGCAGCATATAATCAGGAGAAGTCATCAGTTGATCACTTATCAGCAATGGCAGATCTGGCTCTTTTAGAAAACCTCTATAGGCCCTATGTGCCGGTACAACAGTGCACATGTATGCGCACGGGCCACGATGGAGCGCTCCATCGGATTGATTAACAGGATGTTATTCAACGCTTTTAAAAGGTATAGTGTTATGTTTGTCAATTATATTCAATACAGAAACCATGATGATGCACAACATTTGTATTTATTCTTCAGGTTTTCGTTTCTCTTTTAAAGGTTAATGATCACAAGTGAACGATTTATTTCTGCAGTTGACCGAGTTATTTAGGCTTGTTTTTCCAGCCCCTCTGCTGTCAGGAGACAAGCTCGGGGTGGTGGTCCAGGACGGGGGGCGGAGGACACGCGCTCACGGTTGCCTGGCTCTGACTGCTGAAAAAAACATGAGTAAAATAAAAGACACTGCATAAACACTGCTACTGTGTTTATTTAAATATAGGTACACCATGTAGGCCTAAGAGATTGCAACATAAGCCTGTATATTACCATGTGTCGGATATTAAATGAACTTCAGCTTCAGTCCAATTTACTACGACAACTGTTGACCGCATCTCTTTTCATTCCACATTCTTTCTCCAGCCTTTAATACCAGTTTTCAGGCTGCCAAATACTACAAACGTTAGTACAAATGAACCTGAGATATCAGGGATCAGTCTCCACCTCTGAAAAGTGCCTCTTCTTAACCAGATTACGTCTCCCCATGTCGTAAATTGTAGGGGCGAGGCCTCAAAACCCAGAATACATTGGGGCGTGACATTTAAATCACGATTGTTTCCAGCCGTTGCATTTATCAGTGTACGACCATTCTTACGCTCTGATTGGTGTGATACGAACGTTTGATGAATCACACGTGAAGCCTGTCGTAAGATGATATCTGCGCTCATATCTGCGCTGGTTTCTACGATAGGTTGATAAATGAGGGCCACTGTGTGGTTGTCTGTGGGGATTAATAAATATTGTATAAATCCATTACATTGGTGGGCGTCTACAAGCTCTAAAGCCCTCAGGAAGAGTTCAGCTCAGCTTTACAGTAAAGAGTTGACGCTATATCCATTGCCTCGTCAGTACATACTGTACATACACCAGCATAATCTGGACCCCTTGTGTTTCCTTCTCTGGCTTCTTTGGCCCCGTCACACAAGCATACACACTCACAGTTAGCCTCCCACTTACTGCATTCTTCACATCTAACTCATTTCAGCTGCATGTATTGACTTATTTGGTGGAACATTAATCCTTTTGGCACACCTACACTGCTCTCCTTGGGTGATTATTAAAGTGTCACATCACATTTGGCTTCAGCGTGCAGGACTGACGAGGCTTTGGAGGATTATGAACGAGAGCTGAAATACAACACAAGCAAACATTGCATGGTAGCAGAGTTCAGATAGAGAGGTGAATACAAACACAAACACGCTATTCATTAAGAAATCATATAAGAAGGCTGCTCTTTTATTTAGCAAGATGTAAATAAGGACATTGAAAAAGAATTTATGAAAATTGCCATCCCAATGGATCCTGTGTTGTTTTTACTTGGAGAATCACCCCAACATGTAACAGGCAAAGACCAAATATATTTACTTCTACTGATGGGAAATTGCTTTTACCAACACAAACTTAATGGACTCAGAGACTGAAACAAGTGTACACAATGGAATAGATGACAGCCAAACTGTCTATCTTCATTTTGAAGATAGACATTATACTATAAAGATGGACTCATGTTATATTTAGTCTTGCGGTGCCAGACCTATCTGCGCAGCGCTGTGGAATAAGCATCAGTGTATGTTTTGGTCATTTGATTTTCATTTCATATACAGAAATTAAAAAACAAAAAACAAATGGTTATTTGATTTTCGTTTTAAAATACAAAATTAGAAAATTGAAATACAAGGCGTTTTTTCCTTTTCATGGTCAAAAGGGGATGAGAGAAATTTAAAATATGCTTTCATTTTCTATTTCATATAACAAAAAATAAAATCACTCGAAAATAGAAACAAAAAAAGGCCTGTTTTTTCATATTCAGAGACCGGATGCTGTCATTTCCAAGGCAACAGCGCCAGTGAGCGTACCAGTGTTGCTTTCAGCACAGACAACACTTTGGGTTCCTACTCTGATGTGATTTTAGACATGGTTGCAAAAAAAGTGTGTGTAGAAATCTCTGTGTGCATATCACAGGGAAGTGGGGGTGCAAGAAATGTGAGGGGGTTTTGCGCTGAAAATGGCTGAAACATAATGTGACCATAGACTGTATGGACTCATCTGACTCCACGCTGAAGTTAGCTTCCGCTTCACAGCGTCTGATTCTGCAGTTGAGGGAAACCTACCCCAACTTCCTGAGCGACTGATGCTCCGTTTTTTGCACCTCTTTACATAAATATACATAAATATGGCTATGAAATACATTCTAAAATTAATAAATGAGGCAAAACATATAAAGATATAAATTAGTCAATATAGATTAATAGCCTAAATACATATGTTTTACTTTTATTTATTTCATGGGACTTTATTTTATATGTAATGTTACACATTTATTTTAGTTTGGTTATCTTACAGACTCAGACTAAAAGCAATTATCTAGCCTGGCATAGTGCATCAAACCATATCACTAAGCCAAAATAAATAAAACCTTAATACACCCATGAATAAAACACAAGCTGGGTAAAGTCGTCTGATCCCAGCTAATGTTTCACACAATGTTTCACACACGGACCAGAATCAGTCAGTACCGGGGACCCGGGTCACAACCTGTGGTCACAACCATAGACATAATAAATGTCTAATGTCTAAATTATGTCTATGCTCACAACGGGCTGATGGATAGCTCACTTGTTGCTAGAAAACGGCAGCAGCTAATTCGACCCAGCACCGGAGGTCTAATCCCAGCTGGCGCTGTTGCCTTGGAAATGACAACATCCGGTCTCTGAATATGAAAAAACAGGCCATTTTTCGATTCTATTTTCAAGTGATGTTATTTTTTGTTATATAAAATATAAAATGAAAATTAAAGCATATTTTAAATTTCTCTCATCCCCTTTTGAGCATGAAAAGGAAAAGAAAACGCCTTGTATTTCAATTTTCAAATTTTGTATTTTAAAACGAAAATCAAATAACCATTAGTTTTTTGTTTTTTAATTTCTCTATATGAAATGAAAATCAAATGAACGAAAAAGTACACGGACCCTTAGCGCCGGCCAAGACGATTGTGATTGGTTTAAAGAACAACCCAGAGAAGCCTGACCTTATTGTATTGTATGTTTTGGTCATTGAAACAACTAGTTGCTTGCTAGCATTGCATTTCCCCCCGACTAATTTCCTGGTTGTCCTTCTCCATAAACAACATGAAATCAAGGAGAGGGTTAACTTTTCCTGCACCAGATTTCCCACCGTGGTCAGAAAGAACAGAGGAGACACTTTGTTTCTCTCACTATGACTCTAGAGTCGCTACTTGCTCCAAAGCTAATCGCCGTCACTCTCTCACTGATCCCTCGCTCTATCACCCCCCCCCCCCTCCCCCCACACACACACACACACACACACACACACACACCGGCTCGACGGACACACCAGTGCACAAGTACAACCCCAAATGGAAAACACAAATAAAAAAAGAAAGTAGTGATTTCTAAATGTATTTTGACTTGTATTTCATTGCAGACAATACAACAGCACATACTTTAATGTGTTCCTCATGATTTTCTTTTTTTTTTTTTTTTCAAATAAACAAAATTCCTATTTTGGTTCTTGCAACACATTTCAAAAAATGTTGGAACAGTAAAGTATTTACCACTTTGTAATGTTGCCATTCCTTTTCACAACACTTAAAAGACGTTTAGGGACTGAAGACACCAAGTGATGAAGTGTTTCAGGTGTAATTTTGTCCCATTTTTGCTGCATACAAGTCTTAAGGTGGGCAACAGTACGGGGTCTTCGTTGTCGCATTTTGCGCTTCAAAATTCGCCACACATTCTCTATTGGAGACAGGTCGGGACTGCAGGGAGGCCAGTCAAGTACCCGTATCCTCTTCCTCCGCAGCCAGGACTTTGTAATGTGTGCAGAATGTGGTTTTGCATTATCTTGTTGAAATATGCATGGACGTCCCTGGAAAAGATGTCTTCTTGAAGGCAGCATATTGTGCTCCAAAATCTCTATGTACTTTTCAGCATTAACTTGCACTTCACAGAAGTGCAAATTACCTTTGCCAAGGGCACTGACACAACCCCATACTATGACAGATCCTGACTTTTGGACTTGTTGCTGGTAACAGTCTGGATGATCCTTTTCTTCTTTGGTCCGGAGCACACAACGTCCATTTCTCCCAGAAAATACCTGAAATACTGATTCATCTGACCACAGTACACGTTTCCACTGTGTGATGGTCCATCTCAGATGCCTCCGAGCCCTGAGAAGTCGACGGCGGTTCTGGACACTGTTAACATAGGGCTTCAGGTAAATTGGTTAAATAATTATGTGATTTGAAA
Organism: Gymnocephalus cernua; assembly: GCA_023631565.1. Taxonomy (NCBI): domain Eukaryota; kingdom Metazoa; phylum Chordata; class Actinopteri; order Perciformes; family Percidae; genus Gymnocephalus; species Gymnocephalus cernua. Next base: position 3,728,031 of record CM042428.1, on the reverse strand, counting down.
CAGGTGATGTCAACAGGTGATTGTAATTATGAGTTGGTACAAAAACAGCATCCAAGAAAGGTCTAGTCCTTTAGGAGCAAAGATGGGCCGAGGATCGCCAGTTTGCCAACAAATACGTGAGAAAATTATTGAAATGTTTAAAAACAATGTTCCTCAAAGAAAGATAGGAAGACATTTGCTTATTTCACCTTCAACAGTGCATAACATAATTAAAAGTTTCAAGGAATGAGGAATTTCAGTGCGTAAAGGACAAGGGCGCAAGCCTAAGCTGAACAACCGTGATCTCCGATCCCTCAGGCGGCACTGCATCAAGAATCGTCATTCATCTATAAGCGATATCACCACATGGGCTCAGGAGTACTTTGGCAAACCTTTGTCAAGTACCACAATACATAGTTACAGCCACAAATGCCAGTTAAAACTGTACTGTGCCAAAAGGAAGCCCTATGTTAACAGTGTCCAGAAGCGCCGTCGACTTCTCTGGGCTCGGAGGCATCTGGGATGGACTATCACACAGTGGAAACGTGTACTGTGGTCAGATGAATCAGTATTTCAGGTATTTTTTGGGAGAAATGGACGCCGTGTGCTCCGGATCAAAGAAGAAAAGGATCATCCAGACTGTTACCAGCAACAAGTCCAAAAGCCAGGGTCTGTCATGTTATGGGGTTGTGTCAGTGCCCTTGGCAAAGGTAACTTGCACTTCTGTGATGGCACCATTAATGCTGAAAAGTACATAGAGATTTTGGAGCACAATATGCTGACTTTAAGAAGACATCTTTTCCAGGGACGTCCATGCATATTTCAACAAGATAATGCAAAACCACATTCTGCACATATTACAAAGTCCTGGCTGCGGAGGAAGAGGATACGGGTACTTGACTGGCCTGCCTGCAGTCCCGACCTGTCTCCAATAGAGAATGTGTGGCGCATTTTGAAGCGCAAAATGCGACAACAAAGACCCCGTACTGTTGCCCACCTTAAGACTTGTTTGCAGACAGAATGGGACAAAATTACACCTGAAACACTTCATCACTTGGTGTCTTCAGTCCCTAAACGTCTTTTAAGTGTTGTGAAAAGGAATGGCAACATTACAAAGTGGTAAATGCTTTACTGTTCCAACTTTTTTTGAAATGTGTTGCAAGAACCAAAATAGGAATTGAGTTTTTTTTAAACAAAAATAATTAAAATCATGAGGAACACATTACATTATGTGCTGTTGTATTGTCTGCAATGAAATACAAGTCAAAGTACATTTAGAAATCACTACTTTCTTTTTTTATTTGTGTTTTCCATACTGTCCCAACTTTTTCTGATTTGGGGTTGTAGAATGGAATAGAATAGAATATACTTCATTGTCCCATAGGGGAAATTTGTCATGTACTCAAGAGTGCCTAGTGCATAGTAGTAGCTGCCATTACAGACAGAAAAAATCAACAACAACAAAAAAAAATAGTATCATGCTGGCAACCATGTCAGAGCTTTCTTAAAGTTGTTTACCAAAATCTCTCACCTTGTTCTCCAGGTTCCTTATGCCGTCTAAAACCTCACCAAGGGAAGACTCAGTCTCTCTCGCCAACTTTGATGTATCCATAGGCGTAGCAGCGCTCACGGCATAGCTAGCTAGTTTCCCGCGTTAGCATTCGGGCTAGCACTGCTAGCCTAGCAGTCTTGAGCAGAGGAAAGTCTTTAGCTACTGTTGATGGTTGACAATGTCTTTCTTGGTATCTTTGTCCTACCTTGCGCTATAACACCGTCGGTGAGGTGTAGTCAGCATACGTTTTAGTCAATGGCAGTATTTTAGTTCGAATTTGGGACCAAAACTCTTTGTGTGCCGCATGGATCTATTAAGAGAACGTGTTTCGGTGGCGTGCCCTGTTCGCCGGTGTACAGAAGTTAGGACAGAACTTTGGTCACCTGAAAGCAGACTGCCTTCCCCCTGTGTGTGAATGGTGAATGGTGCCTCTACTACGTATTTAAAAGTATGAGAGGCCGTATAGGAAGTAATTCATACTTCTGTCTTACACACACTATCATAGTCTTGCATATACACAACTATACTCATACACACACACACACTAGTATAATCCTTTTACATGTATGTATGAGAGGGTATAGTCGTGTGTGTGTGAGAGTATACTAGTGTATGTGAGAGAGTATAGTAGTGTGTGTGTGAGAGAGTATAGTAGTGTGTGTGTGAGAGAGTATAGTAGTGTGTGTGTGAGAGTATAGTAGTGTGTGTGTGTGAGAGTATAGTGGTGTGTGTGTGTGAGAGTATACTAGTGTATGTGAGAGTATAGTAGTGTATGTGAGAGAGTATAGTAGTGTGTGTGAGAGAGTAGTGTGTGTGAGAAAGTATAGTAGTGTGTGTGAGAGAGTAGTGTGTGTGAGAGAGTATAGTAGTGTGTGTGAGAGAGTATAGTAGTGTGTGTGAGAGAGTATAGTAGTGTGTGTGTGAGAGTATAGTAGTGTGTGTGTGAGAGTATAGTAGTGTGTGTGAGAGTATAGTCGTGTGTGTGTGTGAGAGTATAATTAAAAAGGAAGTTGTTTGATCAAACAGGAAGAAAGTTTAAATCCTCATTCCCTGATTCGCATACAGCCTTAAAAACAATCCTGTATCCTGTAGAGCACTGCAAGCTAAACTGGAGCTACAAGGCACATTTAAAACAAGCAGTAGAACTTTACGACACTTAAAGGATAACTTTTACAGTTTTTTGTTAGGAAGTTTAGACATGATTTTTCATTTTATTTACCTTCTTTTGCAAGTCCCGTTTGTTTTTGTGCAAGTTAATGGTAATGAGGAGGACATTACTTTGTTTTTTACAAATACAATGCGGTGTGTTCATGACATTATAAGGGAAACTGAGAGCATGGGACCAGACAGCATGGTTTTGCAAAGATTATTTGGTGAGCTTGATTCTTACAGACGGACAATGTTTTCCTTTATTTTGATTAGCCAGCAGTTAGGAGGGAGTGGCAGTCGGGAAAGTTTGGGTGCACTAGAGGCTACGTATGCCTGTCTTTGTTCTATTATCAATTCAAATGAAAATTCAAGATCATTAGAAGTGAGACAACGAGCTATGTTTGATTCAAGAGCACCTCCAACTATCAGAAATGGTCTTCCTGGACGCCCTCAGTACAGCATACTACCCACTGTTTATCTCTTGGAATGAGTTGGCAAAGAATAGCTGTATGCTTTGGAATCAGCAGGCGGACACTGTACAGACGTAAAGAGCAACTTGAAACTGGACCACTGACCTATACAGAAATGTCTGACGAGGTCTTGACTGACATTACTAGAGAGATCCTTCAAACCACCCCAAATGCAGCGGAATGGTATATGTTAGGAGGCCTGCGATCACGCAACATCCGAATACAACGCTGGCGCGTGAGACGCTGCCTGCAAAGTTTGATCCAGTTGGACGGGCCTTCCGGCGACGCCGTGCAATTTGACGAAGAATTTACAATGTTCAAAAAAATTGGAAAAAATCTTCCGATGACGTAAAATGACGATTTTTGCATCATCGGAAGATTTTTGGCCAGAGGCAAAAGACTACAGCCAGTATTAGGAGCTACTTCCGCATGTTTTCAACCCGCCCATCACCCAAAGCGAGCCGATCTCAGCCGGAAAAAAACGAAATGTCAGCCATCTTGAATCTTCGCTAAACAGGGCTCTCTCTTCTCAGCAGCACACTTTTACAACAATTACGTGCATTCAAACTACCGCACGTGTACCACCGGGATACATCGGTACAGATCAGAGTATATGCAGGAAACGTTATTACAGACGGAATAATCGGCCCACTACGAGAGCTTCGCCGGCACGGAGACCAGCACGGAGACCAGCACGGAGACCAGCGGTCTCGCTCGATGCCCCGAGCCGGGTAGGGGACATCCTCGTCGGCTAGGTGGGAAGCTAAGCCACCAAGCCTAATGCTAGTATGCTTAGCTGAACGTTACGGAGTTATGTGTGTGTGCACTAAAGATAGCCTGTTTCGTATGTCGTTATTATATAATGTCGTTTTTATATATTTTAAATGTGTAACACCACTTGAGCCACAATGAAATGTTGTTTCGTGTATATGGTTGAAATAACAATAAAACACATTGAGTTGAGTTGAATGTCTCTGTGTCTGTCTGTCAAGTGGTAGGCGTGGCTTGGGAGTGGACTCAAAGCAGCGAAGCGAAGTGCATTCTGGGATTTGGTGTCTTTCATCCATATGAGCCAAAAACACATTTTCTGTCTTTTCTCGGCCTAGAAGGCACCAATTTAAAAAAAAAAAATCACATTTCTGCTACATAAGTGACCCAATTTAAAGATATATTCAGCTTTCCAGCCGTGAAATATCCCTTTAATGCCCACAACAAATTTCATCTTCCCAATATTTTAATATATTTTATATTAGACTAGGAAAGGTCTTACGCTGTTGTTTAATGTCATGTTAATACAATTTCTGTAAATGAGTTGACATACAACATACATATACTTTATTATTTGTCTGGCAATGGACCTTCTCAATGAAAGACTTTTTGGAATGTTTTTTGCCATAGGGAGGTAGAAATTGATCTACAAACATATGAAGGTTTTTTGACTTGATGCACATCAACAGCAGTAAAGGCGGTTAAGGTATTAAGTGCCATATTACAGGCTTCAGATATGTTGTAAACCATGAGAGTTGAAAAATAAATCAAATAGGTTAATCAAGTTATGACCACATTCTGGTTCTGTAAAAATATTTACCCTGGTTGCATTTCAGTTTTTTTCATTGTCGACATTTCAATTTTCACACAGGCATATTGATGCAGACCATAAACTGGTGAGGTGGAGGATGGTCTTTCATGGATGTGTTGACGGCTTTAGTCGGACCATCATATACTTGCAGTGCCTCAATAACAACAGAGCATCAAGTGTATTGGAACTATTTTGCACTGGTGTACAGAGCTTTGGCCTTCCCTTAAGAATACGCTGTGACCATGGCATGGAGAACACAGCGGTGGCCCGATATATGCTGGAGAGAAGAGGATTAAACAGACGCAGTGTCATTACTGGCTGCAGTGTCCACAATCAGAGGATAGAGTGGTTGTGGGCAGAGCTAAATAGAGTTGTGTTGTTTCACTTCAGTAACCTGTTTGCCTTAATGGAAAATGAGGGCATACTGGATTCTACAGATGAACTCCATTTGTTTTGTCTTCACTACATCTACTTGCCAAGAGTTCAGAGAGCGGCTGCAGAATTCTGAAATCAGTGGAACAACCATGGATTACACAGGGAGGACAAACCCCTCTACAACTGTGGCAGAGAGGGGTTCTTAACAGTGCTGGAGCTGGTAACTTGGCAATTGATGACATTTTTGCAGAAAATGAGACATTTGGAATCAATGAAGATAGCCCTCTACATTTAGAGACTGATAACAACATTGTTGTTCCTGTAAATGACTTTAATGTAAATCAAACAGTTATTAACACACTTCAAGAAACAGTAGACCCACTGATTGATGATGGTCTAGTGAATTTTCTTAGTGAACACTAATACTGAAAATGCAGCCGACACTAAGTGTTAAAATGCTATCACAATTTGGGTTGTTTTGTAATGAACTGAATAATGTAACAGTAACAACATTTGGATTTTCTTTACATCACTGTGCCTTGAATTTAGGTTTAAAGGTTAATTTTTGTTTTTCAACCTGGACCTTATTTTCCCATGTATTGGTGACTATGTAATCCTATAGTGCAAATGTGCATGGTCAATTTTGATGATGATAATATTACTAAAATTACTGAAAAATCTATGGCGATTTCAGGGCTGTTATAATGTACTCTTTAACAAAAAGATTTAGAATAATAATCTGAGCATATCAGTGACAAAACAAGCAATTACCCAATAACTAACATTTCAGCTTGTTTCGCCACTGCCAACTACAGGGATCTTAGTAAATACTGGACCAATTTCAAAGACTTTTCTTCCCATCAATCACTTAGACATACAAACATAGTTAAATAGGGTCCAGGTTAAAATAAATCTGAACCCTTTCAACTTTAACATTGAAAAGGTGATGTATTTTTATCAGCAAACGCTATATTTCCGCAATTGTTTTTCTTGCAAATTTTTCTAGTAAAAGTAAAACAGATATTTTCACAGTGTATTCTTAAACTGTCTATTCCAAACATCCTCAAGAGGGTACTTGGAACTAAACACTCATAATGTCCTCCTGTTATTCCCTACCAAAACCCTGTGTGTTACCAATTGCAAAGTCCATTCTCTCCCTGAAATCCCCATATTTGTCAAAAAGCGGTAGCTTAAGGCAGTTAATGCATGTGTTGGCCATAGGCAAACAGCGTCTTGGGCTGGAGGAGTGATCATGCAGGAAATCGATTGATGGCTGAGGGGATAGCCAATTGGAGGGATGACACTTGCACCTGTTGCAAAGGCTAGGATTTTACCTAGCTTTGATGGTCCTTCTTGCTCTGTAAACAACCAAGAAAACAATGAAAATGTACAGCAATCATACCAGGGTTCCGTTTCAGGTTGGAGGCTCAACAAACTCTGAGTCTAAGCCTGATCTCTGAGTTGATTTATCCTGAGATGGTAAACTCAGAGTTTTCGGTTTCATAACATCTGATTCGAGTTGGTTCAATCAACTCGGAGTACGTTGACTCAGGGTTACATGCACCAAAGACAGCATGAATGGAGCCATGATACTACGATTCACCATGGCAACAGCCACAAACAAACGGGTCGGCGGAAATACTCATGCGCACATATTATAGTTTGAACATGTAAAGAGAGAGAAATTGCGCTGGAGAAAATTGCTGCTAGAGTAAATGCGTATATTCCAATATAATGTATATCATATTTAATCATAAGCTAATATTACTGAAAATCTATTTCATTTAGGTGCAATACTGCGGGCGAAAAAGTCTTAGGCCTACTAATCCCATTCTGAGGCTGCAGCACCATCATTAACAGAATTATAATTCATAATCTTTTAATTCAAAGGGTTTACATCATTCACCTGCAATACTGTGGAACTCCTTTTTAATGTCTCTGACTGGTCTGTGTCCAGGGAACACTACACATGTTTAAACTCTTTACTTTCACTGACGTATACGGGACACTCACGCTCAAAGTGGACGCGGTTTATAAAATCTTCAACTCTACCAAACTATGTCTGTGCCTTGTACAGTGTTACAGAAGGCTAGGTGTCTCGCACTTAACAGTCCCTCCAGAAAAACGCGGAGTTTTTTTGTGATTGTTGCGGGCAAAAATCCTTGATTATGCGGCACGTTTTCTTAAAAACTGCGATGGAATATGCGGGATATTTATGCCATTTTATGCGATGAAAATGCGGGAACTTGCAAAAATTGCGGGAACTTGCAGGAACTTGCAAAAACTGCGGTTTGATGAAAAAGAGAAAAAGTGATTCCCCAACACTGTGTTCTCAGTAGGTGAAATTACATCACTTCATAACGTTCCCATGGCAACAGGGGAAAATGGCTGCTCTTGTGTGAAGTAAACGCAACATTTTTCAACTTTCTGCTGACATATATGTGACTTTTTTGCAACGAAAATGCGGGGATTATGAAATCATGCAAGCCCCGCATATTTTGCGCGGAAATCGGCAATTTATGCGGCGAAAGTGCGGCGTATTTTAAAAAATGCGGCCCCCGCATAAATATGCAGACTTTGGCTGATTATGCATTGAATTCTGCGATTGCATAATCACGTTTTTCTGGAGGGACTGACTTAAGTCCCGTGGGAATTCAGTTGTAGCAGGAAAAGGTAAACGGCAGTGTGCAGATCGGAGTGTAGTGAGCACTAGCGGCGCCAGGATTTTGATTGTAGGTGGGCCTCCAGAAAACTGGATGGGCCAGTTAAAATAAGCCAAAACTGCATTTGTGCTAGGCTGCTGAACACTGTCTCCTCCTATAACACATGCGCTATCATAAGTTACCTCTGCCTACAGCTGCCAATATTATTTTTCCCTCCAGAAAATGTGCATACAGACAGCCAGACATAGGCACCGATACCGTGGGCGCTCCGGAGCTCTACCGTCGGTGCTCCGGAGCTCTAGCACCTACGGAAAATACTGAGCATCCACGTGTGCCAGACTGCCAGCAGGCCACATTCATTTAAAAGTAAACATTGCAGTTGGTGCTAAGTCATAGTGTGATCGGTTATGTCGCTGTCAGTCCCCAGCTGATCGCGGTTACGTGTCAGTTAAACTTCTCATCTCCATCCTGTCTGTATTTGGGAAGTGGCGCTGTCCTGAGTTGAAAGATAGCTACTTTACGGCTTTATTATCGAGTTAATAGGCGTGTGTGTTCGTGTCGGCCGCTGTCCGTTTCATAAGGTTCTGAAATAAAAACATTTGTTGACTACTTTTTTTTTCAAAGGGTGTGCACCCGTGAGCACCCACAGAGGAAAACATAATTCGGCGTCTATGCAGCCAGACACCAACGGTAACGTTAGCCTACTTGCCTTGCTGGTGTGAGGGGGGGCTACGGGAGGACTTGATGGGGAGAGGGCGGCCGCCGGCCGAGCAGGATGGATGGTAAATGGTCACTTGTAACCTCATTACATAAAATGGCAGAGTTTCCTCCTCCTGCTCCTCGGAGTGCTTTTTGCTGAATGAAAACAGAAAAGCTTGCGCGCCAACGTCATTCATTTCATTGGATCACTTGCTGGTGACGATGCAGCATGTGGGCGGGCTTAAGAGTCCACACGTGGGGTAGAAGCCGTTGATTGGCTGAGAAGCTTTCACTCAAAGCTTTCCTCGAACTGCTAGAATGAAAATCACTCATGGGTCAAAATGGGCGGGCCTGGACCTAAAAGGGGTGGGCCCAGGCCCACCCGGGCCCATTGGTAGCGCCGCGGGTGGTAGTGAGTTAAGAGTGGAGGTGTTCACAAGGGAACTGGGAAGAAGCTTGGAGTAACGTAGCTAACTATGGAGCTAGAGCTATCCTTCAGTAACGCTATTACTTTACAAGAAACGGGCATCATTTGGCCTGTTTCCATGTAGTTACATAGTCACTGATATGGTCATAACCACTACAGTGCTCAATTACCTATTTTTGAGGGGGAAATAAACTACAATTGTTCGCCGCAAAGGCATGACTTGTCCTCCGGAGGACATCCACCAGACCAGCGGGCGCTCATTGGATTGTTGTCGGCCGCGGGAGGCGAGGAAGGCGGGGAGGAAGCAGAGGCAAGGGTGCCGGACGGGCCTGCTAGCCCGGCTAAGGAAACTACCACACAGTTCGCCACTGCAAAGACTCCTACTCACCAACGCAAGGTCGTTCAGACAAAAAATTTATATATATATGGTACAAATACACACGGAACTGCTGCTTGTAGATTATCACCGAAGCCGGGCTGAACACTCACTCATCCCAGACGGCAGCTAGCAGCTAACAGGGTAAGTGAATTTAAACAATGTCTGAGTTGAAAACACATCTTGTTGTCATGTAAGGGCCATGTTTCACAGACATTTTTATTTTATTTTGTGTCTGTTAAGAGGCACAAAGGCCCTCTTTATCTTATGCCCCCAAAACTGCCATTTTAGCTCACTGGGAGCTCTGGACATTAGCTGCAGCAACTCCAGTTTGCTAGGACCGATTCGGCACATTTTCTTTTGGTATCGACAGTACTAACATAGTTATAGCGATCAAGATTAACGTAAAAATTGGCCGGAGTTCTCCTTCAAGTAGAGAAATAGTAGAATTTAAAGAATCAAAGAATAAAGAATATAGTGGGTGGTAAGAAGATTAAACATATAACAAATAGTGAATGGAAATGAAAGAGAAATAAATACAGACAAAATGTGAAAGCAGTTCACAAATTGGCCAGAGGGTTCTTTACAATTGTGATACAACTGTGAAAGTTGTAGTTCAAATGTTTTTACCTGTTTCAATATTGTGTACATTTGGAGTGACCAATTGCATTTGAGATGGTGCCATAACTAGCTGCAGTATTTACCTTCAACATCCTGCAGGTAGTCCCTCCAAAAATGGTACCACCCGTTCCTCTGCTCTTCTCTTGTTGCTTCCCACTTCAGACAGGCGGATGTGGAAAAGGTGATCCATCATGGGGTATTCAGCCCCTCCACAAATCTATAAAAAATAAAAATACTTATGTTTCAAATTGGAATGCTAATCATTTATTGTTAGGATAGCTATGGGCAAAGTTCTAGTTTTCACCAACTAGACAAGCATACAGTGTTGGTGCCAAGAATCCTGGAGGAGGACCACAATGGAACAAGACTTACAGCAATGGCCCGGCCAGCAATGAAATAGCGATCTTCTCTTAAAGCTGGAGAAAACACAACATTGACAGACAAAACATAGGATAACATGAATAGGACAAAACGAGGGCTGGGATTATAGGAAATCTAAAGCAATCAATACTTTGGGACAAAAAATATAGCATTTACCAGAACTGTCCAGACCCAAATTCATTTTGCCATCCTTTCCTTCAAACATCGGTGACTGTATCAAGGCTTCCATAAGCAATCGTAAAAATTCCCTCCTAGGACCACCGAGGTCCACAGCCTCTTCATCTATTCCCAAGTCATCTGAAAACTTGATGCACATCTGGTACGAGTGATTGTAGGACAGTCGTTTGAAGCCACGCATGGCACCATCCAGTACTGCGGACCTATTGATGTTGAATCTGCATTTTTTGTTACTGACAATTTGGGATGCAAGACTGATGAGTACATCCTGCTCTGATTTAGTGTTGGGGCATTCAGATGCCCTGTTGAAAGAGACGAGAGCATATCTTTTAGACAAAACCAAAAGCAGCAGCAGTTAACTGAATGATTGTACTAAGGGAAAATCACCTTTTTTTTTAAAACTATCACTGCCAATTAATTTTTTAACAATATCCATATAACCACAAGAAAAAGGCAATTAATAAAAAAAGAGACCAGTTGGGCCGCTTGATCGTACAGCAACATAATGACCAAAACCTTGACAATTGCCTTTTTCTTGCCATCATATACGTAAGTACTACTTTTTTTTGCAGGGCAATATTGTAGCTTTAGAGGGTTATCTGTACCAGCACTATATAGACAGAGGGTTTCATGAATCAATACAGATGATGCCTGTAGGATTTTTTTGCATCAACTTTCAAAACTTACTTTACTTCATTTGCTGCAGAATAGCTTGAAGTTGTTAACTGATAACATCTGCTGTGATGCAGAGGGCTGGTTCGGTCTGGTCATGGTGCCACTGGACCCTTGCTGTGGTGCAGAGGGCTGGTTTGCTCTGGCTCTCCTTGTGAAAGGATACCTATAAACATGCTGTGTTGATGCAAGTTGGGCTCCCCTAGCCCTTGTAGTCATAAAGTTGTTGGTCTGATTGGCAGTGGTAGCTGTGTGGTCATTCGCTGATGATGTGTCAACTTCTACACAACTGTCCTCTGAATCTGAACTGTTAAACTAAAACAAAACAAACACAAAAAAGGGAAAAGTAAATGACAAAAATGTTATCAAAAAATAAAGGGGCTAAACAAATTGACCAAACCATGAAAACTGTGTGCTCCAAACCAAGCAAAAAGCTCTGCTTTACAATTATTATTTGTTTAAAGCTTACAGGAACTGGAAGGATGGTTGATGGTCTAATGTACACAGCCTTTGATCTGAATACTTTGTAAATCATAAAGCCATTCAGTTCCTGTCCTTCGCGCAACTTCGGCGAAACCAATTTGTTTCCACATGGCATCAAAAGTTCAATACTGGGAAGAAAAAAATGGAAAAACAAGAAAAAATTTAATTTCAAAACAATTATGTGTCAATTAAATTAGTATATTCAGAATATTTCAACAACACCCGACATCCTCAGGAATTCTGTCCTTGAATGCTTCCCTAATCTCTGCAATAACCGTCCTGCAGTTCCACATTTTTCTCATTTCATGAAGCCTTCTTCTGGTTTTGTTCTTGCAAACTTCACTCCAATACAGCATCCTTGTTGAAGGTAGGGTGATTCTGGGTAGTAGACCTAAAAAATAATGCACAAAGAATGTCATAATTGGCATTACAATCATTATTATTATTATAATTATTAGGATTGGTAGTAGTAGTAGTCTCACAATCATATCATCATGCTAGATGGTCAAGTGTGTGGGATTAACTGGTGAGGGTGCTGATTTGCAACCAACTGGTAGGCTACCCACATAGAGTGGCAGGTAACAAGGTGGTTTAAAGAGGTGGCAAAAAGCGATCACGGACACAGATTTAAACTGCGGAACTGTTTCACTTTGAAACGCTCTTTCATACAGATGCAGTTCATTTCTGATCATAAATCTCAAGAGCCTTTTCCAGTATTCTGCCCTGTAATCACAGACTATCCACTTGCCTCTGCAGACAATGATATCGCGCCACATCCAGCGTCCTCCTCCCAAAGGCGAGAAGTGAGCAGAGGAGACAGTCCCTAACATGGCATGCATTTATAGATCCACAGCAGAAAATGCAGTTCCTGTCAGTGAGCTACTGTTGGGCAATTAGACCAAGTTAATGTCACTTTACTAGCTAAAATATTAATAGCATGGCATATTATACAGGATTTTTTTATATTTTGAGTCCACCACTATAGTTTCAGAATGTGTGAGTCCAGCGCGGTCCAAATCGAAGGCAAAAACATTAACTAAGCAACTCGTGGTTTGATAAAACAATATTAAGATTAATGTCACCAGACTTTTCACTTGAGCAACCTTACATTAAGGTTAGTGCGGTAAATAACATGTACACATAACGTTAACAGTTGTTACGGGTGTATCCCTTGGCAATGTCACGTTGTTAGCTAGCTAACTGACGTTAGCTCTTAACGTTACATGAGTTGAGTTATCAAATATTCCAAATGGGGGCACGCGTCAATGTAGCTAGCTACGGTAGCTAGCTAAATGTTGAAACGAAATTAACGTTAAGGCAATAGCCATGATGTCTACTTTTTAACACGTGCATTGCCTTATTAATGTTACTTACAGCTAACTTAGCTTTGAAACAGGAAAAATCGGTGGCTTCAATAAAACAATATCCCCGGCTACAGAAATAGACAGAAATAATTTTACCTTAATAGGTAACGTTAAGCTCACCTCTTCCTTGACTTTGAAGTCCACACCTGGCAGAGTGCTGCTGCCGCTCGTTGATGCACCTGATGCAGGTCTGAAGAGCCGGTGCATTTCATCGTCAACGTTAGCATTAGAAATAGCCCCTGTGGATGGCTGTCGTCGTTGATCCAACATTTCTGACAATGACGTCACAGTATTTGGAGTATTCAAAAAGTTATTAATACAACCCCAAATCAGGGCTCGGAGGCATCTGGGATGGACCATCACACAGTGGAAACGTGTACTGTGGTCAGATGAATCAGTATTTCAGGTATTTTTGGGGAGAAATGGACGCCGTGTGCTCCGGACCAAAGAAGAAAAGGATCATCCAGACTGTTACCAGCAACAAGTCCAAAAGCCAGGGTCTGTCATGGTATGGGGTTGTGTCAGTGCCCTTGGCAATGGTAACTTGCACTTCTGTGATGGCACCATTAATGCTGAAAAGTACATAGAGATTTTGGAGCACAATATGCTGCCTTCAAGAAGACATCTTTTCCAGGGACGTCCATGCATATTTCAACAAGATAATGCAAAACCACATTCTGCACACATTACAAAGCCCTGGCTGTGGAGGAAGAGGATACGGGTACTTGACTGGCCTGCCTGCAGTCCCGACCTGTCTCCAATAGAGAATGTGTGACGCATTTTGAAGCGCAAAATGCGACAACGAAGGCCCCGTACTGTTGCCCACCTTAAGGCGAGACACTACAGGTGAATAGGGTAAAAAATTTAACTTACAGATATCACCATAAAACTTTACCCATTGATTACTCACATGAATAGGAGAATAAACTGTATTGCAAGTTTTCTGTAATTGTATGTTTAAATATGATAATCAGGCTATATCTAATTAAATATGCGCTAATTTGCATATATTTTGAAGTGACGAATTTGACCATTGAAAAAAACAAGGTTCAAAATTATTATTGCATTTTGTTTATATATTCAATGCAAAGACATTTACAAAGGGGATTATGAATATCTCCTTTTATCACCCAGTAAATCAGAAAATACTTCCAATAACCTTAAAAAATGGATTTTTACCCTATTTCTAGGCATAAAATGTCATATAAATCAGGCCAAGAATGACATATCAACAAATCCCTTTGTAAAAACCTTCGAAATACAGTTACGAATACAAAAGTTTGGTGTATGTAAGTGCTACAGAAGTGGAAAATCGTCACTAGGAGTGTGAGAAAAAACTCATTTTGAGAAAACGGCCTTTAAAGATTTTTATGGCACAATTCCACTAATTTCTATCGAAAGCCATGAATTACAGACAAAATATGCCTTTAGGTCCAAGTAAGATCCATGTATCACACTGTTTAACATTCCAAACTAATTATTGCTTCATCCATCACTGATCATAACATCCAAAACAACACATCAATATGGCCATCAACTGAACACCATTATATCACAAACTTCAAACTGACACATCACAACCATTACACAGCCTAGTCTCCCCAATTTACTTTACAGTCTACATATCCATGCCAGCACCATATGTAGGGCCCTCCTCCATCTCCTGCTGGTGTCTTTTCACTTTTTGGGCTGTACTTACACTTTTATGGCTCCGCTTTGCACTGGTGGAATGGACACTATCGGCTTTTGAGACCCTAACCATGTCGTCATCCTTCATTGCATTGACAGTCTGTGCTCTGAAGCCACAATTTCTCCATCACAGTCATCATGGCAGAGGCAACCTCATTACATATAGAAATAGCCATGCTGGCTGCAGCCTCAACCCTGCTTTTCCCCCACACATATGTGCGCATATAAGACATATGTCACTGGATATCCAGTGATACACTGGGATGAGCTTCTGATGAATCATTCAAAAGACCAATATTTAGAACAATGGAGAAAGCAAATAAAGTAGACTAAATGGTTATTTGACAGATTATCTAAACACTGTGAGAGATACGAAGAAGAGACTGATCCTGACTAAACAGGCTCAGTGACCACCAACTGGGTCAGAGATGCACTTCCTCCTCCACTGGGAAAAAGTCTCTTCACTAAGAGATTTACACTTTGGAAAAATAGCCAAAAAAATAAAACTTCCCAAAGTTAACACCAGAAAAGAAGCTGGTAGTTTTCCTGGAAGGGACAGCAGCTCCACTGACAGCTATATATGGATCTGCCTACCACAACCTGAGGGACTCACAACCACTTTAGGATCCCAAGATTACAGATTTGTTTAGTACTGTATAGTAATTATATTAGAATAGTATATATGTGACACCTACATATTTAATATATGACATGTAGGCTATGAATTTCTGTAAACGGCTTTGAGAGAGAGAGACGGAGAGAGACACAGACAGAGACAGAGAGGTGTGTGTTTCTCATTACCTCAGCTGTCTGAAAGCTGTCTGTTTTACGAACAACAGTTTACACATCGTCGTACTATGTGATGACATTTCATCATCTGCTGTCCTAGTTTGTAATCCACTGTGTCTTCTTGCTAATAACAACTGTTTTCGTCTTCTCTGAGATGATTTTCGACGCATTGTTTTCATTCGCAGCTACCGCGGAAACTGTTAGAGCATGTCACGTGATGATTCTGAACGAATCACGTTGTCAGAAATTGGCATCAGCCAATGAGATTGCGCATTTAGAGTTAAATCCGCCCTTTTATTTTCACGATTGGTTGCTGATAAAAAGGTTTCCAACGGTATATGAGATGACAGGGTGCAGACAGTGATCGCGGAGCAGCGCAATGATTTATAATGCCAACTTCTGTTGTTGTACACAAAGTACAGTAAAATAAAGACCTAAATGTGTATTTCGGACTTCAATTCACCACAAGTCTGAAAGAATACATGTTATTGAAGACAAATAGCACAAAATCTCAAAATTGACCAGTGAAAAAAAAACGATGTTTTTGCCTGCTGTGTCTCGCCTTAAGACTTGTTTGCAGCAAGAATGGGACAAAATTACACCTGAAACACGACCATACCCTCTCATACATACATGTAAAAGGATTATACTAGTGTGTGTGTGTATGAGTATAGTTGTGTATATGCAAGACTATGATAGTGTGTGTACGACAGAAGTATGATTTACTTCCTATACGGCCTCTCATATAAAAGCACTTTGAGTAGATAGATAGATAGGTAGATGGACTTTATTAATCCCAAATTGGGAAATTACTCGTTTACAAGCAACAAGTTACAAGGACATACACACGTACTCACTCACACATACACATAGAGAAAATACAAGAAATATACTAGAAATAATAAATAAGATAAGAAAATATGATAAAATAGGATAGCAAAGATAAAAATGCCAGAACAAATACTCAAAATAATATACTTAGAGGGACAAGTGCGGAATAAATTGTTCAACCTACATACATAGTATATATAACAAAATAAAATATGAAGTAACCTTGAGTAGTCATTAAGACTAGATAAGCACTATATAAATATAGTCCATTTACATTTACATTATGTACAGAGCCGTTGTAGACACGGTTCAGCATAATAAACACATGATGGACAGTTGGACTAAGGTCCTAACTGACTTGAGCAGTCAAGAATGTGTTTGGCCATAAAAACAAGTGTGATGATTGCCTTGTCCCTATGTTCTTTTTTTTTTTAGAATTGTTTTTATTATGTGAGTACAAACAAAAAAACATAGGGGCAAAGCCACAAACAACTTGGTCAACCTAGTTTTCCAATCCAAGTATTAACCATAACTGTCATGCTGTTTGAAAATGTGTTTCTACTTTGTTTCAGCAGTTCAGTGTGGTTGTTTATCTTTGTAACCATAGTAACAGTACCAGTGCATGTTGGGAAACAGGAAGTAAAAATTGCCATGGGGTAATCAGCTACAGTAATGCATGAGCTCTTCCAGTCATCAGTTTCTGAGTCAATCGCTTTTCCTTCTCCCCTTTTGCTAAGGCAACGTCTGTAAGTATTTCTAATTGTGTAACATTAGGTTATTGCTTATTTTCAAGTTTGTAAGGTTATTGAGACGGCTAAGAAGCTAATTAGTTTGTGCTAGGCTAAGTTAGCTTTACTTTATTGCTACTGGTTGTTTGTACTAGCTTGATTGTGTTCATCATATAGGCTACACTGCTACGTTAGCTAAGCTGTGTTATTTACACTGTTACTCTGTATTTAGCTTTGATTAATAATATAGACATCTCATTGTACTGTATTTCAGTTTCACAAAATTCCCAGTAAACTTCATGGAAGTGAATCAGCTGTGTCCTGGAGATTCTTGGGAGTGTTTAAGCTGAATGGAACATAGTCCATGACAGTGAAAAGACGGCAACACGGCTAACGAGGGACACAAGGATTGCCATCTTACGCAGCAACTCAATACCAAGAGATAAGCGGCTAACACTACAGCTTCCTGTCAGCTACACACTAGCTTCCTTCTCCTGATATTGAAAATGTGGTGAGTCAAAATGTCACAACGTAGCAACAGTAAAAAAGGAAATGGAGATAACCAGTCTGAGACTGTGCGCTCATCTGGTACATCGTCCAGCTCGAAGATCAGTATGGCCGTTGTCATGGCAAAGGCAAAAGCCGAAGCAGCGCAAGCTAGAGTGGCACATGCACAAAAGGAAATTGAACTTAAAGTGGAGCAGGCACGAATTCAAGCTAATCTTGATGCATTGAATGATGAAAAGGAAAAGGATGCTGCCATAGCAGAAGCAAATACTCTCGCGGCTGGTTTACAAGATATGGGCTTTGAAGTACGCAGTGAGGCTAACAGCCCGGTCCCCCAATCGGTCAAAGACCAGCGCGTCGCTGCTTACATATCGGCACAAGCCAGCCTATGCAGCAGGGGTTTATCTGTCAAGAGAGAGAGTGACTACGCTTTTCCAACGCTTCATCCTCCACACCCTCAACCAATCAATGCAAGTCAAACCCATGCTGCCGTTTCTGCTGACATTATGCCACTCCAAGTTCCTCAGGCCCCTCAGACCAGTGGGGCACCGCCACAACAAAGCTTCAATCGGCCTCTCAACTCTTCTCCAGCTCCTCAGCTTGGTGGGAATCGTCCGCAACAGAACTTCAAACCGGATTACTCATCTCCAGCGCACCCGCCTGCCCACAGGACGCCTTATGGAGCTAGCTATGACCATTCTATGTTCACTGGAGACCTCATCAAATACCTTGCCCGCAACCATCTGGTGACTTCAGGCCTCACCACATACGATGACCAGCCAATCAACTATTGGGCCTGGAAAGCATCGTTCCAGAACGCTATCGCCGATCTAGACCTATCTGCTGCAGGAGAACTCGACCTCCTCACCAAGTATCTGGGAAAAGAGTCAGCAGAACAAGTAAGAAGAATAAAAACAGTCAACATTAAGGATCCAGCAACTGGACTGCACATGGCATGGGGGCGCCTCGACGAAATATATGGCTCACCAGAAGCCGTCGAACAGGCTCTGTTCAACAAACTAGAAAACTTTCCAAAGGTCACAACAAAGGATCCACAGAGACTCATGGATTTAGCTGACCTGTTGTCAGAGCTACAAGCCGCCAAGGAAGATGGCTACCTTGCAGGCTTGTCGTACTTAGATACCTCCAGAGGAATTAAGCCTATCATTGAGAAACTCCCATACAACTTGCAAGAAAAGTGGCTTTACTTCGGAACAAGATACAAACAGGAAAATTTTGTTAGTTTCCCACCTTTCTCCGCGTTGGTAAACTTCATCGCCACGGACGCAAGGGCTCGCACAGACCCAAGCTTTAACCTCTTCATGCAGGCTCCAGCAGAGAGAAAAGGTAAGTGGGAGAGGCCTACAAAGACATCTGTATATGTTCACAAGACGCAGGTTTCAGGAAGTGCTAAGGCCGAGTGTAGAGACAGTACGGAACGAATTGATCCAAATAAACATTGTCCTATGCATAAAAAGCCCCACCCTCTGAGGAAATGCAGAGGCTACCGTGGGGAAAGCATAAATGATCGCAAACAGCTTTTGAAAGAGCATTACATCTGCTTTCGCTGTTGCTCCTCCACAGAACATCTTGCAAAGAACTGCACTGCTGAGATAAAATGTACAGAGTGTGAGAGCACTGCTCATGTGACAGCGCTTCACCCCTGCCCACCTACCTGGAAATCTAAGTCGTCCCCTCCCACTTCAGAGGACAGCGGGGAGGAGGACAGAGCAGACATCCAGGAGGTCAAGTCGACGTGCACACAAGTATGTGGTGAAGGATTGAGTGCCAGAGCATGTTCCTAAGATCTGTCTCGTCAGCGTGTTCCCAAACGGACGCAGGGAGGAGTCCAAGAGAATGCACGCCATACTGGACGAGCAGAGCAATCGCTCCTTGGCGCGGTCAGAATTCTTCGAGGTTTTTAAGATCTCCGGAAGTTCCTACTCGTATACACTCAAGACCTGTGCAGGGTGTATGGAGACAGCGGGGAGGAGAGCCAGCGGCTATACTGTGGAGCCAGTGGACAAGAAAGTAAGCATTCCTCTGCCTACACTCCTCGAGTGCAACCAAATCCCTAACGTTCGCGCTGAGATTCCTACGCCAGAAGCAGCCTACCATCATGCCCACCTGAAGCACATTGCTGACAAGATCCCGCCTCTGGATCCGAATGCCAAAATACTCCTCTTACTGGGCAGAGACATCCTACGGGCGCACAAAGTCAGAGAGCAGATAAGTGGCCCGGGAGATGCACCGTTTGCTCAAAGGCTTGACCTAGGATGGGTCGTCATCGGTGATGTGTGCCTTGGAGGTGCTCACAGACCACTCGAGGTGAGGAGTTATAAAACAACTATCTTAGAGAACGGTTGTACGAGTCATCTTGAGCCATGCAACAACCGGATCAGAGTGAAAGAGGTATTTGGTCAAGTGCCTAAACATCAGCATCATCCAGCACCAACCTCCACCTGTGGCTCAATGATGCTCATCGGAGACTGCTTGGGGCAGACTGTCTTTGCTCGAACTCCCGACGACCACAGACTCGCTCCATTCATGGAGGATCTAGAGTTTCTGAAGATAATGGAAGCTGAGTGCTACCAGAACAGCTCAAAAAGTTGGGTTGCACCTTTACCTTTTCGGTCGCCGAGACAGCGGCTGCCTAACAACAGGAAACAGGCTTTCGACCGTCTTGTCTCACTCCGGCGCTCATTGGAAAAACGACCACAGATGAAAGCTGACTTCCTAGAGTTTATGGAGAAGATGATCAAGAAGGCACACGCAGAAGTCGCCCCGCCAGTGCAGCCTGGACAAGAGTGTTGGTACCTGCCCCTGTTTGGTGTGTATCATCCTAGGAAGCCAGATAAGATCCGTGTGGTCTTCGACAGCAGCGCACCATGTGAAGGAGTGTCACTCAACGATGTCTTGCTCACTGGCCCTGACCTTAATAATAGCCTGCTAGGTGTTCTTATGAGGTTCAGGAAGGAACAGGTGGCGATCACCGCCGACATCAAGCACATGTTCCACTGCTTTGTCGTTAAGGAGGACTACCGTGATTTTCTCCGCTTCTTGTGGTATAGGAACAATGACCCTACCTCCGACATCGTGGAATACAGAATGCGGGTTCACCTTTTTGGGAACAGTCCATTGCCTGCAGTTGCAGTGTATGGTCTACGACGGGCAGCTAAGGAAGCAGAAGCTGACTATGGCAGTGATGCGAGAAGATTCATCGACCGCGAGTTCTACGTTGACGATGCTTTAAAGTCCTTTGGCACCGAGGAAGAGGCCATCAGCGTCCTCGGGCGAGCACAGAAGATGCTTGCAGCTTCTAACCTCCGGCTGCACAAAATTGCTTCAAATCGACCAGCAGTCATCGAAGCCTTCCCATCCGAAGATCGAACCAAGGACGTCAACAGCCTAGATCTGTTTGTTGATGATCTGCCCATCCAACGTAGCCTTGGATTGTTCTGGAACATGCGCACAGACACCTTCATGTTTCAAATCAAGATGACCGGAAGCCATTCACTCGCAGAGGGGTACTCTCAACTGTAAATAGCCTCTATGATCCACTAGGGTTCCTCGCACCCATCACAGTTCATGGAAGACTGATACTCAGGGAACTCACCACACAAGCAGAGGACTGGGACTCACCTCTTCCCAAAAACATGGAGATTGAGTGGACTAGATGGAAACAGTGACTCCAAGACCTAGAGGGGCTCCAGATACCACGCCCTTATACGTCCTTCTTCACCGCAGGCGCACTAAGAAGAGAAATCTGTGTCTTTGCAGACGCATCAGTCAAGGCAATAGCAGCCGTGGCCTACATCAAGGTGATAAGCCACCAAGAACAGACTGAGATTGGCTTTGTCTTCGGGAAGGCAAAGTTGGCCCCCCAGCCTGGCTTAACTATCCCGAGACTTGAGCTCTGTGTGGCTGTACTCGCCATCGAGATCGCCGAGGCGATAGTCACGGAGATGGACACAACATTCGACAACATCACCTATTACACAGATAGCAAGGTTGTATTGGGGTACATTCAGAACCAGTCAAGGAGATTCTATGTCTACGTACACAACAGGATCCAACGAATCCACCAATCACCTTGTTCCGGCCAGTGGAAGTACGTCCCAACGCACCTCAACCCAGCTGACATTGGGTCAAGAACTGTGACACCAGCCTTGCTTAGCAGCACTACTTGGCTCAAAGGACCAGCGTTTCTCCATGATACATCTTCACATTCATCTGAGCTTCAAGAGACTTACTATAACCTCATTGACCCTGACACTGACTCTGAAGTGCGTCCCCAGCTGGTGACGAGTCTCACACGTGTTACCAAAGATGTGGTACACCCACAACGCTTTGATCGTTTCTCCAAGTTCAGCACTCTCCTCAGAGCCATAGCGCACCTCATCCACGTGGCTCGTTCCTTTGCCCACTCCACCCAGAATGAATGCCAGGGGTGGCACATCTGTCGCTCTACGGAGGAAGAGTTGCTGAGGGCCAAAGTATGCATTATGAAGAGTGTCCAGAATGAGTGCTATGCAGAGGAACTTAAGTGTATCAACTCAGGATCCAACATCCCATCTTCCAGCAGCCTGTGGAAATTGCACCCCACCATGGACCAAGATCAACTTCTTAGAGTGGGAGGTCGGATTGGACAGTCAGATCTGAGTATGAATGAGACCCACCCCATCATCATTCCTGGCCGGCATCATCTCGCAACCCTGCTTGTGTCTCACTATCACGAAGCAGTGAAACACCAAGGAAGACATCTGACTGAAGGTGCCATTCGAGCGGCAGGGTTCTGGCTGGTGGGAGCTAAACGCTGCATCAGCAGTCTGCTTCACAGGTGTACCACTTGTAGAAAGCTGAGGGGAAAGACCGAATATCAGCAGATGGCAGCTCTGCCAGCAGAACGGCTACAAGTAGCACCTCCTTTCACCTACGTAGGTGTCGACGTCTTTGGACCATGGGACACCATCTCACGCCGCACAAGAGAAGGAGTCTCCAGCTCTAAACGATGGGCTGTGATGTTCTCATGCATGTGCTCAAGGGCAGTTCACATTGAGGTAATTGAAGCAATAAGTGCCAGCAGTTTTATCAACGCCTTGAGGAGGTTCTTTGCAGTGAGGGGCCCCGCAAAGCAGATCCGCTCCGATTGCGGAACTAACTTCATCGGCACCTCTCGTGAACTAGAGATGGACAAGACTAATCCAGGCTTCAACAGTGTGGAAGAGTACCTGAACACACAGAGCTGCACCTGGGTATTTAACCTGCCCCATGCGTCTCATATGGGTGGTGCGTGGGAACGAATGATTGGCATTGCACGCCGTATTTTGGACTGCATGCTGTTTGAGCAGAGGAGGTCACACCTGACACATGAGGTTCTGACCACACTCATGGCCGAGGTAGCTGCAATCATGAATGCTAGACCGCTCATCCCAGTGTCATCGGATCCGGAATCGCCCCTCATCCTCACCCCAGCTATGCTCCTGACCCTCAAGACAGGCTCTGCACCTCCTCCTCTGTCAGGAAGCTTTGAGGAAGCACATCTCATCAGAGAGGAGTGGAAACGGGTTCAGGGCCTAGCAGACATGTTTTGGAACAGGTGGAAACATGAATACCTCAAAACATTGCAGCTTCGGCACAAGTGGCAAGGAAAAAGGCCGAGCCTCCAAGAAGGAGACATAGTTCTCTTGAAAGATAATCAGGCAAAGAGAAATCAATGGCCTATGGGCATGATCACAAAAACATTTCCAGGAGAAGATGGATTGGTCCGGAAGGTTGAAGTGGAAGTCGTGAAGGATGGAGCCAGAAAGACTTTCTCTCGGCCCATTACAGAAGTGGTTCTGCTTCTCTCTCCAAAGACTGATTCTGTTCATTAATGTGGGCTCTTTAAAGACCCCAAGCGGGGAGTGTCATGCTGTTTGAAAATGTGTTTCTACTTTGTTTCAGCAGTTCAGTGTGGTTGTTTATCTTTGTAACCATAGTAACAGTACCAGTGCATGTTGGGAAACAGGAAGTAAAAATTGCCATGCGGTAATCAGCTACAGTAATGCATGAGCTCTTCCAGTCATCAGTTTCTGAGTCAATCGCTTTTCCTTCTCCCCTTTTGCTAAGGCAACGTCTGTAAGTATTTCTAATTGTGTAACATTAGGTTATTGCTTATTTTCAAGTTTGTAAGGTTATTGAGACAGCTAAGAAACTAATTAGTTTGTGCTAGGCTAAGTTAGCTTTACTTTATTGCTACTGGTTGTTTGTACTAGCTTGATTGTGTTCATCATATAGGCTACACTGCTACGTTAGCTAAGCTGTGTTATTTACACTGTTACTCTGTATTTAGCTTTGATTAATAATATAGACATCTCATTGTACTGTATTTCAGTTTCACAAAATTCCCAGTAAACTTCATGGAAGTGAATCACCTGTGTCCTGGAGTTTCTTGGGAGTGTTTAAGCTGAATGGAACATAGTCCATGACAATAACTAAACAATATCCTCTTTACGATAGGGGAAAAAAATAATAATAATAATAAAAAAAAATCAAATAAAAAATTCCCCTTACATACAGTACTCTTTTTTTTTTTTTTTAACACACATAGCAAAGGACATTAGACAAGACAAACAAGACAAACCGTTTAAACACATTCTGGAAAATTTACAACACACAAGATAAGTCACATTCACAAAAAAAAAAAATGGAAACCAAACAAAGCAAACTAACCAATCAAAGTAATAATAGTGATATCTCATTCATTCATCCACACACACACACACACACACACACACACACACAACAAATAAATAGAATACTAATGAATTACACAGAGCTAGCGTTGGGCTAGTTACAGAGCGTCAACTATTGGTTTCCACACAGAGTCAAACTGTTTTTGTTTATTTTTATCTGCTGACAGATTTTTCTCAATATATTTCATCATGTTTTTCCATCTATCCAACCCTGGGGTATCTCTGTTTTTCCAATTTTGTAACAACAGCTTCTTATAAACTAGTGAGGAGAGTATTAATTGCCATCCCATAGGATATTTAATTTTTGTAACATTTTGGAGTAAGCAGGCTTCAGGTGTAAATACAAATTTCTGCTTACAGATGTTAGAGAGCCATCTCTCAATATCAAGCCAGGTTTTCTTTACTTTTTCACAATACCAAAATGAATGAGTGAGATAGTCATTATTACCACATTTTAAACAGGTGGGGGGTGAAGATGCATACAATTTATGAATTTTGTCCCTACTATAATACATTCTAGTCATTAATTTATATTGGATCAATCTAAGATTTTCGTTGGTTGTGACTTTATATGTTAGATTCAAGCACTCCTTCCATTTTGTTTTGGCATTGAAGTTCTTTATATCTTTGTCCCAGCTTTCATATATATATTACTTAGCAAATTATCATTGATTACAACATTATTGAGATAATCATACATAACACTTATACATTTTTTCTTTTCCTTACTTTGTTCCAAGAGGATTTTTATCTTTTCTGGAACATCATTCACTATATCGCAATTCTCTTTGACCCAGTTTTTTAACTGAATATATTTAAATATCTCTGAATCTTTTAATTGAAATTTATCCTTCAGTGTATCAAATGGGGCTATATTATTTGAACTAATAATATCTGATAATGTTTCGACACCTTCATTCATCCAAGTTTTCCACATTAATTTAGTACCTTGAATTCTAACAGACGGATTGTTCCAAATCTTAATATGTGTAGGGGTACCGATCTCCATCCCTGAAATCTGCTTGATTTTTTTCCACATATTTAATATAAAATTATCAGTTTTTACTTTCTTCTTAGAGAACAGGATGGATAATAAACTATTTGGTTGTAATTGATGATTTTCTATAACCAACCATGGATCTTCATTAGTATTATTAATAATGCGATCAATATAAAACATCTGGGCTGCTATCTGATACAGTTCAATATTGGGGAGGTTTAATCCTCCTTCCTGTTTGGAGCAGAACAATACATTTCTTTTTATTCTTGGAGTCTTTCCAGCCCAAATTAAAGATGTAATTATAGAATTTATTTCCTTGAAAAAGGTTTTAGGTGGTGTGAGCGGAATACACTGAAACAAAAAAATAAACTTCGAAAGCCACATCATCTTTACCAACCAATTAGATTCAACTTAAAAATCCCTGTAGCTGTTTAAAAGTATTTTTCAGTGTTAAGAAATTACTTTTATACAATTGTTTTTTATTTGCACTAATGTAACAACCTAAATATTTAATTTTGCAACTCCATCCATCGTCGTCCGCTTATCCGTGGTCGGGTCGCGGGGGGAGCAGCTCCAGCAGGGGACCCCAAACCTCCCTTTCGTGAGCATCATTAACCAGCTCTGACTGGGGGATCCCGAGGCGTTCCCAGGCCAGGTTGGAGATGTAATCCCTCCACCTAGTCCTGGGTCTTCCCCGAGGCCTCCTCCCAGCTGGACGTGCCTGGAACACCTCCCTAGGGAGGCGCCCAGGGGGCATCCTTACCAGATGCCCGAACCACCTCAACTGGCTCCTTTCAACGTGAAGGAGCAGCGGCTCTACTCCGAGCTTCTCACGGATGACTGAGCTTCTCACCCTATCACTAAGGGAGACGCCAGCCACCCTCCTGAGGAAACCCATTTCGGCCGCTTGTACCCTGGATCTCGTTCTTTCGGTCATGACCCAACCTTCATGACCATAGGTGAGGGTAGGAACGAAAACTGACCGGTAGATCGAGAGCTTTGCCTTCTGGCTCAGCTCTCTTTTCGTCACAACGGTGCGATATACTGAATGTAATACCGCCCACGCTGCGCCGATTCTCCGACCAATCTCCAGCTCCATTGTCCCCTCACTCGCGAACAAGACCCCAAGGTACTTAAACTCCTTCACTTGGGGTAAGGACTCATTCCCTACCTGGAGAAGGCACTCCATCGGTTTCCTGCTGAGAACCATGGCCTCAGATTTAGAGGTGCTGATCCTCATCCCAGCCGCTTCACACTCGGCTGCAAACCGATCCAGTGAGTGCTGAAGGTCACAGGCCGATGATGCCATCAGGACCACATCATCTGCAAAGAGCAGCGATGAGATCCCCAGCCCACCGAACTGCAACCCCTCCCTACCACGACTACGCCTCGATATCCTATCCATAAATACTACGAACAGGATTGTTGACAAAGCGCAGCCCTGGCGGAGGCCAACCCTCACCTGGAACGTGTCTGACTTACTGCCGAGAACCCGGACAGAGCTCTCGCTTTGGTCATACAGAAATTGGATGGCCCTGAGAAGGGACCCCCTCACCCCATACTCCCGCAGCACCTCCCACAAAGTCTCCCGGGGGACCCGGTCATATGCCTTCTCCAGATCCACAAAACACATGTAGACTGGATGGGCATACTCCCAGGCTCCCTCCAGGATCCTTGCTCCGCATTGTTCCTCTTCAACCTGAGGTTCGACTATCGGCCGAACCCTCCTTTCCAGCACCTTGGAGTAGACTTTACCAGGGAGGCTGAGAAGTGTGATACCCCTGTAATTGGTACACACCCTCTGGTCCCCCTTTTTGTCCCAGACTTCCACGCAATGTTGAGTAGGCGTGTCAACCAAGACAGCCCCTCCACACCCAGAGCTTTCAGCATTTCTGGACGGATCTCATCAATCCCTGGGGCTTTGCCACTGTGGAGTTGTTTGACTACCTCAGTGACCTCCACCAGGGAAATTGACGACAATCCCCCGTCATCCTCCAGCTCTGCCTCTAACAAAGAGGGCGCATCAGCTGGATTTAGGAGTTCCTCAAAGTGCTCCTTCCACCGCCCTATTACCTCCTCAGTTGAGGTCAACAACGTCCCATCCTTACTGTACACAGCTTGGATGGTTCCCCGCTTCCCCCTTCTGAGGTGGCGGACGGTTTTCCAGAAGCGCCTTGGTGCCGACCGAAAGTCCTTCTCCATGTCTTCTCCGAACTTCTCCCACACCCGCTGCTTTGCCTCTTTCACGGCAGAGGCTGCAGTCCTTCGGGCCCTTCGGTACCTTGCAACTGCCTCCGGAGTCCTCTGGGATAACATATCCCGGAAAGACTCCTTCTTCAGTCGGACGGCTTCCCTGACCACCAGTGCCTTGAGGCACCTAAGACCCTAAGACCACAGCTCCCTGCCGCAGCTTCAGCAATGGAAACTTTGAACATTGTCCACTCAGGTTCAATGCCCCCAGCCTCCACAGGGATGCACGAAAAGCTCTGCCGGAGGTGTGAGTTGAAGGTCTGTCGGACAGGAGCTTCCTCCAGACGTTCCCAATTTACCCGCACCACTCGTTTGGGCTTACCAGGTCTGTCCAGAGTCTTCCCCCACCCCCTGACCCAACTCACCACCAGATGGTGATCAGTTGACAGCTCCGCCCCTCTCTTCACCCGAGTGTCCAAAACATACGGCCTCAGATCAGATGAAACGATTATAAAATCGATCATTGACCTTCGGCCTAGGGTGCTCTGGTACCAAATACACTTATGAGCATCCCTATGTTCGAACATGGTGTTTGTTATAGACAATCCATGACTAGCACAGAAGTCCAATAACAGACAACCACTCTGGTTTAGATCAGGGAGGCCGTTCCTCCCAATCACGCCTCTCCATGTGTCTCCATCATTGCCCACATGTGCGTTGAAGTCCCCCAGCAGAACTATGGAGTCCCCCTCCGGAGCCCCATACAGGACTCCATTCAAGGTCTCCAAGAAGGCCGAATACTCTGAACTCTTGTTTGGTTGCATATGCACAAACAACAGTCAGAGTTTTCCCCCCAACAACCCGCAGGCGTAGGGAGGCGACCCTCTGGTCCACCGGGGTAAACTCCAACGTTGCGGCGCTCAGCCGGGGACTTGTGAGTATCCCCACACCCGCCTGGCGCCTCACATCCTGTGCAACTGCGGAGAAGAAAGGAGTCCAACCCCTCTCCAGGAGTACGGTTCCAGAACCGAGACTATGCGTAGAGGTAAGCCCCACCAGATCCAACTGGTAGCGCTCCACCTCACGCACAAGTTCCGGCTCCTTCCCCCACAGCGAGGTGACATTCCATGTCCCCAGAGCCAGCCTCTGCTGCCCGGGTCTGGTCCGTCGAGGCCCCTGACCTTCACCGCCACCCGTGTGGCAGCGCACCCGACCCCAGCGGTTCCTCCCACAGGTGGTGGGCCCATGGGCTGGAGAGATAGGTGCCACGTAGCTTTTTCGGGCTGTGCCCGGCCGGGCTCCGTGGCAAACCCGGCCACCAGACGCTCGCTGACGAGCCCTCCCTCTGGGCCTGGCTCCAGACGGGGGCCCCGGGCTTCCTCCGGGCAGGGTCTCTCTATCCCTTCCTCGTTTTGCAACTTTGTATTTTAAATTGTTTAGATACTTCTAAATTTATTTGTTTTTGCCCAACATTGAAAATTTCAGTTTTACCTATTCATTTTATAACCTGACACTTTGGAGAATTGACTCATTATATTAATTACACTCAGGATTGAAATGTTTGCATCACTTAGATACAACAACAAATCGTCAGAAAATAAACTTAATTTATATTCATTTTTGCCTATAGTGATACCAGTTATGTTGTCTGTCTGTCTTATCTTCTCAGCCAAAGGTTCAATAGCCATCGCGAACAACGCTGGAGATAATGGACAGCCTTGAGCAGTACCACGACTTAATGAAAATACCTTGCCTTGTCCCTATGTTCACTGTCCTGCTGCATTGTCCTAACATTGCTGTGACTATGTATGAAATTACTATGAATAAAAAGGGCTACCGGTCCAACACGGCTCACTAATATTGATGTGAACACCTGCAAATTAAAGCTAATTGTCAGACATTTTCATTAAGGTCCCCAAAACGTAAAGAGAGAAAAAAGAACAGATGTTTTTATTTTTATTTTAATCGTTCATATCCCCACATGCCAAAATGCTCAGACCATATGGATATATTGCCTTCAAGCTTAGAAGAGGAACATAGGCATTTCTGCAAAAGTCTGTGAGATCTGTCATTTACTTTTTTCTTTGTCTTTTACGTATGCAAACACACACACACAGACTCTCTAGAAATTCATGTTGTCTGAAATCTGTTCACACAAACATATAGAACAGATTGTTGACACACACATGCACGCACGCGCACACACACACACACACACACACACACACACACACACACACACACACACACACACAGACAGACACAGATGCCTGGAAACCAGACATGGCTTTGTAATATCCAAGCAGGTTTCCGGGTGTTTGTGTGAAAGCTGTTAACGATTTGTCTTTTTTTTTACACAATGCCTCTGGCAGAAACACCTGCCACGGGTTCAGGTCCATACATACATACACATGACACACACACACACACACACTTCCCTTCAGATACGGTCACAATAGTGATGTGAGTCTGAGTCACTTCTTTACCTTGAAGAGTTGTAGCATCTGTGCTCTCAAAGTGACTGAACAGGTTCAGTGTTCAGTGTGTAGCAGTGAAAATGGGGCTGTTGGGGGATACTGTAGGACCAAATGTAGGGCTGTAAGCTACGATTTGTTTTTAACTCAAAACCGTCATTTGGAAGAGTGCAATTCTCAAATCGCAAGAGCTGTGATTTTAATTTCAACTTTCATAATTAACAGTATCTTAATCTGTTGGAGGTGAACGTTTTAGTTGCAACTGTCACTGGCAATTTTAACAAGCTGTAGCTACTGGAAGTGTGCTGGGCTTTGAAGCAAATTAAACAAAGCACGGCCAAACAGTGCAATTACAAATCGGCCCAAAAATGTCACATGAAGCCCCCTGGCCCAAAAATACTTTTTCCCATACCAAAAGAGACGACTGAATCACTGGATACATTTATTGAGTGTTAAAATCAATGCAAAAATGACTCGTGTTTCTCTATCAGAATGTGATCCATTTGGTCCGATAAAATTTGGAAAGACTAGAAAGCTACACGATTAAATAATTGAAAGAAATACGGCACCGTTTGTTGAAATAGGGCTGATCACGGTCTCCTCTAGATGTAGATAGGTGGGCAAACGTATTTTTTGTCTCAGTGCATGCATTGTCTCAGTCCGGCGGAGCCGCCGTTAGCTTAGCTTAGCGTAGTGAATGGAATCCTTTGTTGCCGTTAGCATGTCGTGAGTAAAAGTGAGCCAACAACAACAATAAAACAACCTAATTACTTCTTGTGGCCTGTGTATTCACAACTAGTACAAATAGCAACGCAAAATAAGACTAGACGATTTCCTAGGCAGACATTGATTTGGGACTATATTGGGTGGAAGTAGCCAGCCAAAGCACTGCTACTTGGCGCACTTGTGAATACGCAGGCCACAAGAAGTAATTAAGTAATTTTGTTGTTGTTGTTGGCTCACTTTTACTCACGACATACTAACGGCAACAAAGGATTCCATTCACTAAGCTAATGGCGGCTCCACCGGACTGAAACAATACATGCACTGAGCCACCTATCTACATCTAGAGGAGACCGTGATCAGCCCTATTTCAACACGCGGTTTCGGCTCTGTCTTGGCTTAATGCACCACTGACCAACTCTTATTGGAATGAAGGGGACTCCGCCTTGAATGCTATATCCAGTTCTTATAATAGATCCATCGTAGCTACGTCTGTGAGTTAGCCACACAACAAAAAAGAACGCCTTCTCTGACAGTATTTCAAACAGCTGAGGTGCAGTGCTGTCAACAGTATTATTAGGGGTCGTCAGTCAGATAATGAATGTGTCCAATGTGACTTTAGTCTTATTCTGTCACAAAACAATACACGCAATTGTCCTAAACCAGCAGGTTTTTTTATATTGCCATAACTGGCTAACCTGGTAGCTGTTCAATCAATAAATATGATGCAACTTATTAATATTACAAAAGTCAGTCAAAACTCAGCTTCAGTGTGGACTAATTGCACAATATCTGTCGACAAATATAAAAGATGTTCCCTGTGTGTGTGTGTGTGTGTGTGTGTGTATGTGTGTGTGTTCATTGGATTTTAGACCTGGTGCAGCAGCACTCTGCAGTACTGAAACCAAACATGACCGATACAAGCAACAGGAGGCCGGTTGGTAATTGTGCGTTTATGTTTCATACAAAAGCACAGCGTGATGCAAATGTTGGAATGTGTGTGCCAGTGTAGATGGAACAGGCTGTGTTAAAGGGAAAATTACTTTTTTAGTGTATGTGTTTGTGAAGGTGTGTGTGTGTCTGTGTGTGTGTGTGTGTGTGTGTGTGTGTGTGTGTGTGTGTGTGTGTGTGTGTGTGTGTGTGTGCGCATGTGTGTGTGTGTGTGTGTGTGAAGTCATATAATAGCCCAACATGAAGCCAGTGTGTGTTCCCTCCCATGTGTCAAAAGGTTTCAAACAGCAACTAGAACTGCAAGCAGTTATGAACGGGGTCCAAGCCTCGTGCGCCGGTCCCCCCCGGCGCGAGTCGCCCCCGGCGATCGTTGCCAAATCTGGCGAAGAGCCACAGAGTGGCATGGCGAACAATAATCTCAAGTTTTGTGATGATAGCATTTACTGCTGCAGAGACATATCTATTGCAAATTACTCCCATTTAAATGCATTGACTTATTTACCGAAAGACCTCCACGTTAATTATAGCGCCCCCTGAAGGCCGATTTTGACCAAATTTGGTATGGAGGCTTGGAATGGCATGTCGAAGATCTGTACCAAGATTTGTTCTGATATCAAATAATTTGGCCGAGATATGCCAAAGTTCGTGTTTTGTGGCTAGCCACGTCAAATTAGTTTGCTTGTAAAGTGCGAACGGTGTACCGTAGCAAAATTCTTTTGACAACTTTTGGTCAGCTCTATATACAGATGATATCTTCCAAGTTTCGTGGACATTGGTTACACGGCCTAGGACGAGTACGAAAACATTTTTTTTTGCATTGCGCGATTTTGCGAAAACAATTTTTGATAGAAATGGACGTTTCCTATATCATCAGATTCAGATGCATACAAGGAATACGTGGATCTATAAATATTCCGTCTGCGATGTAGCCTGTTGGAGTTATAAGCAAAAACACGTTGTGCGTCATTGTAGCGCCACCTAGTGGTCCACTTTTGTAATATTTGGTACGTCTGGTCCAGAAGCCATTCTACATCGACACTGTAAATTTGAAGTTGCTCACATTAGTGTAAGTGGTAGATATAAACCTGGGTCCCATTTGGGTCCCATAGGCCACGCCCACTTTGACGAATCAGTACCCCACTGTAGTCCTGGCCTCAGGAGTGGGCCTAGATGGTACGCTCCAAATTTCGTAAAACTCGGATGAGCCGTTCATGAGATATTAACTTTTTGTACTTTTGGCGCCCCCTATTGACCAAATTTTGTAAAATTTGTTTCAGACACTGAGAGGCTCATGGCAAACAAGAATCTAAAGATTTGTGATGATATCATTTATTTTGGCCGAGATATGGCAACGTTTGTGTCTTCGTAGCTAGCTACACAAATTTGTTTGTGCGTAGTTTACGCAATTTTTATCCGAAAAAAAATCTTTTGATAATTTTGTCTCAAGTCGGCCTATAGATGCTAGAGACCAAGTTTCATGCAGATCCGTTACACGGTCTAAGAGGAGTACGAAAAAGCAGGTTTACGATAAATCGCGATTTTTCACCTATAAAAGTCTAGGCGGAAATGGGCGTGGCCTATACCACGAGATTCAGCTGGATCCAAGGAACGCGTCGATATGTGTATTTTTAATGTGCGATGTACGGTTTGGGAGTTATAAGGCCAAACGCGTTTTTTCTGCTATAGCGCCACCTAGTGGTCAAAGTTGTCCGAATTCTTTCGTCCGAGGTCCCTGCAGTGATCTGGACCAGTCCTGCAAAGGGCAACCCCCCACCATTTACGGTTTAGGCTGCAGTATCAGTTTTAGAGGCGGAAGAATAATAATAATAATAACTAGAACTGCAAGCAGTTATGAACGGGGTCCAAGCCTCGTGCGCCGGTCCCCCCGGCGCGGGTCGCCCCCGGCGACGCCGAGAGCCCGCGAAAACGGAGCCCGCGACAGGACAACCCGAAGCGCCGCTGCGGCGAGGCAAAAGTCGGGAAATTTGACCGAGTGCGAGCTCCAAAGTTCGTAGTGAAATGCAATTGCAAATTTCCTCTTCGTTGCGTAAAAGGCCCAAACGCTTCTACTTCGGTTGTAATGCCCCCTAAAGGGCGATCGTCGCCAAATCTGGTGAAGAGCTGCAGAGTGGCATGGCGAACAATAATCTCAAGTTTTGTGATGATAGCATTCACTGCTGCAGAGACATATCCATTGCAAATTACTCCCATTTAAATGCATTGACTCAATTGCCGAAAGGCCTCTACGTTAATTGTAGCGCCCCCTGGCGGCGGATGTTCACCAAATTTGGTGTGGAGGCTCGGGGTGGCATGACGAACAACACTATCAAGTTTTGTGATGATGGCATTTACTGCTGCAGAGATATTCACATTGCAAATTATTCCCATTTAAATGCATTGACTTATTTACTGAAAGACCTCCACGTTAATTATAGCGCCCCCTGAAGGCCGATTTTGACCAAATTTGGTATGGAGGCTTGGAATGGCATGTCGAAGATCTCTACCAAGAGTTGTTCGGATATCAAATAATTTGGCAAAGATATGCCAAAGTTCGTGTTTTGTGGCTAGCCACGTCAAATTAGTTTGCTTGTAAAGTGCGAACGGTGTACCGTAGCAAAATTATTTTGACAACTTTTGGTCAGCTCTATATACAGATGATATCTTCCAAGTTTCGTGGACATTGGTCACACGGCCTAGGACGAGTACGAAAACATTTTTTTTTGCATTGCGCAATTTTGCGAAAATTTCTTTTCGTAGAAATGGACTTTTCCTATATCATCAGATTCAGATGCATACAAGGAACAAGTGGATCTATAAATCTTCCATCTGCGATGTATTCTGTGGGAGTTATAGGCATAAACACGTTTTACGTGATTGTAGCGCCACCTAGTGGTCCACTTTTTTAATATTTGTACCTGTGGTCCGGAAACGATTGTACATCTACACTGTAAATTTGAAGTTGCTCACATTGGTGTAAGTGGTAGATATAAACCTGGGTGACATTTGGGTCCCATAGGCCACGCCCACTTTGACGAATCAGTACCCCACTGTAGTCCTGGCCTCAGAAGTGGGCCTAGATGGTACGCTCCAAATTTCGTAAAAATCGGATGAGCCGTTCATGAGATATTAACTTTTTGTACTTTTGGCGCCCCCTATTGACCAAATTTCTTAAAATTTGTTTCAGACACTGAGAGGCTCATTCCAAACAAGAATCTAAAGATTTGTGATGATATCATTTATTTTGGCCGAGATATGGTAACGTTTGTGTCTTCGTAGCTAGCTACACAAATTTGTTTGTGCGTAGTTTACGCAATTTTTATCCAAAAAAAAATCTTTTGATACTTTTTTTCTCAGGTTGGCCTATAGATGCTAGAGACCAAGTTTCATGCAGATCCGTTACACGGTCTAAGAGGAGTACGAAAAAGCAGGTTTACGATAAATCACGATTTTTCACGTATAAAAGTCTAGGCGGAAATGGGCGTGGCCTGTACTACGAGATTCAGCTGGATCCAAGGAACGCGTCGATATGTGTATTTTTAATGTGCGATGTACGGTTTGGGAGTTATAAGGCCAAACGCGTTTTTTCTGCTATAGCGCCACCTAGTGGTGAAAGTGGCTGAATTTTTTCGTCCGAGGTCCCTGCAGGGTTTTGGACCAGACCTCAAAACGGCAACCTCCCACCATTTACGGTTTAGGCTGCAGTATCAGTTTTAGAGGCGGAAGAAAAAGAAGAATAATAATAATAATAATAATAATAAGAAACTTTGCAATTTCAATAGGGTTCCACAGCCCTGCTGTGCGAACGGCGTAGCTTCGCTACCGCCCGTTCTCGCAACCTCGGGCTTGGACCCCTAATAACTAGAACTGCAAGCAGTTATGAACGGGGTCCAAGCCTCGTGCGCCTGTCCACCCCGGCGCGTGTCGCCCCCGGCGATCGTTGCCAAATCTGGTGAAGAGCCACAGAGTGGCATGGCGAACAATAATCTCAAGTTTTGTGATGATAGCATTTACTGCTGCAGAGACATATCTATTGCAAATTACTCCCATTTAAATGCATTGACTCATTTGCCAAAAGGCCTCTACGTTAATTGTAGCGCCCCCTGACTGCCGATTTTCACCAAATTTTGTGGGAAGCCGCAGAGTGGCATGCTGAACAAAATACACCCAGGGTTTGTGATGATAGCATTTAATGCTGCAGAGATATTTACATTGCAAATTATTCCCATTTAAATGCATTGACTCATTTGCCGAAAGGCCTCTACGTTAATTGTAGCGCCCCCTGACGGCGGATTTTCACCAAATTCGGCGTGGAGGCTCGGAGTGGCATGTCGAACAATACCCTCAAGTTTTGTGATGATAGTATTTACTTCTGCGGAGATATTTACGTTGCAAATTATTCCCATTTAAATGCATTGACTTATTTACCGAAAGGCCTCTACGTTAATTATAGCGCCCCCTGATGGCCGATTCTAACCAAATTTGGTAAGGAGGCTAGGAATGGGATGTCAAAGATCTCTACCAAGATTTGTTCTGATAACTATTAATTTGGCCGAGATATGCTAAAGTTCGTGTTTTGTGGCTAGCTACGACAAATTTGTTTGCGTGTAGAGTGCGAACGGTGTAACGTAGCAAAATTCTTTTGATAACTTTTGGTCAGCTCTATATACAGAAGATATCTACCAAGTTTCGTGCACATCGGTCACAAGGCCTAGGACGAGTATGATAACATTTGTTTTTGCATTGCACGATTTTGCGAAAGAACTTTGTTGTTGAAATGGACTTGTCCTATATCGTCAGATTCAGGGCGATACAAGGAACAAGGGGATCTATACATTTTCGGTCTGCGATGTAGCCTTTCGGAGTTATAGGCAAAAACACGTTTTACGTCATTGTAGCGCCACCTAGTGGTCCACTTATGTAATATTTGGTAGGTCAGGTCCATAAGCCATTGCACATCGACACTGTAAATTTTAAGTTGCTCACTTTAGTCTAAGTGGTAGATCCAAACATGGGTCCCATAGGCCACGCCCACTTTGACGAATCAGTACCCCACTGTAGTCCTGGCCTCAGGAGTGGGCCTAGATGGTACGCACCAAATTTCGTGAAAATCGGATGAGCCGTTCATGAGATATTAACTTTTTGTACTTTTGGCGCCCCCTATCGACCAAATTTTGTAAAATTTGTTGCAGACACTGAGAGGCTCATGGCAAACAAGAATCTAAAGACTTGTGATGATACCCTTTATTTTGGCCGAGATATGGCAACGTTTGTGTCTTTGTAGCTACCTACACAAATTTGTTTGTGCGTAGTTTACGAAATTTTCATCCGAAAAAAATTTTTTTGATAACTTTTCGTCAGGTCGGCCTAGAGATACTACAGACCAAGTTTCATGCAGATCCGTCGCACGGTCTAGGAGGAGTACGAAAAAGCAGGTTTACGATAAATCGCGATTTTTCACGTATAAAAGTCTAGGCGGAAATGGGCGTGGCCTATACCACGAGATTCAGCTGGATCCAAGGAACGCGTTGATATGTGTATTTTTAATGTGCGATGTACGGTTCGGGAGTTATAAGGCCAAACGCGTTTTTTCTGCTATAGCGCCACCTAGTGGTCAAAGTGGGCGAATTTTTTCGTCCGAGGTCCCTGCAGTGATCTGGACCAGTCCTGCAAAGGGCAACCTCCCACCATTTACGGTTTAGGCTGCAGTATCAGTTTTAGAGGCGGAAGAATAATAATAATAATAAGAATTTTTACAATTTCAAAAGGGTTCCACAGCCCTGCTGTGCGAACGGCGTAGCTTCGCTACCGCCGGTTCTCACAACCTCGGGCTTGGACCCCTAATAATAATAAGAATTTTTACAATTCCAATAGGGTTCCACAGCCCTGCTGTGCGAACGGCGTAGCTTCGCTACCGCCGGTTCTCACAACCTCGGGCTTGGACCCCTAATAATGGACGCTGTTTGCCTTGTTTTATCACCAGTACCCTTAGGGCCTACACACACACACACACACACACACACACACACACACACACACACACACACACACACACACACACACACACACACACACACACACACACAGACTTGGGGAATATAGTAATATGTTGCCACCCTGCAGGTAAATTGGTTGCCTACATGGTGTTTTCCTCTTAGAACAAAGAGTTAGAGAGAGAAGCCCTTGAGGGGACTGTTAGGGAGTGCAAGGGAAAAAAATACGGTGGGGAATAACAAAGGAAAGGAGAAATTAAATACAAGAAAAAAAAGCAAGGACAGAAAGGCAAAGGGAGTAAATTGTGTTATATATATACACAAATATAAACCTCAAATGTAAATGTATTCAAATAATTGGCCAAACATACAACGTCCCCAATGAACACCAGGTAAAAACTGTTAGGGGGGTTGGAGTAGCTGTACTGTAATGGGTCATATGTGTAATTGCATTATTACCATAGGGCAACTGCCATGCCATGTCTTCTGGTGTGATTTTCTCTATATTAACAGAAAACCTTGTTTTTATTCAGAAGTTAATGCCATGTGTGTATACTTTGTCATTCTTTTGATCAGTGCACTGTGAGTGAAGCTCAGTACTTCCTGCATTTATGTATGTGTCACATTAAAAGTCTTCAGGAATGTGTACTGTAACACATGTCTGTAGCTCCATCGGAGAAAAAAATGGCAAAGTAGCACCAATCAGCATTGGCGAGTGAGTACAGTATTTCTGATAAAAAGAGAAACTCAGTGCAACAGAGTTGTGAATAGGACATTTCTTAAATGTATTGAGACAGCAGGTTGTTGCAAGAAAACCCTAACATCAATTAATACAGGTGCTGATCGGAAAACAAGGAGGCTTTGTAATAAAATCTATCTATAAATTGAGGAACCTACACATACGCAGTACAGCAGCGGGGCCGAGGAGTTGCAGATGTAGCTGATGGTTCCTAAAAGCAGACAACGGGAAATTTTGAGGGTAAAAGACTTCAATTCCTGCATTCTGATACATTTTTAGGCACCAATTTATGGTAAAAACGTCTATATTTATGGCAAGGAAATCCCAAAATTCTGGTGGCAGGTAACAATTCAAAATACAAAATATAATGGAATATTATTATATTCAGTAGTCCAGTAAGGGGGCTTTCACATCTGGGACATGGGCCGGATAGACAACACACAGCATGAACAGGCTTTATGGTCACTTTTTTCCCAAGGAGCACGTTTTGCTCCCACTGTGAAAAATGTAGGATTGACTTACAGAGGCTACTGCTTTTACTGCTAAATTGTACAATAACACAATCATGTTATGGATACAAAATGTTATGAAGTGTAGCCTAATGTTTTATACATTGTATTGATAAAAAATGATCAGTGATATTAAATATAGCCTACAGTGTAATGGACCACCACAGTTCATGCATAGGCTACATGTGAACCGGATTGATTGCAGAGTTTAACCTTCATAGTGTAAAACTAAACACTACATGAATGGGGCGCAGCAGAAAGACGGAGCAGAGCGACGCTGCTTGTTCAGGTTGTCATGTGTACTCCTGTAGGCTACACTTCACATCAGGTGTTAAAATCAACTGGACCAAAACACTGAACTGGACTACTATTTAACGCGACAACGAGACGTTTTTAACCAGTAGTGAACTGTGTCAATGTAATACTGATGCAGTCAGATGGCCACGCGGACAGACAGCAGTCGGAGCTCTGGCGAAGCTGCGCCTGTCGGCAGCGGCTTCTCGCTGCGCAGCCGGTCCCCCAGATCAGCATGATCACCGGGAGGCCCGGTACAGCCTGAACCCTGAAAACAGGTGACATGCTTGATTCTGACTGAACGTCCCAATTTGAGTACACTAGCAGCGCCAGGATTTTGATTGTAGGTGGGCCTCCAGAAAACTGGATGGGCCAGTAAAAATAAGCCAAAACTGCATGTGTGCTAGGCTGCTGAACACTGTCTACTCCTATAACACATGCGCTATCATAAGTTACCTCTGCCTACAGCTGCCAATATTATTTTTCCCTCCAGAAAATGTGCATACAGATAGCCAGACATAGGCGCCAATACCGTGAGCGCTCCGGAGCTCTACCGTGGGCACTCCGGAGTAAAGTAAACATTGCAGTTGGTGCTAAGTGGAGCGTGTGAGCGCTGATCGCGGTTATGTGTCAGTTTAACTTCTCATCTCCAGTCCGCTCTGTATTTGTGAGAAATGCCGCTGTCCTGAGTTGAAAGATGGCTACTTTACAGCTTTATTATCGAGTTAATATGGCGTGTGTGTTTGTGTTGGCTGCTGTCCATTTTCTAAGATTCTGAAATACAAACATGTTTTTTTGTGCGCCCGTGAGCACCCACAGAGGAAAACATAAATCGGCGCCTATGCAGCCAGACACCAGCGGTAACGTTAGCCTACTTGCCTTGCTGGTGTGAGGGGGGCTATGGGAGGACTTGATGGGGAGAGGGCGGCCGCCAGCCGAGCAGGATGGTAACTGGTCACTTGTAACCGCGTTACATAAAATGGCAGTTTCCTCCTCCTGCTCCTCAGAGCGCTTCTTGCTGAATGAAAACAGAAAAGCTTGCGCGCCAACGTCATTCATTTCATTGGATCACGATGCAGCCTGTGGGCGGGCTTAAAGGGATATTTCACCGCTGGAAAGCTGAATATATCTTTAAATTGGGTCACTTATGTAGCAGAAATGTGAAAAAAAAAATTTAAATTGGTGCCTTCTAGGCCGAGAAAAGCCAGAAAATGTGTTTTTGGCTCATATGGATGAAAGACACCAAATCCCAGAATGCACTTCGCTTCGCTGCTTTGAGTCCACTCCCAAGCCACGCCTACCGCTTGACAGACAGACAGACAGGCATTCAACTCAACTCAATGTGTTTTATTGTTATTTCAAACATATACACTCAAGTGGTGTTACACATTTCAAATATATAAAAACGACATTATATAAAAACGACATACGAAACAGGCTACCTTTAGTGCACACACACACATTATAAGCTCCGTAAAGTTCAGCTAAGCATACCAGCATTAGGCTTGGTGGGCTGTAAACACCGAGTATAAACACAGCCATGAATTAGCGTGGAATGTTGAATGGTCGCCATGTAACAGTCACAAACTCCAGCGGTTAGCAGTTAGTTGGATACAAATCACCACATTTCTGCACCAGTCCGTGTTAACACAGCTCACCTTCATACAGAGCATCTCTAGCTCGGATCGTCGGAGGGCTAGCAGTCCTGGTAGCTGGACAGTCCGGTTCACTGTTGTTCAGCCATGTTTCCACGATAACAAAAAACACAGTCTCTGAACTCGCGTTTGGAGTTTCATTGAAGTTGGATGTCGTCCAGTTTGTTGTTTAATGAACGGACACTTTCAATGAGGATTGATAGGACAGCATTAGGAGCGTTAGCTCGCTCTGGATGTGCCTTTTCCCCGGTTAGCGTTAGCTTCCCACCTAGCCAATGAGGAGGTCCCCTACCCGGCTCGGGGCATCGAGCGAGACCGCTGGTCTCCGTGCTGGTCTCCGTGCTGGTCTCCGTGCTGGTCTCCGTGCAGGCGAAGCTCTCGTAGTGTTCCGATTATTCCGTCTGTAATAACGTTTCCTGCGTATTCTCCGCTCTGTAGCAATGTATTCCGGTGGTACACGTGTGCGGTAGTTTGAAAGCACATAATTTTGTAAAAGTTTCCTGCAGAGAAGAGAGAGCCCTGTTTAGCGAGGATTAAAGATGGCTGACATTTCGTTTTTTTCCAGCTGAGATCGGCTCGCTTCGGGTGATGGACGTGTTGAAAACATGCGGAAGTAGCTCCTACTGCTGGCTGTAGTTCTTTGCCTCTGGCCAAACATTCCTCCAATGACGCAAAAATCGTCATTTTGCGTCATTGGAGGAATGTTTTCCATACCCCCAATGCAGAGATCTCCCCTCTCAGGGGGACATGAGGGAGGGAAGCACGGTCATTCAGAAATACTACCGGGTTTCTACTGATACAAAGCTGAATGCTAAATCAGTGAAGTATCCCTTTAAGAGTCCACACGTGGGGTAGAAGCCGTTGATTGGCTGAGAAGCTTTCACTCAAAGCTTTCCTCAAACTGCTCGAAATTGTTGCTGCATACCCCTCTGACACTGGGTAGTTGCACCCCTGCCTCTGGAGATGACTATAGGCCTGCTGAAAGCTTGTTTCCAGTGCCTACACCACCTCAGGGTAACCCCTGAGAGGGCCTGTGACATTATTGTGGCACGTGTTGTTCTCCATAATATTGCCAAATATAGGCCCTACAAATACAGGACCCTGATGAGGACCCCATCCAACCTGCAGATGTCCAGGATGGAAGAGCAGTCAGAGACATCATATGCAGGAATCACTTCACTGACTAAAACACAAGCACCACCCAAATAAAGACAAATAATTAAAATTTTATTTTGTCTTCTTTATTTCCTGAAAACACAAAAGCAATTATCATATTGTTCCAATAACTAACAGAAGTCACCTGTGACCATGCACCCACCTCTAACTTGTGTTTAAGCATTTACATTTACAGATCTGTCTTCTGGATCTCGTGGTCCATTTCAAGGTCCATTTTCTGGATTTGTTTAATGAGATGACTTTTATAGAGATCCTTATGAAATCATGACATTAAAAAAGTTGAACATTATTTCCACAGAATGAACCTCTGGCAGTTGTTGCACATCTCATTGTGTTCATCTGTGCTGTGGAAGTTGATGGAGCCTCCTCCTGTTGCCCAGCCATGTTCTGTTAAAAAGTAGAAAATCCAGTCACACATGTCACACTCCATATACACCACACAGCAGTGTTAATAAGTGTGAATGTGGAGATGACTATCAGTACCATAGTGGTGATATCTTACCTCTGTAGGCCTCTCTGGATCCCTCTCTGTGGCAGCAGACAATGTGTCCTCTTCATCTGTTTCCTCATGTGAAGATGAGCATTGTTTCGTTGGACTTTAAACTTCTTGCATCATGTCTGTAGTATTTAGTCTACTTACAGCTTCAAGGAGTTCTGCTGTGGCATAAGGGTCCACAACTGAGAGAACACCATCAGAATCTGGTGGGACAAATGACAAACCCATGAAGGGGGAATAATATATCTCTTATGACAGCACTTGTGTCCTGGGATGTGGCTTCCTTCATTGTGGCTCAGGGCCAGCTCCTCTGCCTCTGTCAGTGGTGGTGGTGCTGGTCCTCCACCAGTTTTCCGGGCCTCTGCCTTCTTTCTGTTGGCTGAGTAGAAGTCAAATGTTAATTTAAATGGGCCCTTTTAAAACAGGATGGGTAAGAGGACATCTATGTATATGTGGAAATTAGTTGGGGATAAACTACAGCACATTCACATTATCAATGAATATTTACTCTCATATTTAAAATGTGATTAAAATGAGGTACAACTATGAGCCTACTACACTTAAGTCTTACCTGTTTGAACTATGTTCTTATACTTAATTTTGAGCTGCTTCCACGAGCGTTTTTTGCCAGGATTGCACCTAAATGAAATAGATTATAGGTTCAATACCATTCCACCAGTTTTTACCAGTAATGTTATATTTGTGATTAAATATGAGCATAGTGTGTGTATTTCAGGCCTGTGTGTAGTGTGTGTTCTAACAAACTGTGTAAAAAATGTAATTTCCCCACTGGGAATTAATAAAAAGTATAAATTAAAATGATTGTGTAAATTAAATATGAAATGAAAAAACTATATTGGAACTTACGCATTGACCCGAGCAGCAATTTTCTCCCACCTCATTTCTCTTTCTTTTGCTGCAGCAGCTGTGTTGCTCTTTTTGCGAATTATAGGTTCATTCTCGTTGTATGCCTGCATGAGTATTTCCAGTTCCACGGGCGTAAAGTATGCCGACCTAGTTTTGTTGCTTGTTTCCATTGTGAATCGTAGTATCATGGCTCCATTCATGCTGCCTTTTTAGAGTACTGGGGCACGCGCGTAACTCTGAGTCAACCTACTCCGAGTTGATTCAACCAACTCATATCAGCTGTTCTGGAAACAAAAACACTGAGTTTCCCATCTCAGGGTAAATCAACTCAGACATCAGGGTTAGACTTAGAGATGAGGGAAACTCTGGGTTTTCTGTTTCAGGAAGAGAGGTAACTTAACCTCAGAGTCAGTTGCTATGGTAACTGAGTCTGTGAACCTAACCTGGTCGGGAGCAGGTTTTCTTCGAGTTTCTCTCAGACTCCTCCCCATGGATGTGTTAAGAGAACGCTCCTCCCTCTGACACAGCGTGCTCTCGTTTCTCCATTCGTTCATTCATTCATTCAGTCTGTATCAGGCGTGTTTTAGCGCAGTTTGTTTATTTCAGCATGAATAAAAAAACATTGTTGGTTTATTAACTGTAAATAAATTAACTGTTTATTGACTTTAAAACATTATTTTTTCTCAAAACATTTTGTCGACAATCCTGTTGATAAAGATGCTGTATTACTTCTCAGGGAGTTAAACATATGTCAGGAGATGATATTGAGGCCCCGACGCATTTTTATTTCCAGATAACTACCTATTTGAGCGGTATCGTCTTTCTTCCCAGTCTGTCAGTTATATATCCTACATAACCTTATCCGTTCTCATATCACTAACATCACCCATCATGGACATGCTCTACATCCCAGCACATTATTCGTGTCACATTACAGTTTTCTTTACAACCTTGGTGATGCGGAGCATTTTAGTAAAGCCACTGTAGCAAAGCGCCGTCAGAAGAGATCGCTCTGAAACGTGCTTTAAACGTTTTTAGTGTTCCCTGGACACAAACCAGTAAGGGCCATTAAAAGAAAGAGTTCCACAGTATTGCATGTGAATGATGTAAACCCTTTGAAATAAAAGATTATGAATTATAATTCAGTTAATGATGGTGCTGCAGCCTCAGAATGAGATTAGTAGCCTAGGACTTTTTCGCCCGCAGTATTGCACTTAAATTAAATAGATTTTCAATACCATTTCACCAGTGATATTAGGCTATACTTATGATTGAATATGATATACACTATATTGGAATATATGCATTTACTCTAGCAGCAATTTTCTCCTACGTA
Source organism: Gymnocephalus cernua (assembly GCA_023631565.1). Classification (NCBI taxonomy): domain Eukaryota; kingdom Metazoa; phylum Chordata; class Actinopteri; order Perciformes; family Percidae; genus Gymnocephalus; species Gymnocephalus cernua. The sequence goes on along the minus strand of CM042428.1, from coordinate 3,683,383 downwards.
AATTATCTCTCTGTTGCAGCAGTCACTGTGTTGCTTTTTAAATGAGATACATGTTCAAACTCGCATATGTGCGCATGAGTATTTCCGCCGACCCGTTTGTTTTGGTTGTTGCCATGGTGAATCGTAGTATCATGGCTCCATTCATGCTGCCTTTTTATTATGGTGGTGCACGCGCGTGAACCTACTCTGAGTTGATTGAACCAACTCACATCAGCTGTTCTGGAACCGAAAACTCAGTTTACCATCTCAGGATAAATCAACTCAGAGATCAGGGTCAGACTCAGAGTTCGTTAAACCTCCTTCCTGAAACGGACTCCTGGAGGACAAGCAACAGCATTACACTTGTCACATCCAGCTCCCGAGATTAGGTCATGTTTTGTTTTGTTCATGTACAGCTTCCACTTCCTGTTTTATTTTGTAACTCACTGTCTCTGTTTCAGGTCACTTGTCTTCCTGTCTTTGTCTGCCTTCCTGCTTGTGTGATTACCCGCCCTTACCTAATGTGTATAACCTGTGTCTAATTGTCTCTCCTGCCCCAGTGTATATATACTCACCTTGTGTAATGTGTAATTTGCCAGTTCGTTGTACCTCTTGTGTCTCACGTTCCAGCCTTATTTCCTAGTGTTTACTCCGTGTTTTCTACACCTTAGCCTGTTTTTCGACCACGTATTTTGCCTTCTGTCTTCTGGGCCCGATTTCAGAAAGCAGGTTTAGTGGAAACTCTGAGTTTGTTAACCCTGAGATGAGGGAAACTCTGGGTTTTCTGTTTAACTTAACCTCAGAGTCAGTTACTATGGTAACTGACCCTGTGAACCTAACCTGGTCGGTAGCAGGTTTTCTTCAAGAAACCTCGAGTTTCTCTCAGACTCCTCCCCATGGATGTATGAAGAGAATTAACACTCCTCCCTCTGACACAGCGCTCTTTCATTTCCTCATTCATTCATTCAGTCTGTTTCAGGTGCATTTCAGCGCAGTTTGTTATATCGGCATGAATAAAAAATAATTACGTCGGTTTATTAACCATGTTAGGCAAACTATAAAATGTTTTATTTCTCAAAACATGGCATTTCCTTTTGGCAACGATCCTGTTGATGAAGACGCTGCTTTACTTCGCAGGGTGTTCTATGTTGGGAGATGGCCCCGACATTTTAATTTCCAGATAACTTCCTATTTGTGCGATAGTCTATCGCTTTTCTTCCCAGTCGATCAGTTATGCAGCGTGTGTCACATTACGTTTTTTTGCAAACGGCATTCGTCTTTACAACGTTGGTGATGCGGAGCATTTTAGTAAAGCCACTGTAGCAAAGCGCCGTCAGAAGACTGTGACTGAAATGTGTTTTAAACGTTTGTAAAATGAGTTTTATTGCAGGTTGAATGATAACCTTTTGAAATAAAAGATTATGGATTATAATGCTGTTAATGACGGTGCTGCAGCCTCAGAATGGGATTAGTAGGCCTAGGCTAGGTTTAAGACTTTTTTGTCCGCAGTGTTCCCAGCTAACAATTTTTGGTTCCCAAAACGTTTAGGTAACGTTCGTTTTTGGTAGCGGAAATGTTCCCTGAAGGTTAGTTTTTGGTTAGTTTGTGGTTAGTTTTTGGTCCCCACGGCAAGTTTTGTGAACGTTAGTTTTTGGTTACATCGAACATTCTCAGAACGTTCCCAGAACATTACCCTAACGTTGCAACCTTTAGAGAACGTTCCCAGAACCTAAATGAAATAGATTATAGGTTCAATCACCATTTCACCAGTAATATTAGGCTATAGCCTACTTATGATTGAATACACTATATTGGAATATATGCATTTACTTTAGCAATTTTCTCCCACGCAAATACTCTCTTTCACAGCAGCCACTGTGTTGCTTTTTAAAACATTATTGTATGTGCGCATGAGTATTTCCGCCGACCCGTTTGTTTGTGGTTGTTGCCATGGTGAATCGTAGAATCATGGCTCCGTTCATACTGCCTTTTTATTGTGATGGTGAACCTACTCTGAGTTAATTGAACCAACTCATATCAGCTGTTCTGAAACCAAAAACTCAGAGTTTCCCATCTCAGGGTAAATCAACTCAGAGGTCAGGCTTAGACTCAGAGTTTGTTAAACCTTCTAACTGAAATAGGGCCCTGGAGACCTCCTATTTTGGTTCTTGCAACACATTTCAAAAAAAGTTGGAACAGTAAAGCATTTACCACTTTGTAATGTTGCCATTCCTTTTCACAACACTTAAAAGACGTTTAGGGACTGAAGACACCAAGTGATGAAGTGTTTCAGGTGTAATTTTGTCCCATTCTTGCTGCAAACAAGTCTTAAGGTGGGCAACAGTACGGGGTCTTCGTTGTCGCATTTTGCGCTTCAAAATGCTCCACACATTCTCTATTGGAGACAGGTCGGGACTGCAGGGAGGCCAGTCAAGTACCCGTATCCTCTTCCTCCGCAGCCAGGACTTTGTAATGTGTAATTTCAATGTGGTTTTGCATTATCTTGTTGAAATATGCATGGACGTCCCTGGAAAAGATGTCTTCTTGAAGGCAGCATATTGTGCTCCAAAATCTCTATGTACTTTTCAGCATTAATGGTGCCATCACAGAAGTGCAAGTTACCTTTGTCAAGGGCACTGACACAACCCCATACCATGACAGACCCTGGCTTTTGGACTTGTTGCTGGTAACAGTCTGGATGATCCTTTTCTTCTTTGGTCCGGAGCACACAGCGTCCATTTCTCCCAAAAAATACCTGAAATACTGATTCATCTGACCACAGTACACATTTCCACGGTGTGATGGTCCATCCCAGATGCCTCCGAGCCCAGAGAAGTCGACACCGCTTCTGGACACTGTTAACATAGGGCTTCCTTTTGGCACAGTACAGTTTTAACTGGCATTTGTGGATGTAACTACGTATTGTGGTACTTGACAAAGGTTTGCCAAAGTACTCCTGAGCCCATGTGGTGATCTGTTCTAGATGTAGAGTAGATGACGATTCTTGATGCAGATCGCAGATCACGGTTGTTCAGTTTAGGCTTGCGCCCTTGTCCTTTACGCACTGAAATACCTCCTCGTTCCTTGAATCTTTTAATTATGTTATGCACTGTTGAAAGTGAAATAAGCAAATGTCTTCCTATCTTTCTTTGAGGAACATTGTGTTTAAACATTTCAATAATTTCCTCACATATTTGTTGGCAAACTGGCAATCCTCGGCCCATCTTTGCTCCTGAAGGACTAGACCTTTCTTGGATGCTGCTTTTGTACCACATCATAATTACAATCACCTGTTGACATCACCTGTTTCAAATCACATCATTATTTAACCAATTTACCTGATTACTAGCCCTAAATTGCTCCTGTCCCAACCTTTTTTGGAATGTGTTGCAGGTCTGAATGACAGGAAAGGATGTATATTTACAAATGAAATTAAGTTGACAAGACAAAACATGAAATATTTTGTGTTCACATTGTCTGCAATGAAATACAAGTCAAAGTACATTTAGAAATCACTACTTTCTTTTTTTATTTGTTTTGTTAATACTGTCCCAACTTTTTCTGATTTGGGGTTGTATATATATCTATATATTTTTTTCTATTAAAGCCACATAGCATATTTAATTCACAGCTTTTCAAGCTTCAAAAACAAAACATTCTGCTCTAATACTAAATAAATTGGATAAATAATACATCAGCACTGAGCACATGGCACTTCCTGACTGTGCAAAACATAACAGAATATGTAAACAGAAATGTTGTTAGGTTTACAATAAATTGTAAACAGAAATAATCGGTCAATTATCGATGCAGCATCGTCCATGTCTGTGATGCATCAATTATTTGATTAATTTCAACACCTCTAGTTTGTACTTTGTACAATAAAACACCTTTACCTTTGTACCACTGCAGCAGAATTGTGCTTTTGAGTCCTCTGAGTGCTCTGTGAGCAGCATTGCCATGTCATTTGGGCAGCTGTGGCTCAGTGGTAGAGCGATTGCCTGCCAATCGGGTTAGGGTTAGGAAGGTTGGTGGTTCAATCCCCGGACCTGCAGTCCCACGTCGAAGTGTCCTTGGGCAAGACACTGGACACTGAGTTTTCCACAGGGTTTGCATCGGAGTGTAAATGCGTGTGAATGTTTATCTGACGAGCAGGTGGCACCTTGTACGGCAGCCCTGGCCACAGTGTATGAATGTGTGTACTATGTAAAAGCGCTTTGAGTAGTTGTTAAGACTGGAAAAGCACTATATAAATACAGTCCATTTACATGTCTTGGTATTACTCCATATACTCTGTGCGTGTCTGCACTGGGGGAAAAGAAATCCCGTTTTTTTATACACATTCACAGCTTTAAAAGTTAGTGTCAGCTTTTAACCCTAATGGCACTTAGACTCTAGCATTGCTACAGGCAGTGCCAATCCTGACCTCCCTGGGGCCTTAAGCAAAATTCTGCTAAGGGGCCCTCTACCTGACCCGTAATGCTGTGAGCTATGCAAACCATTTGCCATTGCCACACAGTCACACAGTCACACCTGACACTTCAGTGCTCCCAATACAATCCTCCCTCCTTTAAACAAAACAGTCAAAGAATAAGTACAACAATATAGAAAGGAATGAGGTTCAAACAAATAATATTTATTGAATAGAGTATTTTCTATAATATTAAGATAACAAGTGAATATTATTAAATAAGTGAATATTAACGTAAACATAAATAACAAGGAAATAATAAATTATAACCCTGAACTTTGGCTTTTGGGATTAACTTTGGTTCTCTCTACAGCCTGGGCATTTTGGGCATCAGTATGGGCACCACCAGACTATTTGGACTGTCTAGAATAAGTAGTAAATAGTAAAATTTTTGTACAAGTGAACATGTAATTCCTGATATCAAAAATAGACATTGGTAGATACAAATTAAATAAGGGGCCCTACTAGTAAAAATAATCAAGAATTCACTTTGCAAATAGTAAAAAATCGAATTCTTGATATCAAAAATGCATAAACTGTGAATGAATAAAAGCTAAAATGGCTTGCCATAGCATGTTAAAGTTTGTATTTATTTATTATTATGCATGTTGAAGCAATTCTTGATTTATGGTTATTATTTACTGAGGGATGTGCATCCATATTGACCAGTATGTCCAGCTAATCAACATTTTAAATTCAATATAGCCTATAAATCAATGTCAAATTGTCAATACATTACTTTCCATCTCGCATAATTAGTGCAGTTGTTTAGAGTTTTTAACTACACATTGTCTGAGACTAGATAGTCAGTGTCTTAAAAGTATGTATAATGTGTACTTTGATGAGTGCCATCATTCACGCCCATATATTGTAGCCTACAGTCTGTCTGGTCTTCACATATATTTCTGCTTGAAAAATGCGCGTTTCATTTCGTGCACGCGCCTAACGCATGATAACACACCCGCCGCGGTTATCTTTTCCGAACTGCAGTAAACAAACACCGTTGCACTTTGTCGTTTATCAAACGTAATAAATAATTGTATTTTACTCTCACTTTTGTCAGGCACAAAGTCACAAAACACAGCCCTGGAAGTGACTGGCGTTAGCAGCTAGACAAGAGATGCACTGCCTGCCTGCCCAGCTAGGTTAGCAAGACCGAAAAAAACACAATAGAAATGCACATAAACATAACTTTACTTTGCTGACATCAAACTTGGAGAGGAGAGAACACAAGTTTACCTGATTGTTGTTCCCGCAATTCACTTTCATGGTGTTTTTTTTCCTTTTTTCGTGACCAGAAGGATAGTTTCGCTTAATTTTGTCATGGATGTTGTAAACATTAATTGACGCGCTATGACATGAGGGGGAGGCGGGGCCTCGAGTAATTTGCGGGGCCCTACGCAGCTTGCGTAGTGAGCGTATAGGGCGGATCGGCTCTGGCTACAGGACAATATGTCAGGTCCCAAGGAAACGGCATGTCAAGTGTGAAGTTTTTTGTATACGTGCAGTTCTCAAAAAAGGAGCATACAGCAATAACTAATAATGCAAACAGTTTTGAATGGGCACTGCACAAGTATGATAAATAATACTGGTAGCACTGCATATTACGGCCCAGTAATAACATGGTAATAGTGGGGTAACAATGTGATAATGAAGAGGTAATATATATATAGATAATAAAATGTAATTACCAAAGTAATAACAGGGTAATACAACACAGTAATAAGATGTAATGATGATGTAATGAGTTGATAAGAAGGTAACAGATGTAATAACATGCAATTACCAATGTAATAACTAGGAAAGGGTTCGATAATAACCATATGCATATCTGGGTAATGATAATACAGTTATATTAATATTGTAATAGCAAGGTAATAATAGGGTAATATATGTTGATATTTTCACAGTATTATAGGGTACTATCATCGTAATACCTTCCCAATTACCAATATAATAACTAGGAAAGGGTTCGATAACCATATGTATATCTGGGTAATGGTAATATAGTTATATTAATATTGTAATAGCATGGTAATAATAGGGTAACATATGTTGATGTTTGCACAGTATTATAGGGTACTATCATCGTAATACCTACCAAATTAGTAGTACCTTCCAAATTAGTAATACTTTACAAATTAGATAATACTTATAATATATGCGTGTGTTTTCCTTTAAGAACGGTAGGACCTTTGCACCATGGGACTTAGTCAGGAAGTTGAATGTGAGCAGGACAGCCCAAGGGGCCAGGCTTCTCTCCTCAGAGTGAAGCCTCCTATGGCGCCATTTTGATGCTAATAAGCTATCACCCCCCGTTAGCATCCCATTCACTGCCATTCATTTTGGCGTCACTTTGACAGCCAATAACTTTACATCTAAAGCGTTTAATCGTTTATTTCTAAAGAAACACGACAATGTATAAAAGGCTCCATTACCTTGTACCTCACGTTATGGCTCCGTAGCAGACGTTTTCATAAAAATAGGCTAACGATTGTGTCATAACCACGCAACTTACTGTCTCATAGTACAGGAATTACCGTATAGTACAGGAGAAGCTCGCAGGCAGTTTGGACTTACATCAGCTGTTTAGTTTAATTACTAATGTTAACTAGCATTTTAGTTATCAATAATTAGCCTGTGCCTATGTTATCTCCTTACATATACCTACGCTCTCCGTCTCTGCAAGATTCGTAATGATTGAGATTTCTCTTGGCACAGCTACCAGAAGACTTACAACTTGCAGACACGTTGGTCAGGTCACATCTACGGCGGGAAGCTCAGTTTGCAGCTGCGCAGTAACGCTTGGCTATCACCGGAAAAGTGCTGGTAAGAGGCTTCACTGGTCTCCGTCAAAAACAGCGGGATCGCTGTGTCCATTTTATATACTATGGGACAGCCTCCTGGTCTGTGTTATCATCTCTCCATACTATCCGCATCAATCTTCGACATTCCATGCCTTTGGTAGAATTCTCAGCATGTGAAATAGATGCTGACATACTGTTCGGATATCTTTGATAATTATTTAGAAAGTTTGATGTGCAATATGTATATTTTGATAATGATTGATAGCTCATATTAGACAGTATGCTTCAATAAGATAGTTTTCCACTATTATCTTGGGTTGTGCTACATGTAAGTATATTTTAGTTTATTTAGATAAACAATATAGGTTAAACTATACATACACTGTATAACAATGCATTATGCATTTCCTTTATTTCAGCTTACGTGTTAGCTACTGTATATACTACCGCATTACAGTGACGAATAGTTATATTGGTTTTAGAATTATCATTGTATCATTTTTGTGACTTATCAATACTGTATGTAAGAAACTGGTCATTGCCTTTCATGTCCCAGTTCCACCCTTTCTAAGTCAAATAAACAGAGTTATGATGATCCCCGTCTCCAGTGCCTGATGGTGGAAGGTGTTTAGCTGCTGGTCAGATTGCACAGGGTTACGTGCATGCAGGAAAAGACACATTTCATGGTAATATTACAATATCAGAGGTGCAGAGATTACCGGGACACTACCAGAAGCATTTCCAGGTAATCTCTGCACCTCTGTTATTCTTTTATTACCATGTAATAGAAATAGAAACAGGCAATTTTGCATCACTGATTCATGGTTGTTACACATAAACTACCAGAAGCATTTTCAGGTAATCTCTACACCTGTTATTCTAATATTACCATGTAATAAAATAGAAACAGGCAGTTTTGCATTTTGATTCATGGTTGTTACACAGAACCTACCAGACGCGTTTCCAGGTGAGAAGTCACAAGATTAAACATGTAATTTGTAAAGTATTACCTTGAAACAAAAGCGAAATGTTTGGTGATGAAGGGTGGATGAATTTCAGCATTATAATATGGTAAGTATTATTATCTAATGTGGAAGGTATTAAAGGGATACTTCACCGATTTAGCATTCAGCTTTGTATCAGTAGAAACCCGGTAGTATTTCTGAATGAAACAGGAAATCTCTGCATTGGGGGGTCTGGAAAAAATCTTCCGATGACGTAAAATGACGATTTTTGCGTCATCGCAAGATTTTTTGGCCAGAGGCAAAGGCCTACAGCCAGTAGTAGGACCTACTTCCGCATGTTTTCAACCCGCCCATCACCCGAAGTGAGGCGATCTCGTCCGGAGAAAAGAAACGAAATGTCAGCCATCTTGAATCCTCGCTAAACAGGGCTCTCTCTTCTCATCAGCAAACTTTTACAACAATTATGTGCATTCAAAGTACCACACATGTGTACCACGGGGATACATTGCTACAGATCGGAGAATATGCAGGAAACGTTATTACAGACGGAATAATCGGCCCACTACGAGAGCTTCGCCTGCCATGGAGACCAGCACGGAGACCAGCACGGAGACCAGCATGGAGACCAGCGGTGTCGCTTGATGCCCCGAGCCGGGTAGGGGACCTCCTCATCGGCTAGGTGGGAAGCTAACGCTAGCCGGCCACCTGTCCCATCAATCCTGCTTGCAAGTGTCCGTTCATTAAACAACAAACTGGACGACATCCAACTTCAATGATGCTCCCAACACATGTTCAGAGACTGTTGTTTTGTGCTTTTGTGAAAACATGGCTGAACAACAGTGTACCAGACTGTCCAGCTACCAGACCTGCCAGCCATCCGAGCTAGAGATGCTCTGTCGACTGGTAAGAGACTTGTGAAGGTGGGCTGTGTTAACACGGACAGGTGCTAAATTGGGGTGATTTGTATCCAACTAACTGCTAACCGCTGGAGTTTGTGACTGTTACATGGCGACCATTCAACATTCCACGCTAATTCACGGCTGTGTTTATACTCGGCGTATAGCACTATGCTAGTATGCTTAGCTGAATTTAACGGAGCATATAATGTGTGTGTGCACTAAAGGTAGACTGTTTCGTATGTCGTTTTTATATAATGTAATTTTTATATATTTTAAATGTGTAACACCACTTGAGCCACGATGAAACGTTTTGTGTATATGGTTGAAATAACAATAAAACACATTGAGTTGAGTTGAATGCCTGTCTGCCTGTCTGTCAAGTGGCAGGCGTGGCTTGGGAGTGGACTCAAAGCAGCGAAGCGAAGTGCATTCTGGGATTTGGTGGCTTTCATCCATATGAGCCAAAAACACATTTTCTGGCTTTTCTCGGCCTAGAAGGCACCAATTTCAATTTCTGCTACATAAGTGACCCAATTTAAAGATATATTCAGCTTTCCAGCGGTGAAATATGCCTTTAACATAATAATACTAAAACATGGGTGATTAGGACTATAGGCATGTCTCTAATATAAACCAATATTAAATTAGAGTGAGGTAAGTTAAATATTGACAACTATTTGAGAAGAGGACAGGATAAAGTAGAGGGAAGAAGGCAGGAAGAGATACAGTTCTTATCTTATTCCACAGTCAAGTTCTAGGCTATATCAACTCCATCTTATTACTATTCATACAGTTATCATTATTGTCATCATCAAGCAGAATTCCGAGTTTAATCTGAAAGATTTGACAGCAAAACTCATTTTGAGTCTGATGGCATACAGATCCTAACAGGACAAATGTGTGTTGTGGTCAGATTGTCAGATACACACCTGCCAGTCACAGCAGTAAACCTGCTTGGGAGAAGTCTGTAAACATAGATAGAAGAAATATGTCCTGAAGTTAGTTGGGGGGGGGGGGGGGGGGGGGGTTCAGTCCAGTTCTGAATCACTGCTGTTGGTTATCAGGGCCAAGATGTTGATTTCAAAAGATGTATGCTCAAATACTTAGACTTAGAGATAAAGCTGCCATTCACTGAGGCAGACTTCCTTTATCGGGAGAGCATTTGGCATGCAAGGGCTGTTATTGAAGTGGATTTTAAAATGTGTGTTTTAATAAGAAATATCAACCACTGAGAACAAATATTCAATATAATGATTGATAGGACACTATTGGAATGCATTCCAATTACTTTGTGGAGTTTTAAGTCAGTTTTTAATTAAGAACACTTTTACAGGTGAGATGATCCAAATGGCAAAAGACAGGCAGCAGCATTCTGAATAGGCTGAAGTTGCCTGAGAAATCTTTTTGAAGGAGACCTGAGAAAAGACTTTAATATAACTTGCAAGATATCATGAAGTCATGCTTGGACACAAATCCTCATGATCACGTTTTTAAAATGTTGGTATGCAGGCTTTGTTATTGATTTGACGTGACTGTCAAAGTTCATTATTACACCAAGAATTCTGAATTGATTTTAGTTTTTACAGAGACAAAGGTGAGCTGACTCTCAGTAGCTGACTTATTTCTTTTGTGTTTTGTCTTTGCAGTCTGTGTTCAGCAAGATGAGGAACATACAATCATTGAATCAATTAACTTTATATAGAGAATATATGGGACTGTAGCCGTTGGTGACAGAGCATTGTGAATTTTGGCACTGTCTGAATAATTGTGATAGCTGATTTGTATCTTTTTTGCATCATTTGGTCTAATGGAGGCGAAGGGTTTAATAAAAGAGGTCTGAGGATTGAGCCTTGGGGAACTCCACAAATGTTAATCTGCTTGAATGCATACCTGCCTTTAAGACAAAATTGTTCCTATAAGGAACCGTTGTAGTACTGTACTTAAATGTACTTTGGTTTGGGTGGATGGTTATGTGCACAAACGTCTGACTTTTACAGCAGAAACCATGGTTTGCAAAAGTCAACTATGTTTTCCTTTAACCATTATCACAATATTTCTCCAACCTTAAACATGTAGTTTAGTTGCCAAAACTCAATCTTGGACCCCATCGGCTATCCGTCTGGTGACGATTTAGCCTCTGGGGGCAACAGCCAATATTTTGATTAGCATTATCAATCAACCAGATTCTGCAGTCACATGTCTAGACACAATCATAGAGAAGCCAAATCAGAAGGCATATAAACAACTACTCCACATCTTCAAAACAATCACACACACTTTAGAAATACATGTGCAGAGAAAATACTTATGCAAACAAATCTTCACACTGACAACACATACACACCAACACAAAAAGATAAAGATTCCACCCACTGATCAGAGAAATTATACGTTGGAGGCGTGTTCACTGGTGTGTGTTTATGTTTGTCTTTCCTAATCCTTCCATCTATCCATCTACCCATCTACCTTTCATCCACCCTTCCTTTTAATGATCTGTGAAGAAGAGGAGTGGCAGGAGGACGGAAAGAGGAAGGAAGGAAGAAGGACGGAAGTAAGGACATGTTATAAAATAGTGCCTCACAGGTGAATAAGCAAGTGGTTCCTTAGATGTGTTTAAAATGACACTGTGGTATCAACATATTCAAAGTAACTAATATTTCATCTAACAGTCATTCTTACCTTTGTATAGTTATGCTACCACTTCAGTAGAGAAAAATATCAAGTTTCATTATATTTTAATTTTATTAAGATTTTTAACATATAAACATGTGCAATGTTTTTATGTAATGTGTAATTGGTGTATGTGACACAAGCATCAACAAAAATATATATTTTTGACATTTGTTTCTTACAGTTTATTAAAATACCATATGGTATAGTGGCAAAATACAGTGCCTCAATCCAAAATTGATCAGTTCAGCCACAGCAGACTTTTTACATGTGGTATCTGATTGTTGAAAATACCAACAGAACAATGAAACACAGACACACACTTGGGTCATTAACAGACAGGCATAGGTCATTACCTGCAGCATGGGCGTCAGTTTGGTTTGAAATGTGGGGGGGACATATATGCAATCGGAAGTGCATTTCCAGAAGTGGTGGGTACAATGACGTATTCATATTTTTTTTCTCTTTCACGCAGGTCATGTTTTGAAAGACGTTGTCCAGGGGCCTGTACTACAAGTTTAACACGCCCTGGATTATGCGGGATATTTATGTCATTTTATGCGATGAAATTGCGGGAACTTGCAAAAACTGCGGTTTGATGAAAAAGAGAAGAAAAAAAGTGATTCCCCCCCAACACCGTGTTCTCACTAGGCGAAATGACGTCACTTCATAAGGTTCCCATGGCAACAGGGGAAAATGGCTGCTCTTGTGTGAAGTAAACGCAACATTTTTCAACTTTCTGCTGAGATATATGTGACTTGTTTGCAACGAAAATGCGGGGATTATGAAATCATGTAAACCCCGCATATTTTGTGAGGAAATCAGCAATTTATGCGGCGAAAGTGCGGCATATTTGAAAAAATGCGCCCGTCGTTGCTTTAGTCTATTATTTCAGTTGCAACCCTGGCAGTGGGAAGAGATCATGGGAGCAAATAAAAAATGTAAAAACATAATTCAAACCGATGCAAGCATTGGCAACACACGTCTCAAGAAGTTTACAAAGATACGTAATTCCCTCCACTGAAAATCTATAGGCCCTACCTTTCATAAAAATACCCATCAGGGAATGTTACCGGGGTTGTCAGTCTCTAAATGTTTTAACTTTTAAGAGCACACCTCTCTCTCTCTCTCTCTCTCTCTCTCTCTCTCCTTCTCTCTCTCACTCTCTCTCTCTCTCTCCGCGCACCAAGCTTTTTCTTTTTCTTCTTTTTACTCACTGAACTCCACCCATTCAGTCAATGGATCTTCTAAGAACGGTGACGCTGTTATCAATGGAGTATTGATTGGTCGGTAGGCGGTGCTTCACACCGGTTGATCTCTAATCTCCAACATAACCATAATGCTCCCGACCAGGTTAGGTGTTCAGCATAAGTTACCACGGCGATTGAACCCGATAACAACTAACCCACCGTCGTGGTACAGAAAACCCTGGTCGAACCTGAAGTTACCTCGTTAACGCCAAATCTTGCTTCAGTACAGGCCCCTGTAGCTTACTAATGTAAATAAATAAAAATGTATTCAAAAATGTGATGATGTCCGACTCGTTTTATGAAGAAGAAAGCCTTAAGTTTTCAAAAAGCATTAGACATGACCCGCTAGGCTATGTTCTGCTTTGTACCATGTTGACAATATGACATGACGTGGTTTAATGTACCTAAACAAAGATCATTTCTCTTTCATATTGCTCTCCATAACAACTGAAAACTCTGAAAAAATCTAACCAAAAGTCCAATTATTATGGATGCTATCTGACATTAAGCGTTGTTTCTGCTTCACATTTTCAGCAGCAGCGGCTGTGGGTTGACTCCCCACGGTTCTCATGGGCTTAATATAACGTGACAATAACGTGGTTTAATGTACCTAAACAACGATCAATGATCACATTTCTCTCTCATATTGCTCCTCATGTACGTATGTATTATGAATTTCATTTTTTTTAACTAAATTGAGCTCGAGGTTTAAAAAAAAAGTGGTGGGTACAAAATGACTCATGACAAAATGTGCAGAGGTTGATGGATGACATGAACGCAGCACATCAAGCGGTTGTAAATACAAATGTTTGCTTTGTCTTGACGTGATCTCTGTCCTGGCAATCTATCATTAAAATGCCTGCAGTGGGTGTCTCCTGGAAATAGCTCCACCTTAAAGCCCCAGTGTGTAAGAATTTCTCCCATCTAGCGGTGAAATTGTATATGACAACCAACTGAATTTCATTTTGTAGCCCCCCCACCATTCTGAGTGCGTTATAACTCCTACGGTGGCCGAACCCGAAATTAGTGACAACTTCGTCCGTGAGTGTTCCTTCCAGTGTAATAATAGTTTGACGTTATTTTGGTAGCATTTCATTGCTAACATCAGCTATCAGGTTCCCAAACATATGCAAGCTGATGTTAGTAAAGTATCAGTGCTATCGTTATTCTGTATATTGTACCAGATTAATAGTGTAAGGCGATGTTTACAGCGTAGGAGAGAAGCAACGGAGGTTTGTGTTTTTAATATATTTCTCTGAGCAGCATGAACAATGTCAATGAAACTGAAATGATCTCTTAGTGTCTCCATCGTTTCCACGCAGCTGTTCTAGTAGCTAGTCTGTGTTACAGATCCATGACGTGAGTTGTCTGCCAGGGAAATCACGGCACATATGATTACGTTTATGTTACAAGGTAGACAATCCTTTTTCATCATTGACGCGAGGAAAAGTATCCTAGACGTCGTTCTAACGTTATACACAACCATGCTGTAGTTAGCCAAGCAAGTAGCAACTATAAAACTTTTACACAAATAGGCAGAATTACCTGTTGAGAAGAAAGCAGCAACTTCGACGTCCCTTTTAAATTCTTGCTCCTCATCAGCTCTTTCCAACTTGGAAAAGCCACAACAATATTAACTTTGGTCACGTTGCTTTGCCTGTCACGTTGTCATTTTAATTTGCTCGGCGACTCAGTTACATGTCCTCGATAATAGACGCAACAGGCTTTCAAATCTGCACGTAATCTTCTCCCCCCTCCCTCTCTGGCATACGTCACAGTCAGTGCCACTGAGTGAAAAGCGTGAAATGCGGAGCAGTATAGCCTGTATGTCCTTACGGGCTACAATATTTCAAGATGGCGCATGGCTATGGAGCGTCGACCCCAGTTCATGTAAGCACAAATGTAAAATTCCAAGCCAATAGGAATACTTGGAATTGATGGTTGTGGTCAATATTCATAAAAAAAGGACAAGTTTGTGAAGGGCAATACAGATTTTGATAATAAACAACTACAAATGTTACACACTGGGGCTTTAAAGTGTAGGAGTTATGTAAATGCAAACAGTTATAAGCCAACTAAAACTAATTACGATAATTATACTGTAATTATTATTATCGTAATATGTCAGAACATCTCACATGACACGTGGGTGGTGCTAACATGAGCTGTGTTTGTAGCATAAAGGGGTTATAAGTAGGCTACTGTCAAGAATATGTCTCCCTCATTGATCTGCAAATGTATGTTGCAATGTGTTGAAAAACCTAAAGAGCTATTATTTACAAGTATTTATTTTATGCAGTCTAACAATATGGTGGCTGACAGGGGCAAACGCCCTGCAACTTAAGAAAACATGCAAATAGACAAAACACAAACAAATTAAGAAAACACCTTCATTCTTTTGACAACACATGCGCAGCATTCAGCAAACGTGCTGCAAATACACACAGCATAACCAAATTACATAAACTGCAAAAATAAAAGCACACAAACCCTGAAAACAAATGCAACAAAAAACCGCTGCATCCAGATTACACAACGGAAGTTCTCCAGACCTCTAGGGGGATCGCTAAGTGGAACAGCTTGATTTTCCGAGACACACTCACAAAACGAGAGAAAACATATCTCACACATAGACTTAATATTTACTGTCTATGATCTCAAAGCAGTTGCACACCGTTTCACAACGGTGAACACCTTTCTGAGATTGAACGTGTCCCGACGAAGACAGACGAAGCATGTCCACTTCCTCCCACTTTACAAAAGTGAAGCCAAAATATCCCAGATCCGGGCGCCGCCATCTCGTATTTTTTTAGCCAGAGTCAGCGCTGTAGTGATTGGATGATGGAGCTGCAGTATCAAAGTCTAGCCCATAGACCACTGTCAATCACTGCTGTCAGTCATGACGTTTCAGCCCATTTTACAGCATCAAATAACTCATAAAATAACAACTAATTAAGAGGTCATGGTTATTTCACGTGTTTCGTTGAAAGGAAAATACTTTTCTTGAGATTAAAGGGGGGATAGTATGATTATATGGGGTATTTCACACTGTTCCTTGAGGTCTCCTAATAGGGTATGTAACATTGGTTGGGCTGAAAATGGCCCGGGTGCTGTTCTATTCTCCCCAAAGCCACACTGTGATTTGGCTTTAGAATGAACGACAGGTTTTCTGCCATATGAGGTATGCTCATGAATATTTAGATGAGCTGCGCGCTGATTGGTTGCACACACACACAAAGCTGCCCCACAGCACACACACACACACACACTCACACAGACACACACACCGCTGCCCGGCGCACAGCACACACACACACACACACACACACACACACACACACACACACACACACACACACACACACACAGACACAGACACAGACACACACACCGTTGCCTGGCGCACAGCACACACACTTACCCCCAATTTATACCAACTGCGTAACTGCTGCGGTTTGCATTAAGTTCAATGTGTGTATTTCCACCGGTTGCGTAACGGCTGCGTCACGACTCCGGCACAGCTTCGGCGGTCCGCAGCCCTGCGGATCAGATACGCAGAGCTTCTATTTTTGCCGGACGCCGGAGAGCTCCGCAGCAATTCAGCACACGGCAGATAGTGCGGGACAGGAAGTCGAGCACAGAAACAAAATAAAACATCCGATTAATTTTCAAAATAAAATACGCCATGCTCACAGCAGATCATATTTCCCTTCAGTACACCTTGAAAACACAGCACAGAGTTGTTTCCTCTCTACTCCTCTGAACAGAAACAACTGTTGGTGGTTTTGTGGTTCTATTCTGCGTGAATTCGCGAGATCTCGTGGATCCTCGTGACTACAGCTGTCAGTCATGGCCGCAGCCGTTCCGCAACAAATCCGGACCTGGTGGGTATTGACGGACGGCGGAGCACGGAGACGACATGCAGCGGAGCCGTTCCGCAGACGTTACGCAACTGGTATAAATCCAGGGTTAGGCAGCCGAGGAAGTGAGGAAGAGAAGAGAGAGGAAGTGAGCTTCTCATTACACTGCCACCTACAGGTCTGACATGCTCTTGACGACATTGACGGCATACATACACGGGTACGTGTATTTTCAGAGGCAGTTTCAAATAGTGAGATTAGCAGAGGAAAGAGGTGTCTATGGCAGGGGTCTTCGACGTTTTTTAAGCCAAGGACCCCTTAACTGAAAAGAGATGGAGCAGGAACCACCTACTACATATACTGTATAAAATGAAGTTGCATATTAAACTGGTTCTACAATAATGTGTAGGGCAGCCTTTATATAATATGTACCTTTTTTGCATAGAATACTAAACTATTAAAAAAGCCTAATAATTGTTGTCATGGCTTTATAAATCATATTTTAATGTAACCTTAATGTGGCACAGTGAACAGAATTAAATCTATCTGTGGATAACAGGGACGTCACTAGGATTGAAAGACAGGGGGGGGGGGGGGGGGGCTTAGCCCCCAGGCTATGCAAAACTTTCCCTTGCAAAATCATACTTTACAAACTCTAATGTTAGCTTTTAGATACATCAAAGCTGCATGGGGAGGGGGGGGGGGGGGGGATTTACTTAGGCTAGACTGTGCTCCTGCTTTGTTCTTCTTTAGGCTAAGGCTTAACTGCTATCTATCTATCTATCTATCTATCTATCTATCTATCTATCTATCTATCTATCTATCTATCTATCTATCTATCTATCTATCTATCCTTCCATCCATCTATCTGCCCGTGTTAAGTGTGTGGTAAAGTAATGCCATACCTAATTCCTCTAAGAATCCTATAAGACTATGTAATTACTAGGGGTGTAACGATACACGTATTCGTATTGAACCATTCGGTTTCATGCCTTAGCCAAACCAATGTAATCAAAACCTTAGTATATAAGTCTACAATAGCGCCCTACTCTATACAGTCTTGCAATTCAGTGTATTTTTGTAAAATATCACTATTTCCAAGTCTTGCTTCACAATGTCGATTCATTAGAAAAGTTAACATCTTTACAACCTTCCAATGATGTTCAACAATATCAGAATCTATTTTCTCAGACAGTGTACGTGTGTGTGTGTGTGTGTGTGTGTGTGTGTGTGTGTGTGTGTGTGTGTGTGTGTGTGTGTGTGTGTGTGTGTGTGTGTGTGTGAGATAGATAGATAGCGATATTGCTTATTATTATTATTACAACCCCAAATCAGAAAAAGTTGGGACAGTATGAAAAACACAAATAAAAAAAGAAAGTAGTGATTTCTAAATGAACTTTGACTTGTATTTCATTGCAGACAATGTGAATACAAAATATTTCATGTTTTGTCCGGTCAACTTAATTTCATTTGTAAATATACATCCTCTGTCATTCAGACCTGCAACACATTCCAAAAAAGGTTGGGACAGGAGCAATTTAGGGCTAGTAATCAGGTAAATTGGTTAAATAATGATGTGATTTGAAACAGGTGATGTCAACAGGTGATTGTAATTATGATTTGGTACAAAAGCAGCATCCAAGAAAGGTCTAGTCCTTTAGGAGCAAAGATGGGCCGAGGATCACCAGTTTGCCAACAAATACGTGAGAAAATTATTGAAATGTTTAAAAACAATGTTCCTCAAATAAAGATAGGAAGACATTTGCTTATTTCACCTTCAACAGTGCATAACATAATTAAAAGATTCAAGGAATGAGGAGGAATTTCAGTGCTTAAAGGACAAGGGCGCAAGCCTAAGCTGAACAACCGTGATCTCCGATCCCTCAGGCGGCACTGCATCAAGAATCGTCATTCATCTATAAGCGATATAGGCTCAGGACTACTTTGGCAAACCTTTGTCAAGTACCACAATACGTAGTTACAGCCACAAATGCCAGTTAAAACTGTACTGTGCCAAAAGGAAGCCCTATGTTAACAGTGTCCAGAAGTGCCGTCGACTTCTCTGGGCTTGGAGGCATCTGGGATGGACCATCACACAGTGGAAACGTGTACTGTGGTCAGATGAATGAGTATTTCAGGTATTTCTTGGGAGAAATGGACGCCTTGTGCTCCGGACCAAAGAAGAAAAGGATCATCCAGACTGTTACCAGCAACAAGTCCAAAAGCCAGAGTCTGTCATGGTATGGGGCTGTGTCAGTGCCCTTGGCAAAGGTAACTTGCACTTCTGTGATGGCACCATTAATGCTGAAAAGTACATAGAGATTTTGGAGCGGATTAATGCACAGGCTTGCTAGGCTGCAGCCTAGGGGCCCCACGTGTGCAGGGGCCTCAGATTGGCCAGACAATTTTTTTTTTATTTTAAATTTACTTCAGCGTGAACAAAAAAAGACCCTAATTGGCCCATAAGAAACATTTAAATAAAAACAAGCAGGTGATTGGGTAGATTGGATATCCAATCAGCTGCTGCTGGTCAAATCATGTCAATCATTTTCATTTATGCCACTACTATTACTGGACGGCATAGTGGCAGAATGGCCGAAAGAAAGCATGAAAGTGGAGCAAAAAAATGCAAACTACAAAGGTTAAGAGAACAACGTGACCAAGATATCCTGAAAAAAATCCCTAAATTGACTGGATATTTCAAGGCTGCTGAATCTTCATTCAGTCGAAGACAAGAGCCACAGCAGAAGGACTGCCAGCTACCATCAGCTAACATCGGAGCTGGGGTTGAAACGTTTGTAGCGGGATCCTTAGCTGTTGCAGCAGCTAGCTCATCATGTCATCGGTAATATTTCAGGGAATTTGGGGGAGTTATTCCACAATGCAGTGTTTCCTCTATGTTGATTTTATTGTGGCACTTTCTTCCGAGTCGACTATTAAACGAACAGCTCCACCAAAAACGTCACAGCGGGAGATGGCTTTGAAACGCAGATACCAAAATCAAGGTAAAAAATAAATACCAAGCTAAGGCTAACAGTACAAGAAAAATAAACAGGCTAACTAGCTAACTGCTAACGATCTCACGACGTGACTTTTTGCCCGAAGACAGTGTTGTGGAGAGTGAAACGGGAGACTAGAAAAAGGCGTTCAGGTAGTGTGTTGTTAGGATGGCTAGGCTACTACAGTAAATCATAGGCTCCTGTTATCTAAAAGATTTTGAAGGTAATAATGGCTCAATATCTAAATGATTTGACAATGTGGATGAGGTCGTTATAAATGGATGGCCTGCAGCTTAAAGCACAATTCATTTGGATAAAAGCGTTACATTTTGCAAGATAGACGGGATTCTGAACAGCGATGCTCGCGCTGCATGCGCATGCGCGCACACACACACACTAACTAACACACACACACACACACACACACACACACACACACACACACACACAGCAGAGGTGTGTTACAACACGCAGCACATGCACCTGACTGGGAAAGATAGCGCTACGCTCGTTACTGTAAGTAGGGTACAATAAAACCTAAAAGTAAATGCGTATCAATACCCACTCACCTGTCTACAGGCATACACATGTAGGAAGCGATATATTTCAGTCTCTGTCTGGGCGCAGTCCACTCTCGTCCACCGCGCTGTTTACACAAACACAGCTCTTCTCTACTCTAAATAGCGAATTTTGACAAACAAGCTAAAACAAAAGCTGTCGGTTTGAAGTCTAACTGTTTATCTTAGTTTGCCTCAAATCTTGAAATGTGGACAAATTCTTGTAAACTTAACTGCTGGCTAAACTAACCATCCTCTGCTGGAGCATTTATGGATGTATTATAAGACCAAAACAAACCAACGTGGCTACTTAATATGCACGTAAATGACGCAATCTTTATGTTAAGTCTTCATTCTTGATGATGATGCTGGTTGTATTTTGGCCCTCATGACTCCTGACTAGGTAGAAATTAAAGGTCCCATGGCATGGAAATTTCACTTTATGAGGTTTTTTAACATTAATATGAGTTCCCCCAGCCTGCCTATGGTCCCCAATTGGCTAGAAATGGTGATAGGTGTAAACTGAGCCCTGGGTATCCTGCTCTGCCTTTGAGAAAATGTAAGCTCAGATGAGCCGTTCTGGAATCTCCTCTTTATGAGGTCATAAGGAGGAAGGTTACCTCCCCTTTTTCTGCTTTGCCCGCCCAGAGAATTTGGCCAACCCATAAGAGAGAGACATCATGGCTTTCAAACGAGCAAAGTGGCAGTTGGTCAAGGCCACACCCCCACCCTCCACCTTGCCCCCCACTCTCTCCTCCTCAATAGCTACAGACACAGAAATGGCATGTCCTGAGTAAAGCTCATTGTGGGACTGGCTCTAGTGGCTGTAATTCTGCACCAAGGCTGAATTTTGGGAAAGAGACATTAGATACAGTATTAGTGGACCACTGAGGTCTATATAAAAGCATCCAAAGAGCACCATGTCATGGGACCTTTAAGTAAATTTGCACAATGATATGGTGTTAGGCCTAGACCCAATTTGTTAGGAATACCAGTTGTACCATAAAATAGGATGAGAAACTTTAATGTTTTATTACAATTCTATTCAACAATATATATTGGGGGTAGGGCTGCACGATTATGCCAAAATGATAATCACGATTATTTTGATCAATATTGAGATCACAATTAATTATCACGATTATTTGTTGATTTTAGCCAAAACAAATTTTATTGTCACATAATTATACAATTATAACTGCTTTTACATCCATATTGTGCTACATTCTTACTAATACATCCATAAATCCGTTGTGTGACCGCTTTCCACACATGCATTTTTGCCGTGAAATATACAGGCAACAAAATTTTCTGTTCACGTTAACAGCGCATGTGGTGCCTGGTATCTACCAGACGAAATAGCTACGCGGATTTCTGTGGCTCATTACACTGCTACTTACATGTCTGCGTTGCGCTTTGATGCTCCAAAACCCACGTTAGAGGCAACATAAACATCGCTGCATGTCACGCTAGTAAACACTAATAACACGTTACACAGCAGGTAGCGTTAGCCTACCGTTAGCCACAGTAGTAACTGGATTAAACACGGCTAAAATGCTGACAGCTAAACGGTGTAGTGTGTCTGTATTTCACTGTAGGATTCCAACAGCGGGACGTCCAACAGTCTGCTGCTAAAGCTATGAGCTAAAAGACACAAACTAGCACTGGTCACTGCTGTTGTCTGAAAAACAAAACGGACGGGACAAAATGTTGTGTTTACTGGTAAACTGGTAAACATCGTGACCGGCTTATGATGACCGACTGCTACCTGTTGTGGAGTTTTCCTCACGTTACTCTGTCCTCTGTGACGGTCTACATCTAGAAACTAAGCTGCGCGGTGCAGGCAGGGAACAGCTCTGATTGCCTCATGGAGACATGTGATCAGACAGTGGTTTATGGAGCGCTAGATTGGCTTTGCAAAAACGGTTCTATGAAGGGAATGACGCATTTTAAATATCGCTCGATCACGCAAATTTGATCGTGGGAAGCCAGAATCGTGATCGTGATTAAAATTTGATAAATTGTACGGCCCTAATTGGGGGGGGGGGGCAGACCTGCCCCCACTGCTAAAACAAATCCTAAAGGAAACACTGCAATGACACGCATATTACACACAGGTTGGTTTTTAAGTTTTTATTTTTTCTTTACGTTATCAGTGATAAATGTAAAGATACCGCCACCGGTCAAGATGACCTCTGCGACAAGGCTGCAGTCACACAACCATCTCACTACAATAGGAGGGAGACAGAGGGATCGAGTCAGACACTTCAGCCACCCGAAGCGCCATGCTGCAGACAGAATTCACCTGCTTGTGGGTCAGCCGCGCCCGTGGCAGAGATGGAGGGAATTCCCGGCACCCCTCCATCTGTTGCTGTGGAGGAGAGACCACAAAAAGAGGCTGCAAATCCTACTTACAGCTCGGATCCTGCATGTTGGGACAACATTGATGAAGAAATGAGGGCATATTGGATCAAAATTGGACCTGAAAGTTGTCAGAACAAAGACGCAGATGTTGCTGCCTCAGAAAGACAACACAAACACCAAAAGAGGTACTTTTCCAAAACCCTGTTTAAAAGGAAGCTGGCAAATGGTGAAACTCAGCCAAGAGAATGGCTGCTTTATTCCCCCTCAACAGGCACTGTGTTTTGTTTTGCGTGCAAATTATTTGGGGACAGTGATATTCAGTCTGCATTTATAGCAGGCTGTAGTGACTGGAAAAATGCAGGTTTCCGCCTAGCTGAACATGAAGGATCAGATAGACACAGAAAGGCAATGCTCACGTATGTTACGCGCTGTGCAGATGGTGGGCGTATAGATTCAGAACTAAAAAAACAATTTGACAGTGAATGTGAATATTGGACCGAGGTTTTAAAAAGGGTGGTTGCGGTGGTGAAGTTTTTAGCAGAGCTAGGACTACCGCTTAGGGGACATAGTGAAGTTTTTGGGAAAACGGATAATGGGAACTTTATGGGTGTGCTGGAAGTTATCAGCGAATTTGATCCCTTTTTGAAAGCGCATATAGAAAAATGTGGCAATGCTGGAAAGGGAACGCCATCATACGTCTCATCGACAACATGCCTAGAATGTATTGAACTGATGGGGGAACAGGTCCTCGCAGAGATAATCAGTCAAATTAAAGTGGCAAAGTACTTTTTGATCAGTGTTGATTCCACTCCTGACGTTACGCACACTGACCAGCTCACGTTCATCATGCAATATGTGGCCCCTGATGGCTGCATCACAGAGCGTTTTATCAAGTTTCTGCCAATCCAGAGTCATACAGGAGAGTCACTTTGCCAGTCTGTGCTTGGTGTTTTACAGGACATGGGCATTGATATCGGTAACTGCAGAGGCCAATGTTACAACAATGCAGCCAACATGTCTGGTGTTTACAGTGGCCTACAAGCTCGTATTAAACAAGTAAACCCATTGATCGAGTGGGTACCGTGCGCTGCACACACACTCAATTTAGTTGGTGTTAATAGTGTTAACTGCTGCCTTGAGACGGAGGAATTTTTTAATTTAGTGCAGACACTTTTTAATATTTCCTCTAAATCCACATCCCGTTGGCAGACAATTACAGCAGGTTTACAGCCAAATGACAACCAGAGGATCGAAACTTTGAAAAGCCTTTCAGACACCAGATGGTCAGCTCACGCGCAAGCGACAAAAGCACTGCAACAGAATTATGCCAGAATCCAGGAGTCGCTGCAAAACATCAGTAATGACACATCCCAATGTCTTACTACACGGAATGAAGCCAGGACACTGTATGTGAAGATGGACAAACTAGAGAATGCCATTCTGTGTAATATGTGGAACAACATTCTGCACCGTTTCCACAAGACTAGTACTGCTTTACAGGGAGTTGACCTGGATTTATGTAATGCTGTTAGCTTGGTCAGCTCTTTGAGGGATTATGTAGCCAGCCTCCAAGAAGATTTTGACAAGTTTGAGAGTGATGCAAAAAACATGTCTCCATCTTTGTCCCAAGACTACAAAGTGGACACGCAGAGACACAGGAAAAGGAAAAAACAGCGGATGAATGCAGTGAACCGGACTATGAGCAGTCAGGCCGCGAAAAATTCAAAACAGCTGTTTTTCTCGCCGTCATAGATCGTCTCGATGCCGAGCTGGATAGGAGGTATCACTCCTACAAAGGAATTCAGCAGACATTTGGGTTTTTGAACGAGATCCCATCCATGCCCCTACAAGATCTACGCATAGGAGCAGCAAATCTGCAGGAAAAATATGCAGGTGATCTAGAGGAGGATTTTGTGGACGAAATTGGACAATTCAGACAATTCCTCAAAGAAAACAAGGACACCTCAGGAAGGTCACTACTGAAATTTATAAGAGCAAGGAAACTACAATCAGTGTTTCCAAATGTTGACATAGCACTCCGGCTATTTATGACTTTACCTGTAACCAACGGCAGCGGGGAGCGCTCTTTTTCAAAACTGGGACTAATTTAAAAACAGACTCAGATCCACCATGGGCCAAGGGTCATTCTTGATTCGACTAAAAAGAACATTCAAACTAAGTCTGCTTGAGTTTTCTTCAGAATGAATGAATTTGCTCTGTTTTTTCACACACAAGTTTGATTTAATCGTTCTGTTTCCCATTCTCACAAATGTCTCTCATGTCGCGATGAGTGAACACGTGACAGTGGGGAACCTTAGCAAAATTAGAACCCCTCTACAATTATAGAATTTTAAATTACCTTTCCCACGTAAACTCATTTCAGATGGCTCCACTACTAAAATCAAGTGGTCCCATTCTTTGAGATGTTATCAATGAGGTCCTTGAGCCACCCATGAAGGTGATCAGTCTTCATGCCTGGTCTCCTGACACAAATCATAACAGAAAATTTAACTGCATTACCATTTCTATAGATGTTTTATATTTACCCCCCGGTCCATCGGTTAGTAGTTTTTTCCTATCTTCCTCCTCCTTGTTTTCTCTGTTCCTTCTCCATGCAGAGAATACAAGCATCTCCTAAAAATATCTTCTCACAAACACATTCTTCAACTTCTGCTTGTGACACACAGACCTGAGTCTGGACACACATACTTTCATGCACACGGACACCTGAACACATGACAACTGGATGACTGGCCGGCCACAAAAAGATACAAGTTTTTTAGAAACAAACGGCATTTCATTCAACAAATCACTCTTACCTTATGCATCAATCACACATTTACAAACTAATCATTTTGTGTCACGTGTTATAGATCTTATCTTATTTGATTCTCTGTGGTTGTCAGTCTTTAAACTCGACTCCTGCATGTCTTTTTATAGCGTTTGGTTCAGCGCAAGGTCAGAGGTCGAGCTGCTGCGGGCAGGATCTCTCCCCCTGGCTGAGGTAACTGGTCGTGTTGAATTTTTGAACATGTACCGACTATTGCGAACATAATAGCAAAATAATTTTAATGAAACCTACCGCAAAGTGGATAACAAAAATCAGTCCACTCGTTTAAATCGCTCCGAAACTGCTCAACATTATTAGGCTACTCGGTTTCGTCAATTCAGCTTCTAAATGTTCCCAAATCAAATTTTGTTTCCTCGGTGAATCTTGTTCTATTTTTATTTTTTTTCCGATGTTAACGCTTAACATTTTTAAATTGCGAACACAAACTTTGACAAACACTTACCACAAATACACAAAACTTTACCTGCTCCGAAATCATCGAATTGAGATTGACTGGTCATTTTTTGAGACTGGTTCGTTTCTTGAATTGCTTTACAGGCTCTATCCCCCACCAAAGTCAACTTCTAAATTACTTTATTCCTGTGTAGCTAAACTCAAACACACAACTCTGTCACACACGTTCCATCTCTGTCCAGGGACTCGTCCACCTGGTTAACCCGCCGTCATCATCAGGGCATCATCAGGGCATCCTCTGCCATCTCTGCATTCTCTGCAGCTTGAATAAACATCTTAGCCTTAATCAAATTCATTCCCCCTCTGCGTATCGTCATAACACAGAGCGTCCGCTACTAAGTTACACACAAGCCAGTCCGCACTCACAGCAGACCTGTAATACTTAGCGCAATCATTCATTCCAACTTTGTAAACCTATTATTTTATAAATCACAAAGCAGTCCAGCAACAATTATATATTATAACCAGACGACTCTACGTCTTGATAGTAACTGCGCACATTCATAAAAAGGCAACAACAACTGACAACAGCTTAACCCAACATTCTCACAATTTACACTTTCTCAACTATTTTGTGTGTCGCGCGACACTATAGGCACAGGTGAGATTTTGATCCGGGGCAACAGCCTTTTACAATTCAAACGCCAGTCAAACAACTTTGGAATTTAGACTACATTTTCAATTTCGTTTTAGAGCTGAATTATGTCTCCTTAACTGCATCTCATCTCCCCCCTTAAACAGGTCCTTTAACAGATAAGCTCTCAACAGTGAGCATTTCATCCCTCTTAAAGGGAATCAACTATTCACTCACCTTTAGCTGAACTGTTCGCATTCAGTGACGCCATTTGTAATAAAACAATGATTACTGAGTGGAGTGATCGAGGAGACATATTACCCGTCACAAAGCACGTGAAATCAAGTAATTTGGTACTTTATTCAATCATCTGAACAAAGGAGAGACCATGTGTACACACAAGACGTATGTATGTATCCATAGTGTCTGAAGTAACATACAAGTGGACCGGACTTTATACATTTCGGTTGTGCTGACATAGGTGATAACTATTTCTTTCTGCTCACACAAAATAGCCTCCAAACCTTGTATGGACGACTCTGTTACCTGACGCTTTAGTCCTGACAGAGACAATCTTAGAATAGGTGACCACATGCATGTTGTAAATAGCTATTGAGTCCTTCACCCCAGACAATACATTTAAACCTGAATGCTGAAATGTCAACCTATCACTTACTAGGAGCAGCTATACCGTTTATAGCTAGCCTTATTAACAGGAACTGAGATGGAACATACTCAGAAAATGTATTTGGTCCCTCATCATCAATTTGAGGCACTAAAGCAACAGGAACAATCCTCACACACCCCAAATGAATCTTTGAGACAATCTTCATTAACTTCTTTGGACCAGGAAATGAGTGCCATATTGAAACAACCTGACATTAATGTGTATGAGAAAGCAAAAAAATATTCAAGTATTTTACAACAGTACCTAGCCATGGTGAAACAGGATGAGCGTGAAAAAAACATAATTACATTATCCCTACCTTTGAATGACTCAAAGAACGACCCCGTAAAAAGCAATGTGGTAAGGACAGATGTGTCTAAACACATGCCTAAAAGGAACAAGAGAAACGCTGAATATATCATGGATGCTTTAGCACGTAATAATGATCAGATATGATGGAACGATCTAGGTGAAATCATTGTTGAAAATAAGCCTGTGCAAGGATCCCATCTATGATTTGTTGAGAAGTGTGACAACTCCTAATAATGTGTTAGACAGGTCTAGACCCACGGGGTGGAATATATTTTTAAAAACACTAGCAGACCTAAATGTGCCGCTATCAGCAGTTCCCAACTCCTCAGTGCGTCAGACTATTGTTGCATTTAAAACAGGGGTCACGGTTGAAAGTAATACATGGCCGTCATTGTCTGCATAACAATCACCTCGCACTCCGAGGTCATTAAAGGAGAATTCCGGTCGATTTCAACCCGTAGCTCTGTTGTTTGTAAATTTGTAGGGCTGTCAGTAGCGAAAAAAACTAAACCAATCGGTGCTGTCTACACCGTGTTATCCCCCTAGTCGCTCTAGCACCTAACAGGCATAAACCGGGCAAGTTTTAAACGTGTTTTTAGCCTCTAAATATGCTCAAAATATCATTACAAGGTCTTACCCATGTGCAGTTATTCCTTCCGAGGGAAGACAGTGAATCTGACTGCAGTAGATGTGACAAAAAGGCAGAAAAGTTATTTACTGATGTCTGGTTGAAGACCACACAAATCGATTGCTGAACTCATACAATCCAATAGTCCAAAACTTATTTTTTCCACAAAAAAAAGATTTTCCGTGGTTAAGTCCTTACTAATGACTATAGCAACATGCTGTAACCTGACACCACTCTGCGGCCACAGAGAGATTAAAAGTTCAAAAGCTATCGCGCATGCGCAGGTCGCTAGGCAACAGACACAGTATTTTGAAATCAACTCTCTGAGGAACAGGAAGCCAGTGTAAAGACTTCAGAACTGGAGTGATGTGATCCACTTTCTTGGTCTTAGTGAGGACTCGAGCAGCAGCGTTCTGAATCAGCTGCAGCTGTCTGATTGATTTTTTAGGGAGACCTGTAAAGACACCGTTACAGTAGTCCAGTCTACTGAAGATAAAAGCATGGACAAGTTTTTCCAAGTCCTGCTGAGACATAAGTCCCTTAACCCTTCATATATTCTTAAGGTGGTAATAGGATGACTTTGTAATTGTCTTAATGTGGCTGTTGAAATTCAGGTCTGAGTCCATAATTACACCAAGATTTCTGGCTTTGTCTGTTGTTTTTAACATTGTCATTTGAAGCTGAGCGCTGACTTGTAATCATTCCTCTTTTGCTCCAAAAACAACCACCTCAGTTTTTTCTTCATTTAATTTAAGAAACAACAGAGCTACGGGTTGAAATCGACCGGAATTCTCCTTTAATGTTAGCCTCTCCTATTACAACAGCTAGGTGGGCTGGTTTTTGATTTATTTTCATTGTCACGTTGCACGGACAGCATCTTTTTCTAAATTTCATATTATTTGTTATTGTTTCATTTTTTACTATTTACTATATTACTATTTTTATTGTTATTGTTTTATACAACACATGTATTATGACGTGAAAAAAAGAAAGTTTATTATCTCTAAAATATGATGTCGCGAAACAGTATTGACTGTAGACACTGATAAAGAATGCCACACTATTTCTTACTACTATTTTATACTTGTTATTTTGTATTTTCTGTTTCTGTATATTTCTGTGTGCTATCAAAGACCTTATTGAATATAAAAACACTGACAAGAAAGTTGAATGTTGTTATTTTTTATCCTTATTTGTGACTGATAATTGAATAAAATGACCGAAACTGAAAAAAATCATTGTGTTCATAATTTTTATTAGTTAAAAGCATCATCATTACACAAGTCATTTAACGGTATGCAACACCTGCACACTGTACACATTTAAACATCTGCTCATGGTTTACATATGTATGTATGTTGTTGACAAAACGACACACGATTGTCATTACATAGATTAGCTGTCAAAGAAATAACCTTGTCTGTTTCTTGCAATATAAATAGCTAGCCAATGTTGGCCAGACATTTTACTAGGGACTGTATTTACAATCAACATAGCTGGCAGTTTACGGACTCTTGATTTCGGGAGTTGGTCGCATGCCATCACACCGATAAAATTAGTATTCCTAGTTATTCTGTTTCTAAGAATACTAGTTATTTCTATGGTATTCATCTTTCGTAGTGATCGTTTCGTAGTAGCACTTGTCTACGGTTAGATATTTCTATTACAGAGTCAAAAACGGAATAACAGATCAGTGTCACAGTTCTGGGCAAGGGGTTTCTGAAACGCGCCTCCAATCTGACGTTGCCTGTTTTCACCAGTGAAACATTTCCTGAACAGCCGCCATCAGGTTCCAAGTTGAAACAAAACATAGTATAACCAGCCCCCAAATCTGATCTGGTTATGGCAAGGGGTCTGTCTTTTAAGTGACGCCCCGTTGATTCAATAAGCTGGTAATATTCTCTTGCATATTGTCCTCTCTGGAAGTGTGGTTGAAAGGGTCTAGCAGGGTAAGGTTGATCGTCTGCATACAGACAGATAAACTCTGTACTATAGTGTTGGAAATTGAAGGGATACCGAGCAAAGCTGCCTGTATAAGCCTCATTATCAACAAAAGAAATGACAACAAATTTTGTTATCTGCCCAATAAATACATTTTCTTGGGAGTACAGGTCCCCGCTGGTATTGCATTGGTGTGCTGCAATGCACGACTGTGTGCCAACCTAATAGTGGGGGCAACGGTTATCTTCTTTACAAACAGACTGGAAGACATTATTTTCACAGTGAATTGGACATTTCCTGGAGTCATTAGTACAAAGTCATCTTTTGACTGGATGAATTTCAGAGAAATATCCACTCCATTTAGCATTAGTTTTTCTTGAAAAAACAGATCAGCATGTATTGGTGATATTAATTCCACGACACGACTTTCAGCTGTATATGCACCCTGTTGCAACAATCCAACATTATTGCCTGTAATAGATATTTCATCCATTTCACCACTCGAGTCTTTACAAAATAGGCCCATGCTAAACTGTGTGTCCAAGGTGTCCTTTCCATAGTTGGGCAGACATTCAATTATTCCTCTGTATGAATATGTGTTCGACGATTGAGTGATTAGCCTATCGCCCAACATTATCTACTTGTGAAAAAAGACTACATCCAGGGTAGTTTATAAAACCCACATCTGCAGCATTGGCCAGTACTGTGCCATCTGGGTTTGTAATCCGTACACGGGTATATACAGATATGAATCATTTAAATCCAGATAATCCTCAGAGCTAGCAGATATGAAAAACTCAATAGGACCAGTGTCGGTTAACGGCGATACCGGAGGTATTTCTAAAAATGATGATTTTTAGATCGATGTTTGAGTGTATGGAACCGTAAACAGATCCAACTCTGTTTTTACACATTCTTCAGACTGATTATGAATGAATGCCATGATTAATTCTGAAAAAAATCGTTCTAGAAAGAAATGTCTTTTGACGATGCCGGAGAGCGTCTGATCGGAGCTCTGCGCCTTCTGACTGCTGGCTTCTTTTTGATTGCTCTACGTTTTTTGACAGAGATGACAGAGATGAGTAGTAAGGTGTGTCGTAACTCAGAGTAGACATGCGTCTGACCTCATCCGCTACGTTCACGCATCTAAGTAGTGGAACATGACTATCGCCTACTAAATGGTAGTCGACTACATCGCTATAAATAAATATGTTATATCTCCCGGCTTGAATGTCTGCAGGGTGTGGAGCTACACATTTTAAATGGGGGTTTATGTGTATTTCGAACACTGTGTCTGGTGAGAATCCTAGGATTTTGTCCAGCCGCCCTTTAAACACTATATTACTACCGTCCCCACCAGTAAAAAACACCTTATTAGTGACATTGTTATATGCCATAGTAATGTCTGCTGTGCCGGGGTTAGCCATACATTTCATATTATAT
This sequence comes from Gymnocephalus cernua, assembly GCA_023631565.1. Taxonomy (NCBI): domain Eukaryota; kingdom Metazoa; phylum Chordata; class Actinopteri; order Perciformes; family Percidae; genus Gymnocephalus; species Gymnocephalus cernua. The sequence goes on along the minus strand of CM042428.1, from coordinate 3,651,693 downwards.
TCTTTAACAATGCCTGCAACAGTATTGTAATAGTCGTATCTTATTGATTTGTTTAGTTTTTGTATCAAATAAATCCACTTTCGAATCACTCTCTGTAAAACTATTCCATATCCGGGGGTATTGTACCTCAATAAGTCCTACTTCATACGGGTGCTGTAATATGATAGGCTTTGCCAATTTTGTTCTAAACTGCCAAATTTTATTATTTGGATAAACACCTGATGACGCATTACTAGGCAACGTAACAAAAAATTCGTTCTTATTCATCGTTCCGTAGCCTTTCACAACCAAATCAAAATGGATAGGTTAAGTGTTTTCAGCATGGCTTTTATTGCAAATTGACTATATCTTTTTCACTTATCCATGAATTGAACTTCTCAGGCCATCCTAACCACTTCACCAGGACCATATTTTCACGACCAGCTTTCTTTCTAGTCAGTACTTTTTCTATCTTAAACTCTTTGTTTTTATCGACAAGCACTTTCTGTAACTCAGCGTCATAGAACGTGCCTGTCAGTGTCTCACCGCTACAGTCTTTTAGAATATAAACAGGTGCATTTCTGGTCACACGTTGAATTATTGTAAAAAACTCATCTGTAAAAGACTGCTTATATCCTTTTCTAAAGACTCCTCTGTGTTTTGATATTCTCACCGTATCACCCTTTTGGAATTTAAAAGTTACCACTCCAGGGATTTTCAGTTTGTACAGATTGTCAAATACCGTTTTCTCATTGTGTTTATTTACAGCAGATGGTGCCATTTTTATTGACCGATGGTGTGAACTGTTGTAGGCCTCCGCCAAATCCTGTACCAGATCAATATATCTTTGTGAGTTAACAGCAGTTAAATATTTCCACATACGTCCTGTTGAAAAGTTCCACAACACTGGCCTTTGTCTCATTGGATGTTGAGAAATGACGATTGTGCTGTGCTATGTAGCACCCCTTCCGGTTTTCACAGGGACACCTCCCCTAACCTTAACCCTCCTCCAAATACGTCACATCCGGATTTCATTGGACACTCCTCCCCTAACCCTAACCCTCCTCCAAATACGTCATTTCCGGTCCACAGACACACACCCCTTCTAAACACTCCACCCACCAAAATGCGTCACTTCCGGTCCATAGACACACCCACTTCCTGCCACCATTTTAAGTGCAGCATATATACTACTCTAGTCTCTTCCACATTTTAAATTCTATGAGTGGGCTTTTATACTTAGACCTCTCCTAACCTGGTTTCATTCTGATGCTCAAGTGTCTTAGCGAACTTTGGAGGAACGGATGATAGCTCCGTACTCTTTTACTAACATTCTGCATGCTAAAATCTCACCCCATCACTGCCGTTTGAGATTTGGCCCTATCATTTCATATTTGTTATTGGTATGGAGGAGGGGGGAGACATTGGCTGGTTGCTCTTCTGTTTGGGACCCATTTTTTCCAATATTTAACAATGAGAGATTGTTGATTGGTGGTCGTCCTATTTGATTTCCTGATTGGGAAAAAAAAAAAACGTATGTACACTTGGTGATATTTATGGGGAGGGGGGTTTACTCACTTTCCAAAACATTTGTATTAAGTATGGTATACCACGTACCTCCTTTTTCTTTTATTTGCAGTTGAGATCGGCTTTAAAAAGCAATGGTGCCCCTTTACAGGCCCCTCTCACACCACATCCACTTCGAAAATGATTTCCCTCTGTTGGGAGTACAAAGGGTTTTGTGTCAAAACTTTACTGGCTCTTACTGCGGTATGCTTATAGACCTCTGGCGTTGGACACGGTGTGGAGGAGAGATGTTGACTGGGATAAAGTGTGGATCAGTTTGTGTTTAGCGTCCAGGAACCCCGATCATCAGCAGATACATTACAATTATGTACATAGGGTGTACCTAACTCCTAGGAAGCTTCATTTGATGAAGGTTATCGGCGATCCTATGTGTACTTTGTTGTTCTTCCAAAGTGATTGGCAGTTACTTTCACATGTTTTGGGAATGTACTCCAGTGGCCGACTTTTAGAAGATGATTGCCTTTAACCTCTCTAGGTTGTTTAAGATTAGACCGCCCTCTACACCTGCTACACTCATCTTGAACGATTTGTCAATGTTGGGTTTGTCACTGGATAAGAGAAGAGCATTGCTCGCTGGTCTTACCGCTGCAAAAAAACTAATTGCCACACGCTGGAAACCTCCACATTTACTTTCTTTTCGAGCTTGGGTTTTAACATATTTAGATATTGTTTACTTGGAGTTGTCTACAGCTAGAGTCCACGGTGCAAAAGAGTCAGCAATAGAGGCTTGGAATTCACTGCTAACCACTCTTCGTGGACTTCGGATTTAATTTGTTTCTGAGAGTTTGAGATCTGGATCCAGGGGGTGGGTGGGTTATGCTTGGGTTTTTATTTTTTATTTGTACTTATTTTTTCATGCTTCATTATATACGCTTATGTATAGGTATGTATGTGAATACATATATGTTTATACTCTATTTTTGTGGCATGTATATACCTGTATATATTGTCTTTCTATATAAAAAAGAAATATAAATTTGATTAAAAAAGAAAAGTTAATCTGGTCTAAAATAGGCCTAAAGACGTCCATGGTGGATTAAATTAGTGACCACCTACCTAGGCCAGTAAGCAGTGGGGATTTATATTTGCTTATAATATGTTGGATTCATGTTAAGACTTTTAACACTGCCCGCAGGTAGGATGATCTGGCGGGGCTCTGTGACTAGGCAACGCCTGGTTGGTAAAGAGATGTGGGGTTACGATCCAAGAGCAGACAGTCCGTCCAGTTGCCAGCATGGGAATATGTCCATAGGCGGCGATGTTTAACCTGGAGGCCCGTTCTAGTCCCTCGCCTCCTCCGTTTACCACGCCTCTTGGGTGTGTGAGCTGGATTCCTTCTACAGTCACGGTGCAGCGAGATGCCGTGGCCCGTTAGGCACAGGCGGACACAGGGTGGTAGTGGGGGTGGATCACCGATTCTCATACAACTGGTTATTTCAGCTCTAATAAGCAACAGCATTTGTCGATCATAAACCAGCTCCGCTGATACATTTGTGCACAAGAATAGTGGCATTAAGAGGCATACTACAATAAGTATCGGAGACCGAAAGATAGAGACGGCCGAGAGGGCAGCGGCAAAGCCAAACACAGGCGGCATTGCAGCTCCTAGGCGAAATGAGATGTCTGATGATAACAGATATATTTAGTGTAGTGTAGCCACTGAATGCGCCCTGTGTATAATTTGCAGTTCTGTAGGTCTCTATGTCCTACCAGCACAGGCTGAGTGTCACGCTTGTTAAACAGCTAACAAATAACAGAGCTGTGGAATCAGTTTAGACAGCACGGCCCTATTTCAGGTAGAAGGTTTAACAAACTCTGAGTCTAACCCTGATGTCTGAGTTGATTTACCCTGAAATGGGGAACTCAGAGTTTTCGGTTCCAGAACAGCTGATATGAGTTGGTGTGGTGTATTTTTTGATCACATTATATGTATTTCATTCTAAAGCCAAAACGTTGGAGATTCATGGGTGAACCATGTGCAGCTAAAAGTAACAGGACACTCTGGGCCCCTTGGAAGGAAATGGTTTCCATATGTTTAGTGATGGGGCCCCCTAGGAGAATGTGTAGAAGGAGAGGTGTTCAATACTGATTAGAGGATGTGGAATGTAACATGTGTTATCACTTTACCTATGCATTTTGGTATAGGGAGTTCTTTTAAGAAGCCTGAAACAAAGAAAGAAGGGCAGACCACGATTGGCAAGACGTGGATCTCCAAGCACTGCAGGCTTGCACTGATGCTAAATTCTTTTGAAATAATAAACCTTATTAATAATCAAGCAGCATCTGCGACTATTTTGTCAACCACACATCATCATCATTATCATCATCTACAACGCTACTTGTGATACCACATTGCTTCAATCAACTCAGAATAGGTTCACCATCACAATAAAAAGGCAGCATGAATGGAGCCATGATATTACGATTCACCATGACAACAATCACAAACAAACGGGTCGGCGGAAATACTCATACGCACATACAGCGAGTTTTTAAAGCAACACAGCTGCTGCTTCAAAAGAGAGAGAATTTGCGTGGGAGAAAATTGCTTAAGTTAATGCGTATATTCCAATATATTGTATATCATATTTAATTATAAGTATAGCCTAATATTACTGGTGAAATGGTATTTAACCTATAATCTATTTCATTTAGGTGCAACACTGCGGACGAAAAAGTTTTAGGCCTATTAATCCCAATCTGAGGCTGCAACACCATGATTAACATAATTATAATCCATAATCTTTTATTTCAAAGGGTTTACATCATTCACCTGCAATACTGTGCAACTCCTTTTAAAAACTTAGGAGAAGACATTTCAGAGCGAGTCACAGTCTTCTGACGGCGCTTTGCTACAGTGGCTTTACCCAGTCTCGTCGCAACAAGGCAAGCAAACCAAGCAAACCAAGCAATTGCTTGGGGCCCCGAGCTGGCCTGGGGGCAGGGAAGAGGAGGATAAGAAAAACGAGATAGTGGTAAGTGATAAATTACACTGGATAAAAGAGCTCTACTTGTCTTGGTGTAATTTTGCAGCAGGTAGGCTAGCAAAAATATGTTTATGTTAGCTAACGTTACCTGTAACATGCCTGACGGCAAATGCTGCTTGTAACGAACAGTTAGTGCAACTTCGGACGGAATATGGTTACATACTACTGTAATATGTTTTTTAACGGGATAAGGAAGACGCAGATCTGTTCCAGAATCACTGTTTATCGTATTTAATGACATGACATTGCTATAGCTTTGTAATAGGTTTTGATGAAAGTGGCATAACGTTAGCATGCTATACTAACTATTCCACCGTGATAATATTTACCAAATGGGGGTTATGAAAACCACACAATATATTCCGTGCATCAAACATTAGCTTGGGATGTTTTTAAGCATTAGTAACCCTTAACAAATTGTTAGGAATATCTGGTCCGTCTATCTATGTAATGTTTATAGATGTTTTAAAAATGGTTTCTTAAAGGTTTACAAAAAATGTTTAATCATTACCTGATACCTAATATATTATATGATAGATATAATGTGTGTTACAATAAACTGTTAATTTACATTACTACTAATAATTATTAAACATTTAATTATAATTTCATTGTTTGTTAACAGTAAAAAGACTGTTTGCTAACTAGTTAAATGACTATCAATTTACCATCTATTAATGATTGTTATTATAAAGTGTTACCATCTTTTCTTTCTCCCTCAAGGTGCTTTGCTTACATGTCTCAGCCCTCAGGCTCTTCCTAAGGATACCTCCACTGATGAAGGTAGAGTGAATTTCTCTCACTGAGCTGAGCTGTTAATAGTGACCTCTTTCAATATGCTAACAGTGAAATGGTAAAACGTACTTCACCGGTAATTTCAGATTTTTTTTCAATTATTTTCCCAGCTACACCATCAACTTCATCTTCAACATCAACAGATGCATCACTTCTCAGTGCTGATGTTTCCTCTATAGCACAAGGTACCACCACAAGCTCTATAATTGTAGCTGATATCCTGCACAGCCCAGAGTTTAAACTGATAAGTGTGTGCTGTCATATTGTTAGAAAAAAACAGTGCAAATCACTATTGAATTCCCACCAAACTATGTAAATACCAGTCACTTTTGCCCATGGACATTTCAGAATTTTTAATATACAGTAGTAAACTCTCCCCCCGGTTTGTGGGCCCCTACACCATTGAGGCCATCATCAACCCCACCGCCGTTAAACTCAAGCTGCCGCCTCACCTGAAGATCCACCCGGTTTTCCATGTCTCCCAGCTCAAACCCGTCTCCACCAGCCCTCTCTCCGCCCCAGTGGCAGCGCCTCCCCCTCCCTGGATAATCGACAGCCACCCGGCCTATACGGTACGTCGCCTTCTGGATGTTCAACGTAGAGGTCGGGGTTACTGGTACCTTGTGGACTGGGCCAGCTATGGTCCCGAGGAGCGAGCTTGGATCCCGGCCAGCCAAATTTTGGACAAGATCCTGCTGGAGGACTTTTACAAGGCCCATCCGGACAAGCCTGGCGGTCCGCACAGAGGCGTCCGTTGAAGGGGGGGTACTGTGATGGTTGGGGTCGGTTGGCTGTGAGTTTGTTTTCTTTCTTACTTTTCCTTTTGGTTTGCACTTTATCTCTGTTAGTTTCCCTGTTGGCCCTGCCTCTCTGTCTTCTGTGTTCTCCCCCCTCCCTCTCCTGCCCTCACCAGCCAGCTGACTGCACACACCTGCTCATCATCAATATCCACTCTCCCGCCGTACACACCTGCCAGTCATCAGCCACAATCAAGCTCAGCATTTAAACCCCGGATCTCCACTCCATCTTCGCTTGATCGTTGTCTCAGCCACTCGGGTGAAACACTCTACAAGCTACCTTTGTACTTACCTGTTTCTGTTTGTTGTCCCGTCTAACGTTTGTCTGTGTTCTGTTCGCTGCAGCCATTTACTCCACTCCTTTCCATCTGCCTCCAGTCAGCTGGCTCCTCCATCCAGTCCCCTCCTCTTGGCTCATCGCTCCAGCCTGCCTCCACTCCTGTCTCCAGCCTCTACCTCCTCCGTTCCCCTGGCTCCCCTAATCCCAGTGCTTCCTCCTCGGCTCTCCCACGCTCCTCGCTTCAACCCACTGCCCCGTTTTTTTTCCCTGGCATCCGCCTCCCCACTAACCCACTCCAGCCCCAGTGTTTCCCCTGGTTTGTTAAATAAACCCTTTTCCTTTTGAGCCTTGTGTTTGGGTCAGTTCTGTCCAAACTGTCACATACTGGCAATAAAAACTAAGCAGAAGAATGAAATCTGAGGCTGTGTAATTCCCCCGTGGTTGCATTTTTATTAAGCATGACATACACAAATATTGATCCCACTTTTTGATATTACATTTATTAATCTGTCAGCCTATCATATTATATCTCTCAATTTGTTTGTCTCCTACTTTGAAGCTCCACTCATCAATATTTGTACTTACATTGAACTAAATTACATAATTCGAAAGGGATCACTTGTAAAGGAGTTGGTGGCGACCAAAACAGAGGTAGAAAGGGACTTCTATTTGTCAGGTGAACACAAACATGAGTTCACATTTATACTAATGCCGCTCTTTGTCTGCTGGACACACAAATAGGCAACTGTTTGACAACATGTTCACCACATCGACTTCATAAAGGGTTGTGTCACTGTTGTATTTACAACAGTGTGTGTATGTGTATCTGCTGCCCACAATGCCAGACAAAATCTAATACTACTGCTTTAAAGGCCCTCAAAACCCACACAAGTGATTTCGGTTATTCTGGCTAATTGGACCTCTTCCCAGGACTGTGTGGGTGGGTATAGACTGATTTATTGACATCATCCTGAGTGTACTGTTAGCGTTGTTGCACCTGATAGAGCAGGACAAATGACAGCTTTATCATTCTTATTGTTATATAAAGATTTGTGATCTAATAAGTTCCCATCTGAGCTCTGGCCCACCTTCAACTTGAGTAGAGGTCTAACCAACCAGAATAACTGAAAGAGGCTTCAGAGGCTTTAACATTTACAGGTTCTATTTGTTGATTGCTGTAATTAAATTGTAATTCAATCAGGAGAGACATGTTTGCAGATATGCAAAAAGGTTTAATGTGCATAAGCATATAAGGTGTACAGAGTATTGGAGAATGGACTCCATCATAATAATACATTTTATATAGGGGTAGGGAACCATGATATAACCCCCGGATGGAATCCAGACACCGGGGGTGGCGGAGAAGGGCCTGAAGACCAATGTGAAGAAATAAAAGCTAACATGTGCCTAAGTTCAACAAACCAAGTAACACCAAGGCCATGAGTAAATGCAATAATTAATAATGACTTTCTATATCACATTATAATAATATAAACAATAATGACTTCCTGGATTATATGATCAATACGTTTTAATAACTTTCTTTCTATGTAATGGAATGTTTGAATTTGACTTCAGTGTACTCATGGTGCAGATAAAGGGTTAACACAGAGCACAGAAGGAGATCCTCCAATGAGGATCTTCAAAACCTGTTGCTAGGGAGTCTAATGGGAAGATGTACTCTTGGGCACAGCCCACAGAGGGCCATCATCCTGGTAAATTTCCACTCTGGAAAGTATCGAAGATGACATCATCTGAACAAGTCAAGTCAGAAATCTCCTGCTTTGCAGAAAACTGGCACATTGCCAGCTCTTTGTGTAGAAGGATGATGTGTGAGTAAGCTATATTTGTAAATACAGGAAGGATTGACACATAATAAATATGCCAATCAAATGTTTAAGGAACATACATATCTATTTGCTTTTAGTTTGAACTTTTAACCAATTTTGACATATTAAATACAACATTTAAAAACTAGGTATATCATGTTTCAAGGAGAATCTCTCCCCTCAGGAGATGTCTGGAAAAGCCATTGGACAAGTGTTAGGTCTTCCTGAAAGAATTTACGCTGAGCTTCATTACATGTAAGCAGTGTGTCACTTGCATGAAATCAAGAGTGGTCCATGTATCTGTGTAATCATGTTAGCACAAATCAGGCTGCTCTTATGAACCATCCCTACTGTACTACTACTACTGTACTGTTGCTATGAAAAGTAACTCACTGTATTCCACGTATTAATTACTGTATGCACCACAGTGACTGCTGCTGTATAAGAGCGCTCAGGTCCGCGTAGAGGAGGAGGTCGGCCTGGATGGGTGTGTCATAAAATGAATGGGCGGGTCATAAAAGACAGGGATTTCTCAAGTAGAGGAGTAGAGTTTGAATCCCAGGAGAAGATAAGTGGAAACACAAAACTTTCATCCAGAAAATGGGTGTTCGTGTCCTGGCAGTACGACTTAAGAGGACCGGTGTTTTAATTCCAAACCACAATCTTTGTAAAAATCTTAACTAGTTGTTTTGGTGCCTAAACTTAACTGTCGTCGCTGCATGATGGTAACCTTTTGTCCGCTGAACTTAACTGCAGTGGTCGCTGAAACGACCGTATCCTCAACCTTGTCTTGGCTAAACTTTAAAGACCGCTAAACTTGACTGTCATGTGACCGGTTGTCATGTGTCCAGCTGGTGGTCGCTGTGATTTCATAGGATATCATATGAACTGTTTTGCATAGGTTTTCATACAGCATCATATAAACCCCTTCATGCAAATGTGTTGCATAAACACACTGTGATGATGAAATTTTGGCACAGTATGTTTGCATAACACACACCCAACAATTTATTTTTCAAGCAGCTAGTAATGAGACAAGGGTGAGGCCCTCAATGCATCTTAAACTTGTGGAAATTCAGAATAGGACATACAAAATGGACAGAACTAAACAGAAATGGTTTTGGCATTCTGGATGAATGCATCACTGATTCCTTCAGCTTGTCACTTTTCATTCCTTCCTCTCTAAGTATTTTCTACAACCTGCTTGCCACATATCCTCAATATTCTTTCCACTTCCCCCTCCCCCTACCTTTACCTTTGATTTCCACTCCATCTCCCCATTTCCATTTTCCTTTCATCCCTCCTCTCCTGACTTATCCTCCCTGTTTGCTCCATTTCCTCTCCTCCATCTTCTTCCCATTTCAGCACCGTCCTCCCTCCCCTCTCTTTTTTCCTCCCCACAATGAGTAACCTGGTTCCAATTCTCATCCTCAGGGCCCTTCTCTGGGATGGCATTTAAACAGCAGGGTGGTAACACACACACACACACACACACACACACACACACAGACACAGAGAGATAGACTTACACCTGCTGAGTATGCAGACAGCAACTTTTGATTTAGCACTGCTACTACATACAGTATCACACACAAGGAGGTACCACACAAAGAATATTCCTTCAGCGAATTTATCTGTGCAATCCAACTGTCAAAGGGAAACAGTGAGAGAGAAAGTAGTCCAACAGATCACTCTCCCTGTAGAGGAGGAGGGTGGGACTGGAAGAGAGACAGAGATAAAAAGGGTAACACTTTACAATACGTCTACATCAATTAGCATTACTTAATGCATTAATAAACATTAATTAACCGTTAATTAAGGAGTCTATTAAACATTTATTTATCATGCTTATTTTTGTTCATGTTAACTAAGGTATTACTTTGCATTGTTTACCATTAGTTAATGCCTTAACTAACTGTTAATGTTAGTTAAGTAATGTGTTTTTTCCATTGGTTATTACAGTAAGAAGGGTTGACTAACTGTTAACAACAGTTAATTAAGGTGTATATTATATCATTAGTAAATGCAATACTAAGCCTTGACTAACTGTTAATAAAAGATAATTAAGGTGTTTATATTACTATTAGTTAATATTGTGAAAAGCCTGGACAAACTGTTAGTAACAGTTAACTAAGGCATCTATTTACCATTATTTAATGCCTTGAATAACTGTTAATAACTTTTAACAAAGGTGTCTATTTTCCATTAGTTAATGCAGTAAAAAGCCTTGACTAACTGTTAATAATAGTTAATTAAAGTGTCTATTTTACCCTTACTTAATGCAGTAATAAGCATCACTTACCAGTTAATCATACACTATTGAACATTAGGTAAATGTTAACACTTGATAACGAGTAAACCCTTAGTTGATGTTAATTAAGGTATTTTCCTAATATTACTAGGTGTTTGATAAAGATGTTTGACAGCATGCATGTTTTAAGGTTCACAGCCAAGCCATGTGATTATGAGAAAACAGTTGTTATTGTTTATTTACTGGTTATTGTCGTCCACATACCTTTGCCCACTATATTTGTCCATCCTCCAACATATGACTTACTTTTGTTGGGTGCGATCAGTGAAAAGACTCCATAGTCTCCATTCAGAGGTTTGTTCCTTTGTCTCCAGGTAGACATTGCCTTAAAGCCCAACCTATATACATTGTTGTGCATGCTATAGAATCATTACTTAACCATAACTGCTCACTTAATTAATGTATAATACTACTGAATAAGCATTACTAAACCTTAACTAAACAGTTATTAATGCTCTTTGGTAGACTTATTGTAAAGTTGAGAACATATGGACCTTAACTAATACTTAATTAATGTATAACATTACTGAATAAGAATTACTAAACCATATCTAAACAGTTATTAATGCTCTTTGGTAGACTTATTGTAAAGTAGAGAACATTTGCACTAGGGTTTAATCCCGGGAAACGGAATTCCCAGGAAATCTGACCAAGACTATTTCCCGATTCCCAGGAAAGGTTATGATGGCAAACGGGAAAAAAAATAAAATAAAAAAACGCAAGGAGTGCATGTCTATTTTTGTCATACGGTAACATTGATGCAGGCGACGGTGTCGTACCATAGCTACGGTAATAGAAGCTCACTAAATCCATTCACCTGCAACAGTTGTTGGAAGCGCTTCAGGTTCCATCCGTGGAGGCGGAGAGAGCATTTTCTATCTGCGGCCAATTTGTCACGAAAATCCGTCTGAGTGCAGAGTCTATCAACGCTCTCTGTTTTTTGAAAGCACACTTCCAGAAAAAAACGAAAGAAGGGCAGGGTGAGAATTCATTGTAAACTAAAAGAAATATGTAGCCTAAGTTGTCACGAGTTCAGTGCAATGCTGATATTGTGGCAGAGTGTTTAGGTATTTTTTGTTTTCAATTCAGTTTTACATATGGCTCTGTCTTCTTACACTGCACAGTTGTACATTTCTATGGGTCGTTTTCTTTAATTTAGTTGAACTTATATGTGTTTAAAAGAGAAATATGCCTGCCCTGCCCTAAATAAAGGAATATTTGGTTAACTTTGAGTGATTATTCCCGTTTGCAGCTGCTTACAAAACAGCTACAGAATGGATTTTGTTTAACAGAATGGATTAGCTAAAAAAAAGAGAATGAATTAGGAATCATTCAATGGTTTACTTTAGCAGATTTCATTAGTTTTTATAATGGAGTTGTGTAAAATATTGGTTTTATAAGGGCTGCCTAGATTTTCAGAAGACAAGTCCCAGACATTCCACCTGGCATTTCTTAATTACCGCTGCAGCACGCAGCTCACTTGATCACGCAGCAGAATTGATCATTGCAAACTGTGTTGATGATGGACATAATCTGTGTTCTTTTGCCATAATATTGATACAAATAACTATCAAATACCTGTCAGCTTGGGATTTGGGAACACATATTTGAATGATATTGATACATTACTTGGGCTAAATTCCTGGAATTCCAGGGAAATGCGTTGTCTTTTCCCGGGATCTGATTCATCCAATTTTCAGGGAAAATATTAAAACCTAATTTGCACTTTAACTAATACTTAAGGTGCAATAAATAATAAACCATAACTAAACAGTTAGTAATGCTCTTTGGTTTACTTATTGTAAAGTTGAGAACATATGGACCTTAACTAATACTTATTGTATAACACTACTGAATAAGCATTACTAAACAATGATTTAAAGTTTATACTTTTTGACTTAAACATTCACACAGCTTTTAAACATTATTGAAACATTGCCAATGTGAAATCAAATCTTCATGACAACCTTCTGTAATACACACATATTCAAATTGTAAAAAATGTTTTCATTTGATTCTGAGTTTGACTCAGTTTTCTTCTTTCTCTCCACTGAAGACTCAGCGCTATTACAGTGTAAGTCCTGCATAGAGATTACACTGGACATGTTCCCTCTCTTTTCATCTTCACTGGCATGTCTTCTGGATAGTTGTCCTATCTTGAAACCCAACAAACCAAGTGGGATATATCAATTTATTTTAAATGCATGCAAAAGCTAGCCTCGTGAGACCATCCTGATCTCGCTGAGCTCCAGTTTTCCACTTGCAGATCAGTCTGGCATCTTGAGGCAGAGAAAATTTGGAGCGGTTCACCAAACGACCGACTAATCAGCGTTGGTTTTGAGGCGGGTTTGTGTGATGCAACGAGGAGCTGGCGAGATCAGGATTGTCTCACGAGGCTCAGCAAGCAGAAGCAACGCATGCAAATCTGACCTGATCTAGACACATGTTCAGACAGCGGTAGCCCTGATTCTGTTAGCCGCTCGCTAATGCTTTTTTCTCTTGGATCCTTCTTTTGGAATATGGACCGGGAACCTGAAACGGGGCCTTTTATTGGTAAATTCTCGTTACACAAACAGCAAATATCCTTTACTGACATGTTGCTTGCTGAGCTAACAAACTATGCTTTGCCTGCAGCAGCAGGGGGAGCCTGGCTTCGTCGTTGCTCTGTTGGTACGTCATACACTTCGTTGATCTGATTGGTTGATTTGGTACGTCTATCACCAACACAGGTGGGGACAGACAGATGGTTTATCCAATCAGCTAACCAGTATTTTCGCCCCTTCCCAAACGTTCTCCAATGGAAAGTTCCCAGTTGCCGAGCAACTGCGAAGCAATTCATCTGGCGGAGTCAGATTATGCAAAAGCTACAAATGAAAGGATTGATACTTCACTAAATCAACGTCAAATCTTTACACGTTGAACAATGGTCTGGCTCTCTTTAACTAACTAACATTAACAGTTAGTTAAGGCATTAACTAATGGTAAATAATGCATCAATTAATACCTTAGTTAACATGAACAAAAATAACCATTTCGTAATACATTTTTAAGACACCTTAATTAACGGTTAATTCATATTTATTAATGTATTAAGTAATGCTAATTGATGTAGACTTATTGTAAAGTGTTACCAACAAAGGTTTAGGGGGAACGAAAAGAAAAATAAGAAAAGAACAAATTGAAGATTATTTTTCATCACTTAAAGGCTAAAATTGAAATAAAGATATTATGTTTTTTTAAAGTATTGCTGGGTTAACATAGGTTAACATGCAAATAGTTCATATAACTAAGCATTTTAATAATAAAGAGGCCACTAGCATGCAGTCAAACTAACTAGCAAGCCATTTTTAGCCGCTCAGTGCAGGATTTTATTTTCACCAGGTATGTGTGGTTCATGAATAGACGTAATTCAGGGAGTCTCATAATGATGATTCATTACAAATATAACTGGTTTAAAACATAAGTGGTTGGCTTCCTCTATTCAAACATTTTTTTTTTCATACAACTCCCCCGCCTCTGTGTGAGACTTGATTGCACCCAACCCTTCCTCCGTCCAAATTGTTGCAGAAGAAAAATCACCAGAATGCAGGAAATTACGTATTTGATGCTCCAAATAAACCCCCCCAGTGCCCCCCCAATCTTTATTCTATTTATCGTCAGATGGCGAGCTAAGTAATATACTTGGCAAGTAAGTCTATAGTCTAACATCAGCTAATGACACCATACTTTTCAAGTGAAGTTGGGCTGTGATTTTCTCCATAAAATATATCTCCTTCAACCCCTTCTGCCATTGTTCAAGTGTAGGGGGCTGGACCTTGAGCCAGGACTTAGTAACCATTTTTCTTGCCACTAAGAGTAATATCTGAATCAATTTAGTGTACTGTTTATCAAGACCCTCTCTTGGGGCCACTCCTATTACACAGTGAACCAATTCTAATGACAGGTTACATTTTAACATGCCTTGGATTTCCCGTGTAACTCCCCGCCAAAAGGGTTTCAGGATGGGGCAATCCCAAAATATGTGAGTATGATCTCCAATTTGGTTGCAATTTCTCCAACAGAAATTTGATTTACTTTTGTCAAAACTGAATATAATTGAGGGTGTCCTAAAAAATCTCATCACGACTTTCCAACCGAATTCTTTCCATACGGGACTATTTGTGGTTTTATGACTAATTTCACATGCCTTAATCCATTCTTCATCTTCAATAATAATATTTGCTTCTAATTCCCATTTGCCTTTTATGTCAAAGGAATTATCTAACAATTTGTGATGGTTGTGTCTGGTTGGCTGTGAGTTTTTGTTTTCTTCCTTACCTTTTGTGTTTACTTTGTTAGTTTCTCTGTTGGCCCTGCCTCTCTGTGTCTTTTGTGTTTTCCCCCCTCCCTCTCCTGCTCTCTCCAGCCAGCTGACTGCGCACACCTGCACTTCATCAATATCCACTCTCCCGCCGTACACACCTGCCACTCATCTGCCCCAATCAAGCCCTGCTCATAAACCCCGGACCTTCATTCCATCGTCGCTTGATCGTTGCTTCAGCCTCCTGGTGACAAGCTCTACAAGCCTTCTCAGATACTAACCTGTCTTTGCCTGTTTTCCCCGTTTTAACCTGTCTGTGTTTTTCCCTACAGTTATTTCCCTTCACTCCTTCCCTCCTGCCTCCAGTCAGCCGGTTCAGCCATCAAGTCCCCTCCTCTGGGTTCATCTTTCCAGATCGCTGCATTCATCTCCACCATTCTCCCTGGTGCCTCCACTCCAGTGTTTTCTCTCGGCCTCCCCTCGCTCCCTGCTTTGCCCTCGGCCCCGTCTCCTTCCTGGCGTCCGCCTCCCCACTACCCTCTCCTGTTCCTACCTTCCCCCTTGTTATTTTTCCCTGCAAATAAATCCCTTATTTGTTTTTTCCAAGCCTTGCATTTGGGTCCGTTCTGTCCAGTCGTTACACAATTGTGACTGTAGGAAGTTATGCAAATTTGAAACTGTTTTTTTCCTATTTTTTTCAGTGATGTTTTTAATCAAATATGATTCCATTGAGGTAGGCAATTTTTTCAAGGCTTCCCATTCCCCACTCGACCTTATATAGTCCCGTATCGGAAGAAATCTTTGGAGGATAGTCCATATTTGTCCTGTAATTGTTTAAAGGATTTTAGGATTTCCCCATCAAACATCTGGTGTACAGTCATCAGTCCCCCCCCTGCCCAATTCAGAAAACCAGGATCCGTTTTATTTGGAGGAAAGTCGCTGTATTTGGCTATTTGAAGTGCACATGAAGTTGTTGAAGGAATACCCAATCTCTTCCTCAACATTGACCATATGCGATGAGTACAGGCAATCCATTCAATTTGTATTTTAAGTTCTCTCCATTTCTTTTGTTCCAAAAATATTGCCGTCTCCAAGGGAACCGATGGGCTCAAGCAATTCTCAACCATAACCAATTTGTGTCCCCATCCTGAATCACCCATTCCACTATTGCTCGTAACTGTGCTGCCCAATAATACAGCTTAAAATTGGGTAGATTCAAGCCACCAGCTCCCTTAGAGCTGCACAGTAATCTCTTCCGGATCCTGGGTTTTTTCCCCTGCCACACAAATGTAGAAATCAGCTTATCTAGATTTTTAAAGACAGATATCCATATAGGCAAGGCCTGGAAAAGGTACAAAAGACGAGGAAGAATGTTCATCTTTATAACTTCTATTCTGCCTATTAAAGACAGGGGGAGAATATTCCAGCGCCCCACATCTGCTTTGATTTTGGACATTAGTTTACCATAATTCTCATTATACAATTGAGAAGTCTGAGGAGTAATAACCACACCCAAATATCTAAAGCCCTGGATGAGCCAATTAAATGAAGCTATTTTATCCAATTCCTTTGGTTTATCCCCTACTAACCACAAAGCTTTTGACTTGGTCTCGTTGACCTTATAACCCGAAACTAGTCCGAAATCTCTCAGGCACTCTAACAATGCAGGAACAGAAGTTAATGGGTTAGAAATATATAAAATATCACCATCGGCATACAGTGACAGTTTGAACTCTGTGCCACCAACAGTTATTCCTTGTACTCTATGATCTTCACTGATCAATTCTGCCAGTGGTTCTATACTAATTGCGAACAGCTGGGGGCTGAGGGGACCACCCTGTCTGGTTCCTCTTTTAAGCACAAATTCGTCCGAGATATATCCATTTACCTTAACTTTGGAGGTAGGATTCAAATACATCACCCCAATCCAATTGATAAATTTAGAATGAAATCCCAATTTCTTTAAAGTATACTCTAAAAACAGCCAGTCCACGCTATCGAATGCTTTCTCAGCATCAAGGCTGAGACGCATTGTTGGGTCTGTTGTTTTCCTAGCTGTTCCTAATGTTATTAATTCCCAATCAACCTGGTATGAAACCAGTTTGGTCAGTACCAATTACATGTTTTATACACTCCTGTAATATTTTGGCCAATATAGATGTTAAGATTTTCATGTCACAGCATAACATACTTATTGGTCTATATGAAGAACAATTTGTTGGGTCTTTGCCTTCTTTGTGGATTACGGATATTGTTGCTTGAGACCAGGATTTAGGTGGATCATTCTGAGTGAGAGCATAATTAAAAGTTCTTTGTAATAGATGGATAATTTCATCTTTGAAACATTTATAGAACTCCCCTGGATAGCCGTCCACCCCATGGGATTTATTATTTTTTAAATTGTTAACGGCGTCTTCTATTTCTTTTATTGAGATTGGTTTTACTAATGCTTCAGCTTGGGTGTCAGTTAATGAAGGTAGATTCATTTTTTCCAAAAATCTTTCAATCTTAATTGCCTTGTCAGTGGCTTCCGGTGAGTCACACAATGCTTCATAATAAGTGGAGAAAGCATCGGCAACATCTTTAGGATGACATATGACTTTTTTGGAATTTGGATGTTGAATTTTTGCTACTGTACGACTAGCCTGTGCTTTGCGTAATTGAAAAGTTAGTAATCGACTGGCTCGATTTCCCGATTCATAATATCGTTGATTAGCAAATCGTAGGGCCCCCTCCGCTTTATATGTTAACAGATCATTAAGCTCTTGTCTGCGTTTCTTTAAAGCTTGAAGAGTATTTTCTTGACTAATTTCCTTATGCTCCTTTTCTAAGTCTAAAATATTTTTTTCCAATTTTTGTTGTTCCTTAATCTTTTCTTTCTTAATTTTAGATGATAAAGCAATCAATTTTCCTCTTATGACCACTTTTGCTGCCTCCCATAAAGTAGAGATCAAGACCTCTCCATTATCATTATGATCTAAATAGTCTTTCCATTCTTGCTTAATCTTTTGTACAACACTCAGATTATTAAGGAGGGAAACATTTTACCGCCACTGTCTTAAATTGCTACTTTTATCCCGAACCAACGAATGGACTAACAGAGCATGATCCGAGATTGTTATTGATTCAATATGGCAGCTGGTGACTTTATAAACATCTCCTTTTAACATACAAAACATATCTATTCTGGAGTAGCTACCATGTACTTTAGAGAAAAATGTGTAATCTCGTTCTTTAGGGTGTTTTTGGCGCCATACATCTACTAAACCCATCTCTTCCATCATACTCCGCAGTACCCCTGTTTTTCTTGGTGTTGGACCCAACTCAAGAGGTTGTTTGTCTAATTGTTGGGTCAACACATAATTGAAATGCCCACCCAATATAAGCAACCCCTCAGCTAATGAAGTTAGGATAACTGATATATCTTTGAAAAAAGCCACGTCATCCTCTTTTTGGGCATACAAATTTAAAATGGATATTTTTATCTCTCCTATTGTTCCAACAATCAAAATGTACCGACCTGCTTTGTTTTCTCAACAGTGAGGCCCAGAGATTTATGCACTAATATGGCAACCCCTCGTTTTCTTCCCTCTTTATGTGCTGAACTAAAAACCTGTCCTACCCATTCCCCCCGTAACTTTTGGTGCTCTTTATCATCAAGATGGGTTTCTTGAAGTAAAGCAATTGAACAATTTAGCTTTTTTAGTTGGGACAAAAAAATGTTCCTTTTGATGGGATGATTAATACCATTTATGTTATAACTAACCACATTGAGATTACTCATACCATTTTTTTAGAGATGGAAAACAAATATCACCATGCATGATGCTGCCGAGTGCCGAAACAAAAATAATAACAGTGTGAATAACTATGGTGAACAAGTCTTTATAAACTTCCAGAAAACCAGTGGTTAGCCCTTGAAATAATAACAACTGAAGAACAAGTAAAGGGCATCCCACTCCCGGTGTCCCTTGGGCAGAGAGCACTTGCTCTCCGGGTAAAGTGCACATTGTGCAACCTGTGGTTGCATTCAGACCGTCCCAAGACCAAGATCAAATACTAGCCCACCCCTCCCTCCAGACAGATCCATTCCCAATGTACTTCAGTGCGAAATCTTACGCCTCTGCCTCAAAATACAAAAAATAAAATACAGTATTGATAAATGAGTTATTCGGGCCAATCGTAAATGTTCAGATTACTCGCATCCTGCCCAGCTTTATTCATCTTCCTCCATTCCACAAATTAACTCCCATATATCTGATGTCTTCAGGTGGTGCCATTTTTTTTTCCTCCCATTGGGCTGCGTTGTCCAGGCTTCACGCGTCATCTCCATCTCAAGAACATCTCTGTCCTCCAAGGCAATGTCCACCCCCAAATCTTTCAGTGTAGGCTGTGCTTCAAGCAATGTTGCGAAAAAGCGGGTACCTGATTCCAGGGAAATCTTCAGCTGTGCAGGATACAATGTCTGGGCCTTAATGTTCTTCTCTTTGAGCTTTTTTATCGCCTCTCGGACCGTTTTCCTCTTCCTCTGCACTTCAGACGATTAATCCTGGTCAAAATAGATCGTATGACCTTCAAATTGGACATTGCGTTATTTCCATGCTTGTTGTAACACTGTCTGCTTCACCTGAAAGTCCAAAAAGCGGACTATGATAGAACATGGCGGAGCCGCGCCTCGGGGTTTTGGCCCAAGGGCTCGGTGTGCTCTTTCCACTTTAAGTTCAAGACCCTCCGGCAGTTTCACCGAGCTCCTCAGAAAATGTATCACAAAGTCAACCATGCCATCTTTCTCTGATTCTTCCGGGATCCCATATAAACGAATATTGTTGCGCCGCAGTCGGTTCTCCGTATCATCGCATTTACTCGTGAGATCCGCTTCCCTGCGCAGCAGGTATCTTAGCACCCTCCCGTGTTTAGCATGACTGTCTTCTGTAACACTTACTCTGTTTTCAGCTTCGGTCATTCTTTGTTCCAAGTCATCCGTGCGTGTTGTTATCTCGGTCAACTTGGTCTCTACTCTGGTGAGAGAGGATTTTAGATCTTGGAATGAGTCCGTGTTTTCTTGTCGGAGTTTTCGTAACTCCGCTAGCACATCGTTCGCCCCCATGTTAGCCATGTTGTTAACATCCCTGCAGGTTTTCAGTGGAGTAGCTTCAGCTACCGTTAGCTGTTTGGGGCCTGGTCTTCCCTCCTCCATTTTACTCCCTTTTCCTACTTCTTTCCTGCTCGGGTTTTGGTTCGGCATGTCCGCTAGGTTTTCTCTTTCACGTAGTCTTGTATTCATTTATCAATAAACTCTTTTAACGGCTATTTTGAATGGGTCTGTCGGAGCTGAGGAGTCTACCAACAGTTCTCGGCCATGACGTAGGCGGAAGTGAGAGAGAACGTTTTTAAACTGGGAATTGAACATACCATTTGACTTGACTGACGATTATTTTTAAAACTTTCAAAAACTTAATAATAATTTGTTGGCCCCCTGCAGTAACTCTGAGGACCCACTAGGTGTCCCAGACCCCTGTCGAAGATCTCTGAACTAAAGGATTCTTCAATTAATACATAAAGAGAAAATAGAACAAGAGAACATGCAGGAAGCAAGACAAGAGGGCAAAAATTGAAAGCATTCCTCTGTGGCATCTTTCTTTTGCCAACCCAGTGAAGACTAATGTAGACAGAAAGAGAGACCAATCATTTTCCCCATAGAAGCCTGCAGCAAAGCCTATTGGAGAGAACTAGAATCAGTGAGAATGACACGGAGAGAGAGTTTCCTCATAGTGTCATAGTGGCACACAAACCCACAGCGAGAGGAATTGAAAAGCAGGAGGAGGGAGCCATGGCAGGAGGATCTCATTCCTCATCCTCTCATCATCTTGGCAGGGCAGTTTGGGCAGTTAGTAAGCCCATCCTGTAGCTGAAAGGTCATGGGTTAAATCCTTCACATGGCCAGCAAATATTTGAAATCAAATCTAATTGGGATAAGTCATTTTTTTATTCACATTTCTTGATGCAATGTTTGTGTGTGTTCAGGCTGTTCTCATGAACATTTGTACATTTTGCTAGGAAAAGTAAAGCATTGTAATGTGTAAGCATTTCAAATATGTATTACGGTATGTACCAACTTGACTGCCGCTGTATAAGAGCGCAAAGAGCCGCAAAGGGAGGATGTCGGGGTGGGTGGATGGATGGGTCCTGAAACAGTTCATGTCCAGAGGTCCGTTTCAAGTAGGAGGATTTCAATCAGAAGAGAAAAGAAGAGAAAGAGAAGAGAAAATACGCATACAAAGTAACAAAGGTTTGCATCAAATCTTTGGAGACTAGACTCCAACGGACAAAAGGTATATAGGCTATACAATTTCTAGAGTTTTAGAAAAGCCAGTATATCCCCCGATGGAGTCTAGACACTGGTGGTGGTGATTAAACCAAAAGGAGTCCGTTAGCCAGAAGAAGACCGAGAACCCCGTGGTTAAAGATGCCTGGAGGTAGAAGGGGTGGAGGCGGGTCGCACGCTCGTCTGCAAAGACAACTGACAGAAGCGGGAGAGAGAACAAATTTAAAAACATGGTTGTTGTGCCGTGATAGGCTTGAACGAACATGCCCGATTCTGATTGGATACGTGACGTAAGCTACTTCCCACCACACAGCTGATCAGACTAACCAGCTGATTAAGAGAGTGTGTAACATTAATGACGTCTCCCTGACTGAATTTACGCTGAGCTACATTTCAATCAGAAGAGACTTGTTTGCAGATATGCAAATATTTATTAGAAAATACGCATGCAAAGTAACAAAGGTTTGCATCAAATCTTTGGAGATTAGACTCCAACGGACAAAAGGTATATAGGCTATATAATATCAAGAGTTTTAGAAAAGCCAGTATATCCCCCAAAACTGCAAAGAGTTCAATGATCGAATGATTTGCAAATACATACCTTATAGCAGCTACAATCTGTATATGACACAAACAGGAATATAGTGAATAAGAATTGATAAATTAGAGAATTAAATATATAAAACTCAACCACAACTTGATAATACCTCGCGCCCCCGAAACACCTAAATAAAATAAATAAAGCTATTAAGCTGGTGACAAATTTGCAAAGCTGATAGAACTAGGCAATACAGATCGTCAGCAAACACTTCAGCGTTCCAGACCGTACACAAGCTGCACTTGGGCGATTCAGGCCGTACCCCAGCAGCACTTCGGCGATTCAGGAAATAAAGCCAGTTACAGCTGCAAGATCACCTAAAGATAATGAATGATCAATACCTTCAGGGAAATTCATTACATTCAGTAAAAGACAATATAATATAGCCACCCAAAATTATGCCATCACCAGTTACGTACATGCTTACCACATCATGGTTTAAGAGATTACTGGTTATTGATGATATCCTTGACATCAAGGAGAATATATAGCCTATATATGAGTCAGCAGATGAAGCCCATCATCCAGTATTGTAGAGAGGTACTGAAAACGCCTTGACTTGATATGTCCTGAATAGCGCCAGTATGTATGCCAGTATGAAAACATTTAGTATACAAGAACTGATTGACAGAAATACCAAAACCAAAAGTAACAGAGATGCAAACCTGTTCAAACTACTACAAATATGAGTTTGCATTAAACATGACAAGACAATGAACCACGACCGCTTCACCAAGTAGGATGGAACTACCGCCACCATAGACAGTATAGGGAACCCCCCAAAACAAAATGAAGCACAAGACAAAAAGCAAGTGCACACATCATTGAGTATTGGCATCCAGCGCCTATAGTAGGCTACTCAAATCTGACGATGATGCTACATGTGAAAACCGAGAAGCAATCTGCTCATACCAGCATGTGAAAAGCAAGTGAACATGACGATTACCAGCAGATAACGTGCCATTACAGGCTGAAGGTAAAACCTATAAATAATTTGCATGTATGCGGGTAAATATGACCAATACCTACCTTCAGCAACCATTGGCAGATATCTAGGTAAAACTGAAAAATAGACAGAATACTGCAATTAAGAACAAAAGTGAGAAGAGGTCACGATGACCTTGATACAGGTAAGAGACAGACCATATGATACATATACCACACTGTACGAGGCGTCATGAGCAAATGGACGTATCGTGAATAATACAGAACAAACAGCTGAGTCAACCATGACTAAAAGTAGATAAATGTTTAGGAAGTATGAATCCAGACCAATCACCGGATACATGCATCCAACCACTGATAATTTTGTATTTATTTATTTATTTTGTCACCCAACATGCCAGGAGTAACATCATTAGCCTACTCACCCAGCTATAATGAAATGAAGTAATTGCAACCTGTTTGGTAAGATAATTAACTATCACTAAATTGCAGATAGCTGGCACCGATAAGACATCAATACATAGGCTACAATACCCGCATTTATTACAGAGAATCTAGTTAGCTAAGCCTAAAAACTCAAAGCCACTACACAATCCTAATAAACTGGCTGAAACACTCATAACCACTGTCTCATAGTAGAGGAATTACCGTACAGTACCGGAGAAGCTTGCAGGCAGTTTCGACTTACATTAGCTGTTTAGTTGAATTGCTAATGTTAACTAGCATTATAGTCAGCAATAATCAGCCTGTGTCTATTATCTCCTTACATACACTTAAGCTCTCTGTCTCTGGAAGATTGGGAATGATTGAGATTTCTCTTGGCACAGCTACCAGAAGACTTACAACAATCAGACACGTTGCCCATGTCAAATCTACGGCGGGAAGCTCAGTTTGCAGCTGCGCATTAATGCTCCATCACCGGAAAAGTGCACCTAAAAAACTTCACTTGTCTCCGTCAAACACAGCAGAGTCACTGGGTCCATTTCATATAGGCTACTGTCTTTGCCTGTTACCTGTTGAAAGGTAACACTTACAGACCTTGAAAGCACGTAAGAAAACCAAGACAATTAATAACAAAATACAACAATTAATACAACAATATGACACAAATAAAATGCTCTTACAATCCATGTATAGATAGCCCATTTACAGACACTATGAACATAAGTCACTTGCCAACGAACGAGCATAAGGCACGAAGCTATGCAGGCAGCAGACGTGACGAATAATATGCAATAAATTAACGCAGCAGTTATGCTACATCACGACACTTGGAAAACCATTGGAAAACAGGGCCGCCCCCGTAATTATGTGGCCTTCCCGACTGCCATGTTCACATAGTCAGGATGAATGCCCTTCCTCCTCTGCTATATTGCGCTTAACAAAACTCCAAGCTGCATGACTGCCACAAGCCGCTGCGCAACAAAGAGCATCCAGTATGAGAAAACATAGGCCAAAAATTGCTGCAGTTTACTTATGCGAACATAGGCCTACTTATACATATACTTATTGTTCATAAATAGGACAATTTATTAAGAAACAAACATATGAATGTGTATGTTTCTTGCAGAGCGTTTATCCACCATAACAATTGTCATTGAACCAGTTAGCAACCAAGTGCCTACATCAATGTCAGTTGACAACGTGACCCCACCTAAAACTGTCACTGTATATCAAAATGCTCGTGCATGGTTCATAAGAATCTGAGCTCTGCGGTACCCCCGAAAGTAGACGCCGTGATCCGCTAATGGGTTTACAAAGTAACAGAAACAGCCCAATCCTAGACACAGTAGACATCTCCACTTCATATGCACAATATGTATACATTTACTGAAGTAGCCTATTATGTAATACCATATATGAGAACACCGACATGAGATGGCAAGCATGCTAAAATAAGCATCTCAGCATGAGCCAAAATAAATGCCCTCCAAAGAAAATAGACGTGACATGTGGGTACTTATCAGCATGCCTACTTTAAAATTCCAGATACGCCATTAGTGAACGTAAAAGTTACTAAGGACCCTAAAGTGTTCGGGCTGGTAAGTTGATATACCCCAAAACAAATTAACCTCTGAAATCAGACATTCGCTTCCATGCACAGTTTGTGTGAAAAATGTCCTGGGGCATAGGGTGCAGTACCACACCTGCCCGCTAGCCCCTGATGGCTTATACATATGCTGTTCCTGGGGCTCGCTTAAGCATATATGCTGCAGCCAAATATACACCACCGTAGGGCGGCACATGAATGAAACACCTGATGAGACAACTTAACTTAGGGAGGAAGTTAGATAGAAAAGCGTCGGATTCTCTGCCAAGAAAACCAAAAACCATCTGAAGTCGCGTACAGAGCTGCCAGTTTGTTGGGTGCTGAAGCCAGTGCTGTCCAGGTCGGAGCAGGGGTGTTCGGCGCTCGGCTGCTGACTACTGAAACGAATCGCCAGGAAATGCCGAGTGAGAGAGTAACACTGAAACTGCATCTAGCAGTACCAAGTCATTATCGTTTGCCTGGAATAGCCACCTGAGCAGCCGCAAAGCTGCTTGAAGAAAACGAGAGTGAAAGAAAAAGAGTTTCCTCCGACATAAACAACACAGAACTCCGCAAATACAGGCCGTCACACGCTCGTCTGCAAAGACAACTGACAGAAGCGGGAGAGAGAACAAATTTAAAAACATGGTTGTTGTGCTGTGATAGGCTTGAACGAACATGCCCGATTCTGATTGGATACGTGACGTAAGCTACTTCTCACCACACAGCTGATCAGACTTGCCAGATGATTAAGAGAGTGTGTAACATTAATGACGTCTCCCTGACTGAATTTACGCTGAGCTACATTAGTGGAAACTCTGAGTTTGTTAACCCTGAGATGAGGGAAACTCTGTGTTTTCTGTTTCAGAAAGAGAGGTAACTTAAGCTCAGAGTCAGTTACTATGGTAACTGAGCCTATGAACCTAACCTGGTTGGGAGCAGGTTTTCTTCAAGAAAACCTTGAGTTTCTCTCAGACTCTTCCCCATGGATGTATGAAGAGAATTAACGCTCCTCCCTCTGACCAAGCACGCTTTCATTTCCTCATTCATTCATTCAGTCTGTTAGGCAGACTTTAAAACATTGTTGGTTTATTAACTGTTAGGCAGACTTTAAAACATTGTTTTTTCTCAAAACATGACATTTCCTTTTATCGACGATCCCGTTGATGAAGACGCTGTATGGCAGGGACATGTCGGAAGATGATATTGACGCATTTTAATTTCCAGATAACTTCCTATTTGAGCAGTATGGTTTTTCTTCCCAGTCTATCAGTTATGTAAGCTACATAACCTTATCCGTCCTCACCCATTGTGGTCATGCTCTACATCCCTAACCTGACTCTGCCAGATTGATTGCTTCGCATTTGCTCAGCATATCCATCTGGGAACTTTCCGTTGGAGAACGTTTGGGAAGGGGCGAATATACTGGTTAGCTGATTGGATTAACCATCTATCTATCACCAGCTATGTTGGTGATAGATGGACCAAATCAACATATCAGATCAACGAAGCGTTTGACGTACCAACGGAGCAACAACAACGCCAGGCTCCCCCTGCTGCTGCAGGCAAAGCATAGCTCGTTAGCTCAGCAAGCAAGCAACATGTCGGTAAAGGATATTTGCCGTTTGTGTAACGAGAATTTAGGAATAAAAGGCCCCATTTCAGTTTCCGGTCCATATTCCAAAAGAAGGATCCAAGAGAAAACAGCATTAGCGAGCGGCTAACAGAATTAGGGCTACCGCTGTCTGATAATGTGTCTAGATCAGGTCAGATTTGCATGCGTTGCTTCTGCTTGCTGAGGCTCGTGAGACCATCCTGATCTCCTCTCTCCTTGTTGCATCACACCTAAACCCGCCTCAACCAACGCTGATTGGCCCGGCCGTTTGGCGAACGGCTCCAAATTTTCTCTGCCTGAAGATGCCAGACTGATCTCCGAGCAGAAAACTGGAGCTCGCGAGATCAGGATCGTCTCACGAAGCTACTACATCCCAGCACATTCTATGTGTCCCATTACAGTTTTCTTTACAATCTTGGTGATGCGGAGCATTTTAATAAAGTGCCGTCAGAAGAGATCACTCTGAAACGTTGTATTACTGCTATAAATCATCTTATGCTTTGTGGTTGGGCTTAATTAAATCTTGACAGTCTAAGCTTTCAACCGATGTGCTGCATGACCATATATTTTGAAGATTTAATGCGTCAAATTTATAACAAAGTTTAAGCAGCGTCCACTTTGAGCGTGAGTTTCCCGTATACGGGTCAGTGAAAGTAAAGAGTTTAAACATTTTTAGTGTTCCCTGGACACAGACCAGTCAGAGCCATTAAAAAGGAGTTCCACAGTATTGCAGGTGAATGATGTAAACCCTTTGAAATAAAAGAATTATAATTCTGTTAATGATGGTGCTGCAGCCTCAGAATGAGATTAGTAGCCTAGGACTTTTTCGCCCTCGCAGTATTGCACCTAAATGAAATAGATTTTCAGTAATATTAGCTATACTTATGATTAAATATGATATACATTATATTGGAATATAAGCATTTACTCTAGCAGCAATTTTCTCCAACGCAAATTCTCTCTCTTTTGCAGCAGCCGCTGTGTTGCTTTTTAAATGAGATACATGTTCAAACTCGCATATGTGCGCATGAGTATTTCCACCGACCCGTTTGTTTGTGGTTGTTGCCATGGTGAACCGTATTATTATGGCTCCATTCATGCTGTCTTTGGTGCACGCGCATAACCCTGAGTCAACCTACTCCGAGTTGATTGAACCAACTCAAGTCAGCTGTTGTGAAACTGAAAACTCTGAGTTTCCCATCTCAGGATAAATCAACTCAGAGGTCAGGCTCAGACTCAGAGTTTGTTGAACCTCCTACCTGAAACGGACCCCTGCACATCGACAGTTGTTGGTTTGTGTTATCTGTAGGATATTTTCAGTGAACCAAAGTCACCTACATCAATCACAAACAAAACAAACAAAATCAACTCAGAGGTCAGGCTTAGACTCAGAGTTTGTTGAACCCAAAACAGACCCCTGGAGTAAGTTAAATGGAAAACACAAACCTCTCACACAGGAAACAGGTGTTTGTATCCCGGAAGTAAAACATAAGGGGACCGGTGTTTTAACCCAAACCACAATAATTTTTTTCTAATATTTACAAGGCGTTTTGGTGCCTATACTTAATGGTCGTGCCACGGGACAGTCACCTTTTTGTCAGCAAAACTTAACATGCAATGGCTGGTGCAATGATCGTAACCTCATGGTGCTCTGTACCTGGCTCACAGTCACCTTTCCTTGGCTAAATTTAACTGTAAAGACCGCTAAACCTTAACTGTCATGTCACCGGCTGGCGGTCGCCTAATTTTGTAGCATATCCTACAAACTGTTGTGCATACATTTTCGTGCGAACCTGAGAATATGTTGGTGTGTTGCACTCAAGGGACCACAAGGTTGTTCCATTCCAGTGTAACTTCATTGCCTCTAAACAACACCATTTAGCACAAAATGCAACACGTTTTTCTTCTTCATTTTGAGTAAACTGCATTGTTTTAAGTTTGTTTTTTAGCATGGAATTTACAACCCCAAATCAGAAAAAGTTGGGACAGTATGAAAAACACAAATAAAAAAAAGATTTCTACATGTACTTTGACTTGTATTTCATTGCAGACAATGTGAATACAAAATATTTCATGTTTTGTCCGGTCAACTTAATTTCATTTGTAAATATACATCCTTTCCTGTCATTCACACCTGCAACACATTCCAAAAAAGGTTGGGACAGGAGCAATTTAGGGCTAGTAATCAAGTAAATTGGTTAAATAATAATGTGATTTGAAACAGGTGATGTCAACAGGTGATTGTAATTATGATTTGGTACAAAAGCAGCATCCAAGAAAGGTCTAGTCCTTTAGGAGCAAAGATGGGCCGAGGATCACCAGTTTGCCAACAAATACATGAGAAAATTATTGAAATGTTTAAAAACAACGTTCCTCAAAGAAAGATAGGAAGACATTTTCTTATTTCACCTTCAACAGTGCATAACATAATTAAAAGATTCAAGGAACGAGGAGGTATTTCAATGCGTAAAGGACAAGGACGCAAGCCTAAGCTGAACAACCGTGATCTGCGATCCCTCAGGCGGCACTGCATCAAGAATCGTCATTCATCTAGAACAGATCACCACATGGGCTCAGGAGTACTTTGGCAAACCTTTGTCAAGTACCACAATACGTAGTTACATCCACACATGCCAGTTAAAACTGTACTGTGCCAAAAGGAAGCCCTATGTTAACAGTGTCCAGAAGCGCCGTCGACTTCTCTGGGCTCAGAAGCATCTGGGATGGACCATCACACAGTGGAAATGTGTACTGTGGTCAGATTAATTAGTATTTCAGGTATTTTTTGGGAGAAATGGACGCCGTATGCTCCGGACTAAAGAAGAAAAGGATCATCCAGACTGTTACCAGCAACAAGTCCAAAAGCCAGGGTCTGTCATGGTATGGGGTTGTGTCAGTGCCCTTGGCAAAGGTAACTTGCACTTCTGTGATGGCACCATTAATGCTGAAAAGTACATAGAGATTTTGGAGCACAATATGCTGCCTTTAAGAAGACATCTTTTCCAGGGACGTCCATGCATATTTCAACAAGTCCTGGCTGCGGAGGAAGAGGATACGGGTACTTGACTGGCCTGCCTGCAGTCCCAACCTGTCTCCAATAGAGAATGTGTGGCGCATTTTGAAGCGCAAAATGTGACAACGAAGACCCCATACTGTTGCCCACCTTAAGACTTGTTTGTAGCAAGAATGGGACAAAATTACACCTGAAACACTTCATCACTTGGTGTCTTCATTCCCAAAACATCTTTTAAGTGTTGTGAAAAGGAATGGCAACATTACAAAGTGGTAAATGCTTTACTGTTCCAATTTTTTTTTTTAAATGTGTTGCGAGAACCAAAATAGGAATTTTGTTTTTTTGAAAAAAAAAAAACAATAAAATTCACGAGGAACACATTAAATTATGTTCTGTTGTATTGTCTGCAATGAAATACAAGCCAAAGTACATTTAGAAATCACTACTTTCTTTTTTTATTTGAGTTTTCCATACTGTCCCAACTTTTTCTGATTTGGGGTTGTAGATGTATCCCTTATCAAATATTCAGAACCCAGGCAGCCAGCGCTGTTTAAGTGCAGAGCTTTTTAGGCAGCATTTACATACACTAAAGAGGGGGGATAACTGAGAGGGATTACGTAGTGAGGGCAAGGAGAAGAGAGAGGAAGGGATGAATATGAAATGCATCGGTAGAAAGGAAAAATAAAGGAAGGTTGGTAATACATGGAGGACGAAATGGGAAGAAAACGGAGAGTACGTATGGAGAGATATAGGGAGTAGTAAGATAGAGTAAAGTAAAACAATAACAAAGTATGAAGTATCGGAATGAAGCAAAAGCAAGGGGAAAAAAATGCAATACTTTATCAAATAGTTTATCAAATTGATGGGAGGACAGAAAACAGAAATATAAAGGACTAGAGTGATTAGAAAAGTGAGTAAGAGACTTGAAATGGGAAAAAAGTGGGATAAATAGATGGAGAGTAAAAGAGAGAGAGCGGTAGGCAGGAGAGTGGCTTGTCGTTAAGCTCCACATTGATTTGACAGTTCCATTATGAAGAAGGATGAGTGGTAGAAAAGTGGAATTTGAGCAGATAGCTTTTCTCTCTTTTGTCTTTGTTCTCTTACTCAATTTCCCCCCCCCCCCCCCCCCCCCCCCCCCCAGTCCTTCCCTCCACTTAGCTCTCTTTTTCTCTCTTGGTCTCCATTGCTACCATGCCACCTTAAATGAAAAAGGACAGCTCTAATCTTTCACCCCTTTCTGGATGATTACCATTTTATCTTTCAATTACCAATAATCCCCCTCCTCCCTTACCTCCCTCTCTCAATTTTGGTCATCTTACACTTAGTTTCTCTCTTCATTTTCCCTCATTACACTCTGTCTGTCCAGTCCACATGTCTTTAAAGAGGAATACAAAACATTGTATATTGTTTTATTTAACCTTTTTCAGTTTTTTATGAAAACCCAATGTCCAATTTGTGATATATTTTCAAATTGAAATGATCTGAGAAGCACATTATTTTAGTGGAACAGTAGGGCTGTGGTGATGGATATTTAAAGAGGTTTAAAGACAGTTTGGATCTAGTTGTGGCCTACATTGGTTTTAAAAGTGACAGTTTTTGTAGACATCTAGAGCACCTATAACTGATGGTGTATTGCCATTTCAATGACAATATTGTAATATGGAGCAGCAGCTATTTGGGCTGAAAACTGCCAGGTTTAGTAACTACACATTAACAAAGGGCTGTAGCCATATAATAATATATAAATGAGCTTATATTAGCTCCACCTTAGCCTTGCATTGCCAGACCTACTTCATTACTTCATTTTAGTGTTAAACTATTTGCATGAAGTCTGTGTGCTATGGTGCTAAAACAGTATCATAACCATTTGTAACTCGTGAAACACAATGCACAAATAAATGCAGAGAGATCCGTATCTGTAAGTACAATTCACAAATAAATGCAGAGAGATCCGTGTCTGTAAGTAAAATTCACAAATAAATGCAGAGAGATCCGTATCTGTAAGTACAATTCACAAATAAATGCAGAGAGATTTGTATGTGTATATCTGATTTGTATCTGTGCCTCTAATTTGTAACTCATATTTCATCATTTGTAAATCAAATGGAATGGAAATATATTAGTAAAACTCCTTCTATACTTGTGGATCTTTTGAGACTGTTTTTCCGCGCCGTTTTGTGGACAAAATCGATTTGTGTCTCCAGTGACGATCCCAGCAGTCTCCAGGAGATGGCGGTGTTAAGTGACGATCCCAGCAGTCTCCAGGAGATGGCAGTAATACAACACGTAGAGATGACAACTGCGGTTAATACATGAAGAAGTAGCTACACTGTCAAGAAGTATACAGTACAGTCAAATGTTTCAGACAAGAGACGGTCACGTTTGGCACAATCGGCTCTGGCACAGTCTACTTGAAATTCCTCTGGGTAAGTTGACATTATTAGGACTTTGTCGTCAGATAAATTACATTTGTTTCAACATCATTGTTGCAGTGCATTTACTGTACATTTATTCAATGTGTTTATTTGTGTTATGGTGGCATTGACACCTTGCAACTTTTTAGAGCGTGCTAACTGCAAACAGCGATGCTAACTTAGCTAGCTTGTTAATCAGCCTTATAACATCAACTCGCCTGGTCTTTGTATGGAATTTGCAGTCTGAGTCTGAAATATTATTAAGCGCTGCGTAAACCAATAGTGGGCCCGGTTATAAAGCTAGTGAATATATTTGGTAGGCCTTTCCCGTTAAACTAGCTAGCTAAGGAATCAATGAATGATGTTGTAAGTTAGCTAAACTTTAAAGAGTTTAAATTTAACATATGCACAACATATTGTAACCATGTTTATTTGCTAATACAGAAATTGCCACACACAAATGCATGCTTCTCCTGTAAGACTAAATGTATGTACAGTTGTACACCCTGCCAAAAAAAAAATAGTTTAATCACTGAATCTGCCATGTTTTACAGATCTGACTGATCAGATGCTGTCCTGAACACCTGTTTGACGAGGTTTACCTGGACCCACAAGACTCTCCTCACAGTATGAAGGTTTTGTGGGACAGGTGCCATACTTCTGCCAACCGATGGTCTGAAGACAACACAGCAGCATCAGGAGAGATTCAGTATCCACAGGATGACTTCTGTGACCTGACAGCCTACATTACCAGCTGACACATCCTCAGTAGAAAATAAACCATTTAGGCTGGTGGAGGACATGATCTGGAAACTTAACATCTGCTGCTCTCTGCATTATGTATACACACTTTATATTTCCATTTTATTGACTGTGAATAAAGTACTTTATTTCTAAGCAGGGTTTGATCATTTTTAGTTTAGTAGTAAGGCTCCTTAAGTGTTATGCAACATGTTTATTCACAACGACTGTTACACAGGTGATATGTCTGATGTAATGCATGTAGAAGGGTCAAACACTGAGTCCATGTAACATCCTGACTATAAAAATGTAATCCTTTAAGACAGGTTATAGTGACAGAAAGCAACACAAAACATTTGTTTAACAGTTAAACTTTATTGTTTTGACAAACAAAAGTATTTTGAAAGGGTATTAAATCTAATCTGCAGCTTGAAAAACATTTCACAGCATAAATATAACTGACAGATACAAACTTCCAGTGAAAATCTCTAAGTTACTTTTTAAATACAATTGTCCCTTTCACACAGCCAAATATACCTTGAGTATGACATGAAGAGCTGAGAGATGTTTCTTATTCTGTGTATTTCTTCCTCTTGTGTGAGTTTGAGTGGTTTCTATAAAGAGAGAAACAAAATACAAATGAATAAAGGAAACACATGTATACACTCATTCTTCCTTAAGCAGTAATATATATTACCAAACAGTAGTCGGAATATGGCTATATATCTCACACTCCACTAATGTAAGCAGAGAAAAAGGATTCAAATGCATATTATATGGGATTCTCAGACATTTTCGCCCATTTGTTAAATTACCGCTAACATAGACAACAATTCCTGTTATCTATGATACGCTTTAAAGGATCCAACTAACAAAACGGCTGGATGCTTTTATTAAACCTCTAGTGGTACGGAAAACAATATTTAACACCACTTACTTCTTATTTTACTCAACCACAAAGTACTGAACAATCCTAAAACAAGTAGTAAAAGTATAAACATGTTTAAACACGATGTTACATATTAAGCAGAAGCTCTAAACTATCGTGTAGTTCTCTTAATACATCCATGGCGTGTACGAACGATACGGTCTATGGTACAAACTTGGATATGATTAGCACAATGGTCGCGTAGCAACCCCTTAAACTCCTAACTCTCATCCACATCAAATAGTCGAAATAACAGCTGGTTTAACAAATAAATACAATATCACGAGTAATGCAGCAGATATACTTACTCTTCTCATTTACGCACACAAAGAAAGGTGCCACTCACAACTACAATCCAAATGAACGATTAACTCTAGTCTATCATACTGCTTAACTGTGTGACGTCAGTTATGATATACCCACAGATATAGGTAGCTAATACTGAGTATATATAACTACGTAATATACCAACCAGCACGCGCTTTGGCTACCCTGTTACCAGCACTGAATACATGGGAGTATACGTGAAACATAAAACACAATATGGTTAACTGTACTAAATAATAACAACACTAACAAAACTTTGGGGCCTTTTTTACAAGCAGCAGTTATTTAAGCCGGTGTGTGGCAATTACTGTACTAATAAACATGGTTACAATATGTCAGGCAAATGTTAAATTAAAGCTCTTCATAGTTTAGCTAACTAACTTTCAACATCATCGATTGATTCCTTAACTAGCTAGATCGTCTAGCTAGTTTCATATGACCAAATATATTCACTAGCTTTATAACCGGGCCCACTATTGGTTTACGCAGCGCTTAATAATATTTCAGACTCAGACTGCAAATTCCATACAAAGACCAGGCGAGTTGATGTTATAAGGCTGATTAACAAGCTAGCTAAGTTAGCATTGCTGTTTGCAGTTAGCACGCTCTAAAAAGTTGCAAGGTGTCAATGCCACCATAACACAAATAAACACATTGAATAAATGTACAGTAAATGCACTGCAACAATGATGTTGAAACATAAATGTAATTTATCTGACGACAAAGTCCTAATAATGTCACTTACCCAGAGGAATTTCAAGTAGATTGTGCCAGAGCCGATTGTGCCAAACGTGACCGTCTCTTGTCTGAAACATTTGACTGTACTGTATACTTCTTGACAGTGTAACTACTTCTTCATGTATTAACCGCAGTTGTCATCTCTACGTGTTGTATTACTGCCATCTACTGGAGACTGCTGGGATCGTCACTTAACACCGCCATCTCCTGGAGACTGCTGGGATCGTCACTGGAGACACAAATCGATTTTGTGCACAAAACAGCGCGGAAAAACAGTCTCAAAAGATCCACAAGTATAGAAGGAGTTTTACTAATATATTTCCATTCCATTTGATTTACAAATGATGAAATATGAGTTACAAATTAGAGGCACAGATACAAATCAGATATACACATACAAATCTCTCTGCATTTATTTGTGCATTGTACTTACAGATACGGATCTCTCTGCATTTATTTGTAAATTGTACTTACAGACACGGATCTCTCTGCATTTATTTGTGAATTGTACTTACAGATACGGATCTCTGCATTTATTTGTGGATTGTACTTACAGATACGGATCTCTCTGCATTTATTTGTGCATTGTGTTTCACGAGTTACAAATGGTTATGATACTGTTTTAGCACCATAGTGTGCAAATCATTTCTGTCTCTCATGAGATAATCATGAGAGCTACTGACCTTGTGAAAAACACTGAATGCCCCTGAGGGCACATGTTGAGGAGACAGTATATCTGTAATATTACTCACAGATTCTTATAAAAAGACACTGTTGTGAACAAATCTTCAGTCATTTTCTGTACTTATGCTTTGAGTGCTGTAAACTGACTCTACTTGCAAGTAAACAAGGTTTTAAGAGAACTCCAGTGATTTTGTCCATTCATTGATAAATAATCATAATAATTATTATTATTCTCTATTACTCTCTCTCTCTCTCTCTCTCTCTCTCTCTCTCACTAAACTCTTCAACTCCTCATTGTCCCTTGGAACTGTCCCCTCTGCCATTAAAACTGCCTCTGTCACCCCAATCCTTAAAACAACAGGTCTGGATCCCTACTCCCTCAACAAATACCGCCCAATATCCAACTTCCCTTTCTGTCTAAAACCCTGGAACGTATAGTCGCCTCATAACTACAAACCCATCTTCATGCAAATAACCAATTTGAACCCCACCAATCTGGTTTTTGCCCCCTCCATAGCACAGAAACCGCTCTCCTGAAACTCCTCAATGACCTCCTCACCTCTGCTGACACCGGTTCCCTCAACATCCTCATCCTCCTAGACCTGAGTGCAGCCTTCGATACCGTGAGCCATAACATCTTGCTCACCAGACTCAAAGACCTCGGTATTGAAGATACTGCACTCAGCTGACTCCACTCCTACCTCTCCAACAGATCACACTTCATCTCTCTTCATAACCACACCTCTGCCACAGCCATAGTCACTCAAGACGTTCCCCAAGGCTCCGTACTCGGCCCCCTCCTCTTCATCATCTACATCCACCCCCTTGGTCAGATACTCCGCCACTTCAACCTGGACTTCCACTGCTATGCCGATGACACCCAGATCTACCTCAACACCAAATCCCGCCACAATCCTCCCGTCTCCTACATCAACTCTTGTCTGTCAGTTAAAACCTGGATGCAGCACAACTTCCTCAAACTAAACAGCGATAAAACAGAATTCCTCCTCATAGGGTCCAAATCCACATTCAGCAAAACCAACAACCCCACTCTCACCATAGACGGCACCATTGTCTCCCCATCTCCCCAGGCCCACAACCTTGGTGTTATTTTTGACTCCACCCTCTCCCTTGAGCCCCACATCCGCCATGTCATCAAAACCTCCTTCTTTCACCTCCGCAGCATCGCCAAAATCAGACCCTCTCTCACATCCCCCGCTGCTGAAAGACTCATTCATGCCTTCATTTCCTCCTGACTGGAATACTGCAACTCACTTCTCCTCGGCATCAGCTCTACCAACATGAACTGACTCCAACTGGTTCAGAATGCAGCTGCACGACTCATCACCCGCTCCAAATCCTGGCATCACATCACTCCAGTCCTAAAACAACTCCACTGGCTTCCTATCTCCCACCGGATCACCTACAAAATCGTGGTCCTCACCTACAAAGCCTTCCACCATCTGGCACCCTCATACTTCACTGACCTCCTCTCCCCCTCCGAAATATTAATATTATTATATTATACTAACCAGTACAAGCCTACAGCTGTCCGTGGACACGGAGTGTGGAAAGTGTGTCAGAGCCTCCCGGACAGGTGAACTGAGACTCCGTTACCTGCTTGTCGGTCAACGGTTAATGAAGACTCATCGGTTATTTAATTTCATTGTGCTTTCTTTAGGAAGGCTGGTTTCCAAAAATCCAGAAGTGGTGTGTGTGTGTCTTTCTGGGATATATAAGATAGGTATAATGTATTCATTATATATTATTTAAATTTAAATTTGAAATTATATTTAATATTTAGTGTTTAAAAAATAATAAATGCATAATAAATAAATGTGTTAAATGTAGTACAGAGTCTGTAGTCTATCACAGAAACACTCAAGGAATGTTGCAAACATTTTACAGCCAGTATAAATTATCTTGGAGAACATACGTGTCACAAACAGCAATTCCACAACTGTACAACAGCGTGAAAGGAGATAAGACATATTGTGGATATTTAAAATGTCTTCCAGTTCCAGTGTTAAATATTCTTTAGAAATAAAAGTTTATTGATCTTTGAAAAAAGTGTACCTGCATTATTATGCCGTTATCATTATATTAGATGAAAATGGCACGACAATGTTATTGTTTATCACAATAATTTCTAGGACAATTTATTGTCCAGCAAAATTTGTTATCGTGACAGGCCTAGGTAAGGCAAGGCAAGGCAGCTTTATTTGTGTAGTACTTTTCAGCAACAGGGCAATTCAAAGTGCTTTACATGAAGACAATCAAAATACAATAATCAAAGTTACAGTGCAGTATAAGAAATTAAACATTAAAGAGCAGTTAAAAACAGTTATATAAAAGCAGATAAAATAAGCAACGAAAGTATAAGAAATGGATAGTTATTTAACGAAAGGCAACATAAAAAAAAGGTCTTCAGCCTTGATTTAAAAGAACTGAGTTGCAGCGGACCTGCAATTTTCTGGTTATTTTCCTGCAATAAAGTTGGTTCCAGATGTGTGTAAATGTAAATGGACTGTATTTATATAGCGCTTTTCCAGTCTTAACGACTGCTCAAAGCGCTTTTAACAGAGTACAGGAACCATTCACTCACATTCACACACTGTGGCCAGAGCTGCCGTACAAGGTGCCACCTGCTCATCAGATAAACATTCACACACATTTACACTCCGATGCAGACAGAAAGCAGACCTGTCCCAGACGACCTGAGAGGTCTGGGTGGTTCGTAGTTTACTAGCAGGTCAGAAATGTATTTTGGACCTAAACCGTTTAATGATTTATAAACTAGCAAAAGTATTTTGAAATCAACTCTCTGAGGCACAGGAAGCCAGTGTAAAGACTTCAGAACTGGAGTGATGTGATCCACTTTCTTGGTCTTAGTGAGGACTCGAGCAGCAGCGTTCTGAATCAGCTGCAACTGTCTGATTGATTTTTTAGGGAGACCTGTAAAGACACCATTACAGTAGTCTACTGAAGATAAAAGCATGGACAAGTTTTTCCAAGTCCTGCTGAGACATAAGTCCCTTTACCCTTGATATATTCTTAAGGTGGTAAAAAAAAGTTGTTGTTGTTGTTGACTTGTTGAAAAAACACTTTTTCAATGATTTTACTTAAGAATGGAAGGTTAGATATCGGCCTATAGTTGCTCAGTAGTGCCGTGTCTAGATTGTTCTTTTTTAAAAGTGGCTTGATGACTGCAGTTTTCAGGGCCTTTGGGAAGATACTTGAGAGTAGAGACGTGTTTACAATCTGTAAAAGATCAATACAATTGAAACATTTTTGAAAAGGCCTGTTGGTAGAATATCAAGGCAACAGGAGGAGGTTTTCAGATGTTGTATAATGTCCTCCAGGTTTTTATGGTTGATCATATGAAATTGTGTGATATTGGAATTTGTTTTGCCTGGACAGTGTGGCAAAACATATCCCTTACTTGATATGGAGGCACTGACAGTTAGTCTAATTTTCTGAATTTTGTCTTCGAAAAAGGAGGCAAAATTATTGCAGGCCTTGGTAGATAAAAGTTCAGATGCTACTGGTACTGGAGGGTTTGTTAACCTATCAACAGTAGCAAACAGAGCACGTGAATTATTATTGTTTCTGGCGATAATGTCAGAGAAGAAGGACCACCTAGCATTCATCAGTTCCAAATTATAAATGTGAAGTCTTTCTTTATAGGTGTTATAGTGGACCTGGAGATTAGTTTTTCGCCACCTGCGTTCAGCTTTTCGACACTCTGTTTTTTCTGTTCTTACCCGTATGACATTTCTCCATGGAGATCTTTTCTTACTACAGACAGTTTTGACCTTAGTGGGAGCAATGGCATCAATAACATTTGTAATTTTAAAATTGAAATTATCTACAAGCTCATTGACTGAGAACCCAGTGAGGGCGGGTGTGGAGGAGAAAAGCTGAATGAATGTTTCACTGGTGTTTTCAGTGATATACCGTTTTCTGATTACCTTAGTTTGAACACTTTTGGGCACCGAGATAGTGCCGTTAAAGAAAACACATGAATGATCAGAGAGAGCAACGTCAGTCACCACAACCTTGGAAATGTTCAAACTCTCGGAGATAATCAAGTCCAGAGTGTGCCCCTTATTGTGCGTGGGTTCCGTCACATGCTGAGTCAGTCCATAGTTCTCAAACACACAACACAGTTCTTTGGTCCCTCTATCCTGCAGGTTGTCCACATGAATGTTAAAATCACCAGCAATAATTACACAGTCAAAGTCAATACAGATTATAGATAGCAGTTCAGTAAAGTCATCGAAGAAAGCTGCACAGTATTTCGGTGGTCTGTAGATATTTAGAAATATAGTTCGGGGGTGGACTTTAGCTGAAGAGTCACATATTCAAAAAAAGCAAAATTTCCACAAGATATTTGAGTACAATGGAATGAGTCATTATACAAAATGGCTACTCCACCTCCTTTCTTATTCACTCTATACTCACTCATAAAACTGAAGTTAGGGGGAGCTGACTCACTGAGAACAGCACCACCGTTATTATGGTCTAACCAGGTTAAAAACATAAAATCAAGATTGTGCTTAATAATAAAATGATTTTCCTGCCAAAGACCTGACGTTTAGTAAGGCTAGTGTTAGTGTGTTAAAATATTTATCTGTCTCAATTTTTGGTATAGGCGTTGGCTGACGAGGAATGAATGCTACATTTGCGAGGTTTGCTGATAAGTGCTTGTTCTTACTTAGCGGATTTATCGTTCTTTGTCTATTACCTATCACAACATAAATTGAAGAAGGATTTAATACACAGGGCCCGGGCTTATCCTGAAAAGAGTCATGAGTGCCACTAGGCGTGCAGCCTGAACCCGGCACATATCAGACAAAGCTTGCTGCATTTTGTACACAAGTATAATTATCAGTCTGGGGAGGAGGAGTTAGCTGCCGTCCTTGGGTGGGCAGTGGTGCCTGCCGTTTTACTTTTGGCTGGGGGCCAATGATGGGAGAAGGAAGGGGGGTAAGTTTGATTCCTGCATCTACTTTTGGCCGGGGCAAATTATGGGAGAAGGAAGGGGGATACATTTGGTTCCTTCAACTACCAGTTGCTTCATCTGGTCAGTGAAATCCAACATGAGGCAGGGGAAAGGAGGGGAAAAGGTGAGTGGAGAGAGCGATGGCGTGGGCGGGGTGTATGGATCCTCAAAGCCGTCAGGGTTGGTGAGGGGGTCTGAGGGGAGTTGGACGGGTGAAGAGGGGGATTGAGATTTCTCATCTCTGCTCTGTGGTCTTCCATGGTCAAATCTTTGCTCGGCCAGGGGCTGTGGTGGATTACTGCCCTGTTTTGTTATGTCTTCCTCTTGTTTAGATTCCTCTTGTTTCGTGTCCTTGGCCAAGGGAGCTGATGTGTGGCGCAGAAAGTAAAGTTGGTTAGAGGTGAACAGCTTTACTCCTGGTTTGTTAAGGAAAAGTCCATCTGCCTTAAAAAGATGTCTGCGCTCCCAGAACATGTCAAAATTGTCAATGAACTGCAGAGAATGAGCGGTACACGCAGTTGAAAGCCATGTGCTCAGTGCCAACAGTCTGCTGAATCTCTCATCTCCTCTTCTGACTGGTGGTAGAGGTCCACTGATAAACACCCTCGCATTTAGGGAGCTGACTGTTTTCAGTAGATCCATGAAGTCCTTTTTCAGCACTTCAGACTGTTGTTTTACAACATCATGTTGGGTGTGCTGCCACGATATCCGGGATTCTGTTGGCCAAGCCAGACACCATTTCTTTGGGAAAACAGAGTATTTTGGTGTTTTTTCTGATTTTTACATCTTTTACAGCAGAGTCACATACAATCAGAGTTTGAGGCCCAGTCGTTAGCTTTCCCTGTAGCTTTTTACTTTTTGAATTGCTCTCAGTCCTTACCCTGCTGTGTGACGATGAGACACAATCCAGGTCAGATGAAGGTCCAGGGTCCTGCTGCAGTGTAGCAACTCTGTTATCAACTTGCAGATTTGGTTGTTTGGGAGGCATTTTGTTGCTAATTCTCCCTTTTGCAGCTGTCCACGGCTGTGTCCTACTAAGTACAGGGGTTGAAGAGGTGCTCTGCCTGGATCGTGATGCAGGCCAGCCTTTCATATCACAAATCTCAGGGCGCTGTGCCCTGCC
Source organism: Gymnocephalus cernua (assembly GCA_023631565.1). Classification (NCBI taxonomy): domain Eukaryota; kingdom Metazoa; phylum Chordata; class Actinopteri; order Perciformes; family Percidae; genus Gymnocephalus; species Gymnocephalus cernua. Next base: position 3,610,343 of record CM042428.1, on the reverse strand, counting down.
TGTTACCCTGGATTTCCACAGGCTGCGTAACTGCTGCGGAACGTCTCCGCTGCGGAACGTCTCCGTGGTCCGCCGTCCGTCAATACCCACCGGATCCGGAGTTGTTGTGGAACGGCTGCGGCCAGGACTGACAGCTGTAGTCACAAGGACCCACTAGATCTCGCGAATTCACGCAGAATAGAACCACAAACCCACTAACAGTTTGTTTCTATTCCGAGGAGTAGAGAGGAAACAACTCCGTGCCGTGTTTTCAAGGTGTAGTGAAGAGAAATATGATCCTTCATGAGCACGATGGATGTTATTTTGAAAGTTAACCGGATGTTTTATTTTGTTTCTGTGCTCGACTTCCTGTCCCGCACTATCTGCCGTGTGCTGAATTGCTGCGGAGCTCTCCGGCGTCCGGCAAAAATAGAAGCTCTGCGTATCTGATCCGCAGGGCTGCGGACCGCCGGAGCTGTGCCGGAGTCGGAATGCAGCCGTTATGCAGCTGGTGGAAATACACACATTGACTAGAATGGAAACCGATTGACTCCGCCGACGTTCCGGAGCTGTTCCGCAGCAGTTACGCATCCTGTGGAAATCCAGGGTTAGTCGTCCTCCCATTTCCCAGGAAGATTTACTCTTAGGCTTTGCACCGAAAGAGTTCCAGGGAGGACTACAACTTGTTGATTTATTATCCGCTTCACAGCCCTCCTGTTTCTTTGTAGTCTTGTTGTTGCTAATTAGCCGTGTGTTAGCATGCTTTTGTCCATTGTTTTGGGTCCATGGTAAAGTGGTGTCATTCCCACATGATGTGTTCACCTCCACGTTTACTTCTAACCGATGAATTTTGGTTTCCAGAACAGCAATCTTCTGAAGGAGTTTGTACTAGTCATCCACGGAGAAGGGAGGCATCTTGCTGCTAATTAGCTTTAGCTAAGTATCTCGTTTCCAGTCACTGCAGTACAGGCTTGAGCTATTGGTAGGCCCCGCTCACCAAGAAAAATGATTAAATATGGCAATAGCCTACTATGTCTACAAAAAGTGTATAGTCCAGTGATTTATAAGTATCCAAGAGCCGCTGCTCATAGTTTCTCTCAGAGGAAAAGCAAGATTATCAGCAGAAATATGCAAGCAGAGGCAGGAGCAAGCAGCAAAGTGTCTGCACTGTAAGAAGCAGGAAGCAAAGTCGGGTTAGGGGGTGGATTATTGATATTTAGCCGCGATATTTAGGATTGGTAGACTGTTGGAAAGGAAAGGCGGTACTAAAAAGTGTCAGATTGGCAGCATGTCGGAATAGCAGCATGTCAGAATAGAATAGAATGTCGGGTTGCTGGCATGTTGGCGTTCATTTCGATTAATTCATCTGAGAAAAAAAAAACACGTTCAAAAAAATAACGCAGATTAATCCATTCCATATTAATCTTTCACCCGGAGTCGTTCTAGCCACCATTCGACTGTAAAATGAAGGAGGGACCATGTCTATGGTTAACACTACAGTCAACAGCAGGTAACGTTAGCCTTCCGCTAGCTAGTAGCTAGATTAAACACGGTTAAAATGCTGACAGCTAACACTAAATGGTGTGAAGTGATTGTGTTTCTGCTATAGACAGTATATAGAATGAACGAACAGATCCCATTGCTCTGGACGGAGACCAGTGAAGTCTATTAGAAGCACTTTTCCGGTAATAGCTGAGCGTTACTGCACAGCTGCAAACTGAGCTTGCCGACGTAGATGTGACGTGAGCAACGTGCCTGAACGTTGTAAGTCTTCTGGTAGCTGTGCCAAGAGAAATCTCAATCATTCCCAATCTTGCAGAGACGGAGAGTGTAGGTATATGTAAGGAGATAACATAGGTACAGGCTAATTATTGCTAACTAAAATGATAGTTAACATTAGCAATCTTCCAAATATGGTATGCTGATGAATATTTAGATGAGTTGCACGCTGATTGGTTGAACACCCCAATACACATACATGGTTGAGCAACTACATAAAAATACATTAAAGACGAGACAGGAGGTCTCATATTTCAGACACAGACTATTTCTTACGAAATTCACATCTGAGACTTTTTTATGCGAGAAATCAACTATATAAAGCTCAAATATGGGCCGTTTTATGAAAATTGATGGATAATTATAAATTTGGTAAGATGTGTCAGACTTCAGAAGGCCCACACAGTCTGACGAGACAGTGGCAGCCCGCTGCACTCCATACCCAGGGCAAAGTGACAGTTTCTGGGTTAGTGGAGTGGAGTGGGCTCGGGGCTCCACGGAGCTCCGAGCTGGCAGTCTGCCGGCTGCCGGCATAACTATAGTATATAGTATACACTTTGAATGTTGTCATGTTGAATATTACAGCTACCCTAAGGTCTTATAAAGCTAGCATGTGTCCAATTTCAATTTAATGCATTTATATGAATGTGAGGGCTTTCGTAGCTGCTAGCGTCCCTTCAATCCTATGTGTAAACATCGCAGCTAGGTATCTCCACTTTCGGCATAATTATAGTATATTTAGGGCCCGAGTGCCGACAGCAGCAAAGGCCCTATTGAAACTGAAGGAAATATTCTTTCTTTTTCCGGCAAATTAATTGCCTTTTTGAGGGGCTTACCATATTCAAAAACTCACCAAATTTGGCGTTCGCATCACGTCTGGTGAGAATGTATGTATTTTAAGGGTTTCGGGAATAGGCATACAAAAATGGCTCGCTAGCGCCCCCTACAAAGTAAAAAATGTTTAGCCCCGTAGTATGTTTAATGTAGACTCACGAAACTTGGTACGCATATGTAGCATGTCAAGTCGTACAGAAAATGTTATTAGATACCGTAAACCCAACAGGAAGTCCGCCATTTTGAATTGGAAGTTCGAAATTAGTGCGATTTTGGCCATTTCCACATGTCGTACTTAAACAAACTCCTCCTAGCGCAGTGTTTCTCAACGGGGGCTGTACCGCCCCCCAGGGGGCGTTCAGAAGATGACGGGGGGCTCTGGAAGTAATATTTTGGAAAGGGGGTGTGCCCTTGGGGGGGCGTTTGTTTGAAAGCTAGTTTAAACCAAAGATTCAATACATGTTTACATTTTAAACTACTTGCAAAAACCAGTGGTCTGCAACATTAAAACCTGACAGTTTACAGCACTGCAACTGGACGAGACGGTGTGTCATAACTCTTCTCTCTGTGCTTCTGTCAGCTTTGTTTGCCATAGCTCCGCGCTTCATGGAACAGGACGTCAGAGCTCCGTACTTCAGCGTGAAGCTGTGTTCAGATAAAAAAATTAAAAATCGCCGCAGAGTGGTGCGACGTCCTGTTGTGTTCTTTAACCACCAAATGTAGCACAAGTAGACTATATTTCACAGTAACAGTTTTTTGTCAGATCTTTTATAGAACACCACGTTTCCTACTGCACCTGAAGGCAGCTTCATTTCATGGAGAAAAAGAGAAAGAAAAGAGACAAGCGATATTGACTGTGCTGTGTTGTTCCCCAAACTCCCGGGCAGTTCAGGGCATGTGTTTGGTGTTTTAAACTTTTTTTTTTTTTTTCACAGTGACAATGTTTTTATTTTTTTATTGACAAAATGCAGTTTACAAAGAATCAGGTAAGCAGTAACAGCACATGAACAACAAGTGTACAGACTTATGAAAATAAAATGATATATACATTTATGGGAACATTCAAAGCAATAAAAAGGGGAATAGCTGGTGTTTTAAACTTCCTTGTGGCAGAGATAGAGGCAGTGATGTCACAGTGATGTCACTGTTTACTGAACGGGTATAGGTGTCACATATATACTATTCTAATATAATTACTATACAATACTAAACCAATCTGTAATTGTGGGATCCTAAAGTGGTTGTGAGTCCCTCAGGCTGTGGTAGGCAGATAGATAAATATTTAGCTAGCTGTCAGTGGAGCTGCTGTCCCTTCCAGGAGAACTACCAGCTTCTTTTCTGGTATTAACTTTGGGAAGTTTTATTTTTTTGGCTATTTTTCCAAAGTGTAAATCTCTTAGTGAAGAGACTTTTTCCCAGTGGAGGAGGAAGTGCATCTCTGACCCAGTTGGTGGTCACTGAGCCTGTTTAGTCAGGATCAGTCTCTTCTTCGTATCTCTCACAGTGTTCAGATAATCTACTTTATTTGCTTTCTCCATTGTTCTAAATATTGGTCTTTTGAATGATTCATAAGAAGCTCATCCCAGTGTATCACTGGATGTCCAGTGACAGCCTGCTCAAGCACATGCAGCATGGAGGCACTCAGAATGCCTCAACTTGGTCATATGGTTATATATATCTTTGTGGGGAAAAGCAGGGTTGAGGCTGCAGCCAGCATGACTATTTCTATGTGTACTGAGGTTGCCTCTGCCATGCTGGCTGTGTTGTGAGAAATTGTGGCTTCAGAGCACAGACTGTCAATGCAATGAAAGATGACGACATGGTTAGGGTCTCAAAAGCCAATAGTGTCCTTTCCACCAGTGCAAAGCGGAGTCGTAAAAGTGTAAGCACAGTTAAAAAAGTGACAGGACACCAGCAGGAGATGGACAAGGGCCCTACATATGGTGCTGGCATGGATATGTAGACTGTAAACTAACTTGGGGAGACTAGGCTGTGTAATGGTTGTGATGTGTCAGTTTGAAGTTTGTGATGTAATGGTGTTCAGTTGACGGCCATGTTGATGTGTTGTTTTGGATGTTATGATCAGTGATGGATGAAGCAATAATTAGTTTTGGATGTTAAACAGTGTGATACATGGATCTTACTTGGACCTAAAGGCATATTTTGTCTGTCATTCATGGCTTTCGATAGAAATTAGTGGAATTTTGCCATAAAAATCTTTAAAGTCCGTTTTCTCAGAATTACTTTTCTCTCATAATCCAAGTCCGGAATCTCCACTTCAGTAGCACCTATATACACCAAACCTTCCAGTCTTGTACATAGTTATATTGTGAAGACAATTCCAGAGGGATTTGTAAATATATTATTCCTAGCCTGATTTATATAACATTTTATTCCAAAGAACATGGCGAAAATCGATTTTTTTAAGGCTATTGACAGTATATTCTGATTTACAGGATAACAAAAGTAGATATCCATAAATCCCTCTGTATTTTTCCCCATCTAATATGTGAACACAATGAAAAAATAATTTTGAACGTGGCTTTATCCAATACTCAGATTTCGTTTTTTAAAATATATGCAAATTAGCTCATATTTCACAAGATAATGCCTAATTTGCATATTTAAACATTAAATTACAGAAAACTTGTAACACATTCTTTTCTCATCTTAATGTAAGTAATCAACTGGCAGAGTTTCATGGTGATATCTGCTAGTTAAAAAAAATTCCCTATTCACCTTTAGTGTCTCGCCTTAATTAAAAAAAAAAAAAAAGAACAACCTAGCACGGCACTACTGAGCAACTATAGGCCGATATCTAACCTTCCATTCTTAAGTAAAATCATTGAAAAAGCGTTTTTTCAACTCAACCTTTTCTTGTCACTAAACAATGGTTTTGATGACTTCCAGTCAGGTTTTCGACCAGACCACAGCACTGAGACAGCTCTTGTTAAAGTATTTGACATCGACTTAAACACAGATAGTGGCGAAACTGCAGTATTAGTATTACTTGATCTCAGTGCTCATTTGACACGGTCGACCATGACATATTACTACACCGACTGGAAAACTGGGTTGGCCTTTCTGGCTCAGTCCTAAACTGGTTTAAATCCTATTTAAAGAATAGGGACTACTTTGTATCTATAGGTAATTATACATCTGAGCATAGAAATATGACGTGTGGAGTTCCCCAAGGCTTCGTTCTGGGGCCTCTTCTGTTTAACATCTACATGCTTCCACTGGCTCAGATTATGGAAAACAACCAGATAAGTTACCACAGTTATGCGGACGACACACAAATTTACATAACCTTATCGTGTCATGAATCCCGCTGTTTGAGTCTGTTTTCCTGGGTTTCCTGAATGCACCCTGTCTGGTTACCTGCCAACGTAGCAAGGTGGGAGATCCCTCAACTACCCACACCTGCATCTCATCAGCTACCTGCACACCTGGTCCTGATCACCACCTCTCCACTACATAAGCTCTGACCTGACATCCATTCCCTGCCGAATCGTTAGCCACTCACAGTATGTTGTGCCTGCGTATCAGCCTCTGTTTGCTAAGAGTTAGTTTTGCTGCTCTGTTACCTTTATTTGTTGTATACTTACCTCCGTTTCCTCTGTCAGCAGTTACTCTCCTGGGATATCCACTCCACCTCTGCCTGGTCGTCAATTTGCTTCAGAAACAACATTGGATCTGCTCATTCCTTTCCACCTACTCACCTCCACTGCCTACTCCGTCACCTGGAATCTCCTACGTCAACATTTAAGTCTGTAAATAAATACTCACCCTTTCTCAACTCACCTTGTCCTGGTCTGCTTCTGGGTTCCGCCTTAGTGAACCGTGACAGAACAATCCGGCCAAGAATGAACCCAGCGGACCTGGACTCAGTTCGCCATGCCATTTCCCAACAAGGGAATATGTTGGGACAACACAGCACGACGCTACAGGAGATAGCATCTTCAGTTCGGAAGCCAGTATGACGAGTATCCAGGCTCAGCTCAGTTTGCCGGCTGAGGATCCACCATCTGTTTCACCCCCCTCGCCTGCCGCTTTTGGAGCTGCTTCCTTCTGCGAACCCAATTTTCCGACGCCAGATAAGTACGATGGGGATTTAGGAAGATGTCCATTTCTTATGCAGTGTAGATTAGTTTTTGACTTACAGTCCAACTCATACGCCTCAGACAAAGCCAGGATTGCCTTCGTGATTGAATTGCTGCGTGGTAGAGCCCTGGACTGGGCTTCAGCCTTATGGGAACAACAGGACACATGTATGATGTCTTACCAGGAGTTCACGGCAGAGATGAGGAAGCTGTTTGACCAACCAGTCCGAGGTAAGGACGCAGCTAATCGTCTGTTTTCTCTTCGCCAAGGAGCTCGCAGTGTTGCTGATTTTGTTATTGAATTCAGAACATTGGCTGTGGAGAGTGGGGGGAATGAGGCTTTTTATCAGGGGTTGTCGGATCAACTTAAAGATGAACTGATTTCTTATCCTGAGCCTAGTGACCTGGATAAGTTGATAGCGTTATCTATACGGATAGATAACAGAATCCGTGAGAGAAGGAGGGAGAAGCGATGGGGGCTTCCAACCAGTCATCTACTCCGTTACCATCCAAGTCGGGAAGTAGTCCAGAACGAGCTTATCATTCTTCACCACACGAGAGTAAGGGAGAGTTTCTGCCTTCTGATCCTGAACACATGCAAGTGGGGCGGCACGGGTTAACCAAGGAGGAGCGCCAACGTAGACGTGAGACCAACAGATGCCTCTACTGTGGCAAACCAGGGCATTACATCTCCGCCTGTCCCCACTGCCCTTTAAACTGCCCGGATCGCTAAGTTTGGGAGGACTTTTAGCGAGTCAGTTTCAGTCTCCCAATATTCCTGTCAGACCACGTTTTCCTGCAACCCTCATGAACAATAATCAAACTTTGGAGATTAACGCGTTGGTCGATTCAGGTGCTGACGACAGCTTTATGGATGCCGGCTTGGTGGAACAGCTGGGGCTTTCCAAGGAGCAATTACCGGAAGCCATTGAAGCTACCACGCTAAACGGCAGACTGCTGGCACGTATCACTATGAGGACGGAACCTGTTAAAATGCTGCTGTCAGGTAAACATTCAGAGCTCATCTCTTTCTTCATTCTGCCATCTCCCCATGCCCCACTGGTTTTCGGTTACCCCTGGCTTAGGAAACACAATCCCACGTTTAATTGGTTGACTGGCAAAGTAACTAGTTGGAGTATTGAATGTCATGCTAACTGTCTTAAAACTGCCTATTCTCATTCTGTTCCCAGCCTGGTCATTGATTCTGCCTCTCCTGATTTGTCACTAGTTCCTGAAACCTATCACGATTTGGGTGAAGTGTTCAACAAGCAGAGGGCGCTGTTACCTCCTCCCCACCGACCATATGACTGTGCGATAAATCTGATCCCTGGAGCTGCCTATCCCGAAGGACGGTTATACAGTATCTCTCGACCTGAACGCGAAGCCATGGAGACCTACATAAAAGAATCTCTTGCTGCTGGTCTAATTCGTCCCTCGTCATCACCCCTTTTTTGTGAGTAAAAAGGATGGCTCTCTTCGACCCTGTATTGATTATCGGGGCTTGAATGATATCACTGTCAAGAACAAGTATCCTCTGCCTTTGATGAACTCTGCTTTCGACTCCTTACAGGGTGCTACTGTGTTCACTAAGCTTGATTTACGCAATGCGTATCATCTAGTCCATATCAGAGAGGGGGACGAGTGGTTGACTGGGTTCAACACACCTATGGGACATTTCGAGTATCAAGTGATGCCGTTTGGACTGACCAATGCTCCAGCAGTGTTCCAGAGTATGGTGAATGACGTCCGGAGAGATATGATCGGTCTGTTTGTATTTGTTTACCTGGATGACATTCTCATTTTTTCTAAGGAGCTATCCAGTCACGTCCAGCATGTCAAACAGGTCCTGCAGCGATTATTGGAGAACCGCCTGTTTGTGAAAGCAGAAAAATGCGACTTCCACGCCCACACCACATCCTCCCTCGGATACATCATCTCCAAGGGAGAGATAATGATGGACCAAGAGAAGGAGTTCAAGATTGCAGCTCCAGAGGTTCCTGGGATTGGCGAACTTCTATCGTAGATTCATCCGTGATTACAGCCGTGTGGCCGCTCCTTTGACTGCCCTGACCTCTAGCACCAGAACATTCTGTTGGCAGACCGAGCATTCCTGGAGTTGAAGGGCCGATTCACCAACGCCCCTATTCTCTCTCAACCTGACACTTCCCGTCAGTTTGTTGTGGAAGTGGACGCTTCTGACGTGGGGGTTGGCGCCATCTTGTCCCAGCGAAGCTCCACTGACAGTAAACTCCATCCCTGTGCCTCAACTCACCTTGTCCTGGTCTGCTTCTGGGTTCCGCCTTAGTAAACCGTGACATATCGCCTGGAGACTATAGTCCTATACAAACACTAAGTGCATTGAACAAATTAATGACTGGATGTGCCAGAACTTTCTTAAATTAAATGAAGAAAAAACTGAGGTGGTTGTTTTTGGAGCAAAAGAGGAACGATTAAGGCCCCATCCAGACGAAGACGTATTTCGATGCAAACGCACATCTTTTGCATCGTTTGGGCCGACTGTCCACACAAATCCTGAAAACGCACTGCCCGTAAACGCACTGTTTTGAAACCTGGTCCCAGGGTGAATAAAAAAAAGCCGGCTCACGTTTGGCTTTGTGTGTACGGCGAAACCGCATATGTGCGTATCGATGATGTCATCCCCACACACCTCGGACTCAAAGCTCCGCCTTCAACCCAGCTGACGGCTATTATAGCAGGGAGCAATGCTGTTTATAAAGTGGAAGTAGAGAATTTATCAACTAGCTCGCTAATCTGTCTGCTTATCAACTCCTTGAACGGATTATAGTAACTTTTAGCACCGCTTATTGTAGAAAGGCTACCGCAAGAAAAACGTGTAGCTAGATTATCAAAAAGACATCGGATCATTGATGTTTGTGTGACTGCCGATGTTGATGTTAGCTAGCGTTAGCGCGCTAGCTAGCTGCAATCATGTCCGATAGAATGTAAACAAAGTTTACATTATTTTTCTAGGTGGCCTTTATATAACGAGCAGTGGTGTAAGTTATTAAAGTCTAGTCCATGGATGTGTTAAGCTAAGAGAACTAGCAAACAGTCATGTTATGAACTTTTATATACTGTCTATGGTTATGAAAGGAAGTCACTGAAGGCTGTTCTTCTTCGTTCCGTTCATTTCTGTAGCAGTAACAGCGCCGCCTACAGGCCTGGCATATGAAGTACCGTGTTGAGTAATTTACATATGAATTCATGTGGACGTGAATTTTCTTGAACCGAATCCAGGGAAGACGGATGCGTTTTCATCTTAACGTCTTCGTCTGGATGGGGCCTAAAAGTCAGCGCTCAGCTTCAAACGACAATGTTAAAAACAACAAAGCCAGAAATCTTGGTGTAATTATGGACTCAGACCTGAATTTCAACAGCCACGTTAAGACAATTACAAAGTCATCCTATTACCACCTTAAGAATATATCAAGGGTAAAGGGACTTATGTCTCAGCAGGACTTGGAAAAACTTGTCCATGCTTTTATCTTTAGTAGACTGGACTACTGTAACGGTGTCTTTACAGGTCTCCCTAAAAAATCAATCAGACAGCTGCAGCTGATTCAGAACGCTGCTGCTCGAGTCCTCACTAAGACCAAGAAAGTGGATCATATCACTCCAGTGCTGAAGTCTTTACACTGGCTTCCTGTGCCTCAGAGAGTTGATTTTCAAAAATTTGCTAGTTTATAAATCATTAAACGGTTTAGGTCCAAAATACATTTCTGACCTGCTAGTAAACTACGAACCACCCAGACCTCTCAGGTGGTCTGGGACAGGTCTGCTTTCTGTCCCCAGGGTCAGAACTAAACAGGGAGAAGCAGCATTTAGTTTCTATGCTCCACATATTTGGAACCAACTTCCAGAGAATTGCAGGTCCGCTGCAACTCTCAGTTCTTTTAAATCAAGGCTGAAGACCTTTCTTTTTGATGTTGCCTTTCGTTAAATAACTATCCATTTCTTATACTTCCGTTGCTTATTTTATCTGCTTTTATATTTTTAACTGTTTTTAACTGCTCTTTAATGTTTAATTTCTTATACTGCATTGTAACTTTTATTCTTGTATTTTAATTGTCTTCATGTAAAGCACTTTGAATTGCCCTGTTGCTGAAAAGTGCTATACAAATAAAGCTGCCTTGCCTTGCCTTGCCTTACCAATGTTAACTAGCATTTTAGTTAGCAATAATTAGCCTGTGCCTATGTTATCTCCTTACATATACCTACGCTCTCCGTCTCTGATAGATTGGGAATGATTGAGATTTCTCTTGGCACAGCTACCAGAAGACTTACAACTTGCAGACACGTTGCTCACGTCACATCTATGGCGGGAAGCTCAGTTTGCAGCTGTGCAGTAACGCTCAGCCATCACCGGAAAAGTGCTTCTGAATAGACTTCACTGGTCTCCGTCCAGAGCAACGGAGTCACTGGGTCCATTTTATATACTGTCTTTGATGTCATCTGATGGACTTCAAATTTGGTCTGTACCATCTCAACACCTTAAAGATGAAAAGTTGTTAAAAGAAAAACTTTTCATCAGATGGTGTGGGCGTGGCGGCCATTTTGAGTGTTCAGCGATGAATGACAAAGTGGCTGTAACTACAGTATACATTGTCATATCTGCTTGAAATTTCTCACGTTTTACAAGGGTCCAGGCCTGAGGACACCTACAGGCCAAAATTTATTTTAGGTCATAGCGCCCCCGCTGGCAACATAAAATCTGCCTTATATGACAAACATCATCCAATTGTCATGAAACTTATATGTGGTCTACATGTGATACTGAGCCGCCGCCTATACTTTAGCCACGCCCACTTACTCTGACCACGCCCCCTGTAATAACATTTGAATCGTTTAAGGTAGAGTCTTGTGTGAGGTGTCATTGAACTCAGCAGATAGTTCATTTTTGATTGGTGATGGTTTGACCCGCCCTCTTCTATAACTAATGACCCGTTTGATGTAGACTATTGTGTGAGGTATCATTGAACTCAAAGAAATCCTTTTTAATTGGTCACGGTTTGCCCCGCCCCATATGCTTAAGCCACGCCCCCTTTAATAACTAATGACCCATTCATTGTACACTGTTTTGTGAGGTATCATTGAACTCAACAGAGACTTCCGTTTTAATTGGTCATGGTTTGGCCCGCCCCCTTTCACAGCTAATGAATTGTATGACGGAGAGTCTTGTGTGAGGTATCATTGAACTCGGCAGGGAGTTCCCTTTTCATTGGTGATGATTTGTGGTGTCTGAGTGTCGCAAGGAGCGGCATCCGCCGGTAACCCTGACGCGCGCAGAGGTGTGAGGGCCCGTTCAACGCTGCTTGCAGCTTTAATTACACTTTGAATTTCATCACTTATATTACAGCTACCCTAAGGTCTTACGAAGCTAACACTTGTGTCCGATTTTAATTCAATGTTCTTTTTGTGAATTTCAGAGCTCTCGTTCGAGGAGGCTAGCTAGCTAGCTCTCATTGATTGAGCTACATCCAGCTCACTGTGGGCTCAACCAATGACAATCGCGGACAACGTTATCTCCCCGATCGTTTGTTTAAATAACTCAACACACATATCCATTATAAGATTAACTGGAATCTGTGGTAAGAGATTGCGGGTGTAACAAGCTCACTGATCATGCTCTCACTCACACACACGGGACATTTAGCTAGCTAGCAGGAGAGCGGAGGGAGAGCGGCGAGATCCAGGCCCTGAAGCTCCGTCAAAGTCTTGGAATTTGGTATTCCACTAACCCAGAAATGTTTACCTTGCGGGGATATGGAGCGCCGTGGGCTGCCGGCCGTGACGGAGATCCATCTAGCTAGCCAACAGCTCACATGCAGGGCGTTGAGGAAAAAACCCAGCCACTGTCATGTTAGCCTGCTGATCATGAGCTCCTGAACTTCCACACACAGTCGGACAAAATTTGCAATTAGCCATCAACTTTCCTAAAACTGCACATAGTTGATTTCATGCATAAAAAGTCTCGGAAATGAATTTAGTAAATAAATAGCACACAAACAATGTATAAAATATCTGAGATCTGCGTGACCTATTCAGAAGACTAAGCTGACATCAGGTCAGTTGTGTAGCATGTGTAAATATTGGGGTGTGTCAAAGACTAGAGACTTGAGCCAAATAAGGCAAATACTAAGGACGTGGCTTGTTTCAAATAGTGAGATTTGCAGAGGAAAGAGGTGTCTATGGGATTTTGAGGTTCTATGCATGTCCCCTTTCATCAGGTCTCATACACCCTGTATCAAAATGATAGTGGTGAAACAAGCGACAACCAGCGATTTTTTCAGTTGTAATGTTTTGTATTATTACCCAGCACTTTAATTGTTTTGTTGTATTTGATGTTAAGCTATAAGTGAGGTGCTGAAAAATAATAAGTTATGAGGAAAGTATATGAGCCATATTCTCATTGTTAATTTCTGTCAGACCTTTGCATTTTTCATGTTTGGTGCCAAAGTTTAGAAACAAAAGTGAAATATGTTATTGTCAGGCTTTTGTGTTTTTTCAGTCTGACATGTTTTGTGCTAATGATTTGAAGAAAAAAAAAGTTCATTCTTTAAATACATGTCATTCTTTTATTTTTCATACAAAATGACCAAATATTTGACCAGTGTCAATAAATGTTATACTTTTTCTATAACAAATGTTTTAACGGTGTGTCATCTCCATCAACAACATTAACATGTAATTACAAACAATAAGATCAACAACTACTCAACCTACAGAGTTAAAAAATGAGCACACAATGCATCCCTAATATTTGCCCCACCACCAATGACAGGGTATTCCGGGTCTGGTAGCGGTCTTGCATCATCATTGTGGCTTTCACAGAAATTGTGAAGGATACAGCAGGCCAAGATAATGTCACCGATGAAAGTGCCAGCTCCAAAGGCACTGCCTGGTGGTATGTTGTATCCTGTCGATTCAGCGTTGGACGAAGACTGTCACAGAGAATATGGAAGGTGGTTCTTCTTATTCTTAAATTGAGCAGCCAATCTCTTTCCGTCCAGTTGTCACATACATGCTGCCACCAAACGTGATATTCCTGTAAAAGATAACAAACACCATTATATTCAGAAATGATTAGGCCCTATGTAATAATTAAAAGATATCATCTATTCAACATATGCAAGAAGGCTGTGTTAATAAAATAAGCAGTCAAATGGCTATTTTTCGTGTGTCTAATAGCCTATAATGACATGGTGTAGACTTACAACCTGTTTATAGGACGGTCATGTTCATTACATTTTAATTGGTAATTTGTTGATAATTGTCATACAATAAGGGAAAGGGTGGATAAAAGACATAGCCTGTCCCTATGACTTTCCATTGCTTTAAGGCCTAAACTCAACAATATGCCTATATTCGTTATTGTTCAAGTCTTTACTGTTTTGTATTACCCATGTAAAGTCATTGACTGTTATATTATCGATAATATCTTATGTCATCATCATCTTTTCCTATCAGTCATTGTAATGGTAACAGTTATCTTACTGGTCTCTCCAGAAACGAAGTTACCAAGTCTCGCAGGATTGCTTGCATTCTTCGCCTCCTTTCCTGTCGGTGAAGATATACTTTTTTTCACTACGAGAGCATACATTTGTCCCGAGTACTGCGCTTGTAGTTGGTGCTCCGCTTGCATTTGGTGCTAACATTGTTGCTGCTGGTAATAAAACCATAATAACGCAATCGGGATTTGCTAATTCATTTCTTCATTCATTTTCATTCCTACAGAAAAGACTACCCGCCAAAAAATGGCAATATGGCAAAATGACAACACGCCAACGTCAGATGCATGCCCGTCTACTCAGCAATCAAAGGGAGACGCAACACACGTACGTGGTGAGGATACGCCGTAGGTATGTCATGGAAAGTCCTTTAGTGCGCTAGAAAAATCATTATGTGAAACCAAGACTTACCGGATCAAATGTATACAATGTATCAAAAACATGAACCTGGTCCGCACCTTGGTTCAGACTTTCATGTGTGAAAACGCCCTTAAAATACTTTCACTAATTTAGATTAATTAATCAGAGAGTCTGTAATTAATTCGATTACATTTTTTAATCGATTGACGTAAAAATAAGGTACAAGATTTCCCTTTACAATTATACATAAAGAAATGCTGCATGTTGAAATCCCCACCCTGTAGAGAGAACAACACTACTGTGGAGCTATACACATGGAGGACAGACATACAAAATGACCCAAAAAACATAGCTTGGGCTAATGCTGTCACGGCCCACAGGCAGTAACCCTGGCCACCTGCATGCCACTGGTGGGCGTGGCCATTTGAGCGCCTGTTTACACACCGGTGGCTCATTACACTACTCACCACTCCTGATCCTCATCGACAATCACCTCTCCTTCAAAAGACAGGCCAACCTTCCAGTCCCCGCCAGATCGTTGAATCATCTTGTATGAGTATATGCCAGCCAAACCTAGATTTTCTTTTCTAAGAGAGACTCTGTGCTAATTTGTGTTTTTCTTCTGTCTGACCTTAGACCACCTGAGCCTGGACATTATCTGCCTGCCCGCACCGCACTGGAGCCAGGACCACATCCCCACTCTCTGCACCATCTGGATTCCCTGCCACTAAAATTACATTATGTCAATAAATCATCTATATCAACATTCCACTCTGGTCTGCGCTTGAGTCTGGTCACCTGTCCTGACAAATGCCTTTTGAAAAGGACGGTTTTATTGAGGTTCTGTCGCATGTTGTTGCTCTGTAAGCTAAGGTTAGTCATTTTAGCAATGTGGTGCAGCATTAGCTTAAAAAACAGGGACACAACTAATGTCAGCAGCGTATGGTGGTGGCCAGGGCCGTTTGAAGGAATTTGGGGGCCCCAAGCAAAATGGACATGGAGCCCCCCCCCCCCAACCCCCTGCCCCGCACGCACGCAAAGCCTACAGGAACCACAGCATAGCCATACAGTTTAAGTTCACCCACACTTTATATAAATAAAAAATGGGTTTACAGTGCATAAACTGCTGTTGCATAAACAGTGCACCTAGAAATTTGACAGGCACTACTGTATATTAAAAATTCTGAAATGTCCATGGGCAAAAGTGACTGGTATTTACACAGTTTGGTGGGAATTCAATAGTGATTTCAATAGTTTTTTTTCTAACAATATGACAGCACAGACTTATCAGTTTAAACTCTGGGCTGTGCAGGATATCAGCTACAATTATAGAGCTTGTGGTGGTACCTTGTGCTATAGAGAGAAGAGAAGTGATGCATCTGTTGATGTTGAGGATGAAGTTGATGGTGTAGCTGGGAAAATAATTGAAAACAAAATCTGAAATTACCTGTGAAGTACGTTTTACCATTTCATTGTTAGCATATTGAAAGAGGTCACTATTAACAGCTCAGTGAGAGAAATTCACTCTACCTTCATCAGTGGAGGTATCCTTAGGAAGAGCCTGAGGGCTGAGAAGTTTAAGCAAAGCACCTTGAGGGAGAAAGAAAAGATGGTAACACTTTATAATAACAATCATTAATAGGTGGTAAATTGATAGTTAATTCATCTTTAGTTAATTGTCAGACAATGAAATTCTAATTAAATTAGGGCTGTCAGTTTAACGCGTTAACGGCGTTAACGCAAACCCATTTTAATACCGATAATTTTTTAACGCACGTTTAACGCATAGAGAGAGCAACGGGATCTGTTAGTCCACTTCTTTAACTGTCTCTGGCCACGCCATGTCCTGCCCTACGAAGCAGCTGATTGGTTTGGTTTAGGCATTTCACCGCGAGTAGTTAGGATAGTGGATTGGTCAGGGGATAGGACCTGAACTAATGGGGTTACGTTACCTTGGACGCCTGGCCAATAATAGTAAATGAAGGGCGGGTCTTGTAATTTCGCAGACCGGAAACAAAACAGACACAAGCCGCAGCTGGTTTGAAGTTTGAGCCAAAGACAGTATGGTTTGAGCTTGCTCGCCGCGTAGCTAGTAGGCTCGTCACGGCGATTAGCTTCGGAGCGAGTAGTGACTCTACAGTCAGTGAGAGAAACAAAGTGTCTCCTCTGTTCTTTCTGACCACGGTGGGAAACCTGGAGCAGGAAAACCCTCTCCTTGATTTTACGTTTGTTATGAACGAGAACGAGAACCAGGAAATGAGTCACGGGAAACCAGTTGCTAGGACGACGGCTATGCCGCTGACGACGCTATGAGCCCATAGACAGTATGACCAGCCACGCTCGCCTCAGGCATGAGGCAGTACTACCTGCAGTACTATCTGCAGGACTATCTGCAGTACTACCTGCAATGGAAAATCGAGGTAACAGCGTTACATTATGTGACAGATTATTAGTTCCAAGTGTGAATGTTAGTGTGAAATTGAACATAACGTATATGACAATGTTGTTTTCAATAAAAAAAACATTGTCACAAAGCAAGCCAATCTACTTTTCCATGCTGATAAGAGAATTAAAATGAGAAAATATAATGGGACAAAAAGAAATCAAGGGACATTTAGAAGAGATAAAAATGTGCGATTAATTGCGATTAATCGCGAGTTAACTATGACATTAATGCGATTAAATATTTTAATTGCTTGACAGCACTAGTATCTTTTGGTATGCATTTCAGAAAAAAATGGTTAGGATTCAGGTGTAATTGCAAATAGTGATTAATCATGATTAATCCACTGAAAATTCTGATTAATTTGATTAAAAATTGTAATGATTTGACAGCCCTAAATTAAATGTTTACTAATTATTAGTAGTGCTGTAAATTAACAGTTTATTGTAACACACATTATATCTATCATAATATATTAGGTATTGGGTAATGATTAAACATTTGTGTAAACCTTTAAGAAACCATTTTTAAAACATCTATAAACATTACATAGATAGACGGACCAGATATTCCTAACACTTTGTTAAGGGTTACTAATGCTTAAAAACATTAAGCTAATGTTTGATGCACGGAATATATTGTGTGGTTTTCATAACCCCCATTTGGTAAATATTATCACGGTGGAATAGTTAGTATAGCATGCTAACGTTATGCCACTTTCATCAAAACCTATTACAAAGCTATAGCAATGTCATATCATTAAATACGATAAACAGTGATTCTGGAACAGATCTGCGTCTTTCTTATCCCGTTAAAAAACATATTACAGTAGTATGTAACCATATTCCGTCCGAAGTTGCACTAACTGTTCGTTACAAGCAGCATTTGCCAGTCAGGCAGGTTACAGGTAACGTTAGCTAACATAAACATATTGTTGTTAGCCTACCTGCTGCAAAATTACACCAAGACAAGTAGAGCTCTTTTATCCAGTGTAATTTATCACTTACCACTATCTTGTTTTTTCTTATCCTCCTCTTCCTTTCTCTTCTTCCTTTTCTGGCTTCCTGAAGCATAATTCCGCTTCATGATGACTGCCGATGGAAGTTTTGTATTTTGCCGGCAGCAGAGATCAGGAGAGGGGCCCCTTGAGGAGGATCCCGATAACAGTGGCATTGCACTTTACTGCACTGACTATCAAAGGGGCGCTCACAGTTTGTCGTTGCATTTTATTCTTAACCAGTCGTTGTCTTGGGGCCCCAAGCCAGCTCGGGGCCCCAAGCAATTGCTTGGTTTGCTTGCCTTGTCGCGATGGGCAAAAAAAAAAGCAAGGACTTTCCTTAGCCTGGCGTTGTGTTCAGCCCAGCCCTCCGCATGGATGACCACGTCGTCCAAGTACGCAGCAGCGTAGTCCCGGTGTGGTCCATCATCCTTTGGAAGGTAGCCGGGGCTCCATGAACACCGAATGGGAGTACTCTGTACTGCCAGTGGCCACTAGGCGTGCTAAAAGCCGTCTTTGGTTTTGCCTCCGGACTCAGGGGTACTTGCCAATAGCCCTTCGTCAGATCCAGAGTCGATATAAACCTTGCACGGCCTAATCGTTCCACCAGCTCGTCTACCCGGGGGAGAGGATAGCTGTCGAAGGTCGAGGCTTTGTTCATTTGGCGGAAGTCATTGCAGAAGCTGTCTGGCTTTGGGACCAGCACTATAGGGGCTGTGGGACAGTTCAATTACCCCGAGCTGGAGCATTTTTTTGACTTCCTCCTCCACCACTTGTCGTCTGGCTTCAGGGATTCGGTAGGGCCGTTGCCGGATAATGGTCCCAGGGGAAGTATGGATCTCATGCTGCACAACATTAGTCCTGCCAGGAATGGGGGGAAAAAACATCCTGGTTTTGATCGATCAACTCCCTAAGCTCCTGCAGTTGGGCTGGACCAAGGCCCTCTCCACAGTGGACTGGGGGTTGCTCAACATGGGCACAGGCCGTCAGCAGGGGCACGGGTTCGATCCATCGTTTGAGTAAGTTGATGTGGTACGTTTGGACCGACTGCCGTCGGCCTGGTTGCTGGACTCGGTAGTTGACAGGCCCTAGGCGTTCCACCACGGTGTAAGGGCCTTGCCAGGTGGCCAGGAACTTACAAGACGCCGAGGGAATGAGGACCAAAACCCGATCGCCCACTTCCCGGGGTTGGGCCGGACGGTTGAAGGTCTGCTGTTGGGCCCTCTGGGCCTCCTCCATATGGGAACGTACAAGCGGCATCACCCTCTCAATCCGGTCTTGTATCTCCTTGACATGCTCGATGGTGGTACGGAAGGGTGATGGCTGCTGTTCCCAGGCTTCCCGGGCCACATCCAGAAGGCCCCAAGGTTGCCGTCCGTACAGCAACTCGAAAGGGCTGAAGCCGGTTGACGCCTGTGGGACCTCACGGATGGCAAAGAGGACATAAGGGAGGAGAAGGTCCCAGTTTCATCCGTCATCATCCACCACTCGTCAGAGCATTCTTTTCAACGTTTGATTGAAACGTTCGACCAGCCCATCTGTCTGGGGGTGGTAGACAGAAGTGCGGAGGTGATGGACCTTCAGGAGAGCACACAGGGCTTGTGTCAACTGGGACATGAAAGGGGTACCTTGATCAGTGAGGATATCCTTTGGGATTCCAACACGGCTGAAGAGCATGAACAGCTCCCGAGCAATGTTCTTGGCTGCGGCTTTTCGTAGGGGTACAGCCTCAGGATACCGAGTTGCATAATCCACGATGACCAGGATGTATTCGTGTCCGCGACCAGATCTTGGGAGGGGGCCCACTAGATCCATGCCGATTTGCTCAAACGGTACATCAATGATAGGAGGCACTCGAGGGGAAGTGCGCTGACACGTGGGGCAACGTTGGCAGAAATTCCTCACCTCCGCTGTCATCCCAGGCCAATGGAACCGATCCCTAATTTGGGCTTCTGTGTTCTGGGCTCCTAAGTGACCAGCCATTGGGTGGGTGTGAGCCAGGGTCATTACGGCATCGATCTGCGTGCGTGGAACAACCAACAAGTCCCGGCGCTCACCTCGGCGAACTGCGCTGTAGTACAGGAGTCCGTTGTGCACCCTAAAATACTGATCGGGGAGGGTCCTAAGTCGCGGCTCCCCTTCCACCTGCAGGACCTGTCGCCAAGCATGTTTTAAGCGATCATCCTCCTTCTGTTCCCGGGCGAATCTTCCTCCTCCAGTGATGTGTTGAAACAGTTCAGAAAAGAGATTAGGACCCCCCTGTCCCTGCCCACATTCTCCACCAGTGTGGCGGGACAAGAATGGACCAGAATCGATTGCAGTGAAAAACCCGCTCTGGGCGCTTTATTTGTTCTTAATACGACAAAATAATTAGTGCAGCAGTGTAGCTCCCTTGTGGCGTGGCTAGTGAGCAGGGATAGGGTGGAGCTTGGGGGAATTCTGCTGGGTAGGCAAGGTGCAGCAGGGAGCTCACTGGTGAAGGTCAGCAAGGAGAGGACAGGAGACCTTGGATTCCAACGGAGATTCATCCAGCTCCAGTCATCCTTTGCTTAGGTTATGGGCTTTCTGGGTGTAGAGAAGCAGAGCAGTGGTTAGCTTCAGAGGCAAACACAGGCTGACCTGCTGTTGTTGGTGTGGCTCCTTTTGTGCTGGCCTGATGAGGGCAAACGAGAGGCAGCTGGAGGCGGTAATCAGTGGCTGCCAGCCGTGTCTCGTTACAGGCAGGCTGCTGAGCCCTGGGCTTGTGTTGCCAAACACAAGGCATATGCCCGGCATGGCAACGATCCACGGGCCGTTTGTCCACACTATTCATATTCCTCCATATCCTATTCCTCCATATTCCTAAAAGTAATATTTCTATTTCTATTCCAAGTAATATTTCTATTTCTATTCCTCCCCTACAAGACGTAATAAGTAGGGCTGTCAGTTTAACGCGTTATTAACGGCGTTAACGCAAACCCATTTTAATGCCGATAATTTTTTTAACGCACGAGTAACGCATAGAGAGAGCAACGGGATCTGTTAGTCCACTTCTTTAACTGTCTATGGCCACACCATGTCCCGCCCTACGAAGCAGCTGATTGGTTTGGTTTAGGCATTTCACCGTGAGTAGTTATGATAGTGGATTGGTCAGGGGATAGGACCTGAACGAATGGAGTTACGTTACCTTCGACGCCTGGCCAATAGTAGTGATTGAAGGGCGGGTCTTGTAATTTCGCAGACCGCAAACAAAACAGACACAAGCCTCGGCCGGTTTTAGCTTGCTAGCCGCGTAGCTAGTAGGCTCGTGACGGCGATTATCTTCAGAGCGAGCGAGTAGTGACTCTACAGTCAGTGAGAGAAACAAATGAGGCAGTACTACCTGTAGTACTATCTGCAGGACTATCTGCAGTACTACTTGCAATGGAACATCGAGGTAACAGCGTTACATTATGTGACTTTACTGTGATTATTAGATCCAAGTGTGAATGTTAGTGTGAAATTGAACATAACGTATATGACAATGTTGTTTTCAATAAAAAAAAAACAGTCACAAAGCAAGCCAATCTACTTTTCCATGCTGATAAGAGAATTAAAATGAGAAAATATAATGGGACAAAAAGAAATCAAGGGACATTTAGAATAGATAAAAATGTGCGATTAATTGCGATTAATAGCGAGTTAACTATGACATTAATGCGATTAAATATTTTAATTGCTTGACAGCACTAGTATCTTTTGGTATGCATTTCAGAAAAAAATGGTTAGGATTCAGGTGAAATTGCAAATAGTGATTAATCATGATTAATCCACTGAAAATTCTGATTAATTTGTTTAAAAATTTTAATCATTTGACAGCCCTAGTAATAAGGTCTCAAAAACCAAAACAGCACCCCATTACAGGCAAAAGTTGTATCAAAGAGTAAAATTGTCTCCCACTGTTCTTGATTTAGTTTGAAATCTTAATGTCATTATTGCGGATTTGTTTATTTCTCTAATAGCTTGGAACTCTATGCTACACCTTATCCCTCTTTTTTCTTTTTAAAGTCAAATTTATAAGTTTCATCCAAAGTAGTTTACTGATGTCAAGCTACTTCCCCTAATAGTCACCCTCAATTTATTTACTCATCAGAACTCTATATTTATTAAATCTCAGTGTGTATATGAGATCACTTCCCACTAGATTATCTGATCCGCATTAAATATTCAAAAGTTATCTACGTTGGTGGTGTACTAAATAGAACAATGAAATTAACTTTAACTGTAATTTTCCTCCAATCTAAAGGCATCTGTCAGCCCTAATCCTATAGCTGTCATCACATAGGCGTGCTCTTATTCTTAAAGTAAAAGTAATCACTTCTCTAGAGTATGTCTATTTTCAAAAATGAGTACTGTTCAAGCGCAGTACCTCCTTGTCCTTCCTCCTCATTTGGTCTGCGTCGATAGGTTCAGAGCAGTCTTTTCACTTTTCCCTTCTTGTTCCATGGTCCGTCTGCTGGCCATTCATCCACTGCTTTCTTAATGTCAATATCTTCTGAGTTCAGACATCGTCCGGCTGAACTTCTCCTCCTTCAGTTATGCAACTGTGTCCCCAAAGCACTTCTTGGCTCTGATCTTGTCCCGAAAACCATCTGGGTTATGATTCAGCTTATCACCAGTCCTGCATCTTTTCTGCAGCTCGTCTGTCCTGCAGTTTGTCACCAGCTTGTTGGGAGTGGAATGGTCCTTTGCTCTGACATCCATCGAGGCACTTAATAAACACAAAACACACTCTCGCAAGAAGCATTATTTTCACTTTAAATCATATTTATTTTAGTTCTCTTGATCCTCTTTCTCTTGTTAATCAACATCCATCTTTAATGCAGTGATTGCCCTACTGGTTAGTCACTAGAAGCTTCTTCATTACTTTCACTTCTTTTGTCATTTTCTCTACTCACCTAGCTCCATGATCTTCATAATCTGATTGTTGTATACAATGGATAGGCCTATGTCTAATAATAATCATAATATAATAATCATAATAATTCATACTTTCAATTTATTTAATTGACAGTATTACAGTTTCCTAAAATGTATTCATAATTCTGCATTTTCATCTACGTATGTTTCTCACATCGTTTGTAAGTCTTCCATACTTATTCATAATCTCAGCTAGAATAATAATTCAGATCTCTCGATGTTCTAACTCATTTGACATCATTAAGCTTCCCAAACCAACAATTCAGTTTAGCGTCAGCTTCTTCTAAAAACCTCTAAACAGTCTCCATCTTTTATGTCAGTAGTGTTATTTAACTTTTGAATGAAACTCCTGTCCATTCATGCTTCCCCTATACTCACTACGTCAGCTTCTTCTAAAGGATTTAAGCTATTCATCCAGTTTAGCTATAGCAATTTCTCTCTTCAGCATTCCCACGCATTATCTAGTTATTATTATTATTGTTATTTGCTTAAACTATTTTTATTAAACTAAGTATACTTTACTTTAAGGTATGTAGCTTCAAATTTATTATTAAACCATATAGCTTTTCTTTCCCTCATTTTTGCCGTGAAATATAAAGGCAACGCAATTTTCTGTTCACGTTAACGGCGCATGTGGTGCCTCGTATCTACCAGACGAAATAGCTACGCGGATTTCTGTGGCTCATTACACTGCTACTTACATGTCTGCGTTGCGCTCTGATGCTCCAAAACCCACGTTAGAGGCAACATAAACACCGCTGCATGTCACGCTAGTAAACACTAATAACACGTTACACAGCAGGTAGCGTTAGCCTACCGTTAGCCACTGTAGTAACTGGATTAAACACGGCTAAAATGCTGACAGCTAAACGGTGTAGTGTGTCTGTATTTCACTGTAGGATTCCAACAGCGGGACGTCCAACAGTCTGCTGCTAAAGCTATGAGCTAAAAGACACAAACTAGCACTATGGTCACTGCTGTTGTCTGAAAAACAAAACGGACGGGACAAAATGTTGTGTTTACTGGTAAACTGGTAAACATCGTGACCGGCTTACGATGACCGACTGCTACCTGTTGTGGAGTTTTCCTCACGTTACTCTGTCCTCCGTGACGGTCTACATCTAGAAACTAAGCTGCGCGGTGCAGGCAGGGAACAGCTCTGATTGGCTCATGGAGACATGTGATCAGACAGCGGTTTATGGAGCGCTAGATTGGCTTTGCAAAAACTGTTCTATGAAGGGAATGACGCATTGTAAATATTGCTCGATCAGGCAAATTTGATCGTGGGAAGCCAAAATCGTGATCGTGATTAAAATTTGATTAATTGTACGGCCCTAATTGCGGGGGGGCAGACTTGCCCCCACTGCTAAAACAAATCCTAAAGGAAACACTGCAATGACACGCATATTACACACAGGTTGGTTTTTAAGGCTGGTTCTATTTTTTACGATTAAGGGGGGGCCTCACACAAAGAGCAGCCTAGGGGCCCCTGACCACCTTAAT
This sequence comes from Gymnocephalus cernua, assembly GCA_023631565.1. Taxonomy (NCBI): domain Eukaryota; kingdom Metazoa; phylum Chordata; class Actinopteri; order Perciformes; family Percidae; genus Gymnocephalus; species Gymnocephalus cernua. Next base: position 3,585,878 of record CM042428.1, on the reverse strand, counting down.
CCTCCCCTGGACGCCGCTCCTTGCGACCGTACATTTACGCGGCACTCAGACACCGCAAATCGTCCGCAATGAAAAGGGAACTCCCTTTAGAGTTCAACAATACCTCACACAAGACTCTACGTCGTACGGTTCATTAGTTGTGAAAGGGGGCGTGGCCAAAACATAGGGGTCGGGCCAAACCTTCACCATTGAAAAAAGAGGTCTCTGCTGAGTTAATTGATACCTCACATAAGACTCTACCTTAAACGGGTCACCAGTTATGAAAGGGGGCTTGGCTTAAGCATAGGGGGCGGGCCAAACCATCACCAATAAAGAAGGAACTCTCTGCTGAGTTCAATGACACCTCACACAAAACCCTACGTTAAACGGTTCAAATATGATAAAAAGGGGCGTGGCTACAACGTAGGGGGCGGGTCAAACCATTACCCATCAAAAAGAAACTCTGCTGAGTTCAATGACACCTCACACAAGACCCTACGTTAAACGGTTCAAATGTTATGAAAGGGGGCGTGGCTAAATCATAGGGGGCGGGTCAAACCATCATCAAATTAAAAAGGAACTCTGCTGAGTTCAATGATACCTCACACAAGGGTCTACCTTAAACAGTTCAAATGTTATGAAAGGGGGCGTGGCCTGAGTAAGTGGGCATCGTTAAAGTATATGGGGCGGCTCAGTATCACATATAGACCACATATTATAAGTTTCATGTAAATCGGATGATGTTTGTCATATAAGGCAGATTTTGTGTTGCCAGCGGGGGGCGCTGTGACTAAATGTAGGTTCAACAACTTCTTCGTTCATCGAAGAATGGTCAAAATGGCCGCCACGCCACACCCACACCGTTCAAAAAGTTTTTCTTTTAATAACTTTTCATCTTTAAGGTGTTGAGATGGTACAGACCATCAGATGAAATCTGTAGGAGGAGTTCGTCAAAGTATAGCACCTTGACTTTTAGGCCTACTTCCACTAGATAGCCACTAGGGGGCGCTATGACTTTGAATAAATATCGGCCCTTATATGTCCTCAAGGTTGGACTATTATGAGTCGTGAAAAGTTTTGAGCCAATTGGACAATGTACTTTACTGTACTTGAGTTACACCCACTTCCTGTTTCGATGGCGAAATGCACAAAATGGCCGCCCCGCCACGGCCATGCTCTATGACCAAAAGTTTTTCTTTTAACAACTTTTCATCTTTAACGTCTTAAGATGGCACAGACCAAATTTGAAGTTGATCGGATGAAATCTCTAGGAGGAGTTCGTTAAAGTACGACATGTGGAAATGGCCAAAATCGCACTAATTTTGAACTTTCAATTCCAAATGACGGACTTCCTGTTGGGTTTCAGGTATGGCTCCAATGACGTTTTCTGTACGTCTTGACATGCTACATATGTGTACCAAGTTCTGTGAGTCTACGTTAAACGTACTGCAGGAGCTCAATTTTTGTTTAACTTTGTAGGGGGCGCTAGCGAGCCATTTTTGTGCGCCTATTCCCAAGACCCTTGAAATACGTAAATGTTCACCAGACTTGACGCGACCGCTACATTTGGTGAGTTTTTGAATATGTTAACTTTTCAAAAACTTGACTTTTCTCTCATGTTTGTTATTTTGTTTGTTTATTTTTATTTCCATTGTTATTTAATTTTTTTGCTTGTTCATTTTACTGTTAATGGGTCTTATTTTGTATAAAAACTTTTCTCTTGTTAAGCACTTTGTTACTTTTAACTATTATTATTATTATTATTATTATTATTGATTAAAATGTAGTCTGCTTCCTCTTCTACTCTTTACAGTTTGTGATTTCTGACATCTTCCAGACTCAAGGTTCCCACAGTTGTACAGCATGATAAAAAGGAGTAGCAATATTTTATTTAAACACATAAAACATTTCTCAGACATGTAGAAAAACATTTCAGTAATGTCTCGCTTGTAGTAAAATTAAACCCATTTCTCTGTGGTTTGTTGTGTGAATGTACTGTAGCAGCAGCAATAGGCTAACGATTGTGTCATAACCTCACGACTTACTGTCGCATAGTAGAGGAATTACCGTATAGTACAGGAGAAGCTTGCAAGCATTAGCTGTTTATGTCAGGGTGTAGAGAAGGCTTGGACCAAAATGCAGTTCAACAAGATTTATTCCAACCAAGAAAACACTTACAAAAGAATCGTCCACAGGGCAGCACACAACACAACATGAAACACACCGACAGGAAGTACCACAGGAATTCGACAAGACACAAATGAAACACAGAGACTAAATACACAGGGTAACAAGCAAACAAGGAACAGGTGATTCAAACAGGTGGAACAAATCAGGGTGGGGCAGACAATCAAACAGGCGGGAAAAACAACAGACAGGAAGTAAAGTAGACAAGACGGGCAAAATAGACTACTACAAAATAAAACAGGAAACACAAGCAAACAGCAAAGAGTCACAATTACTTAATTACTAATGTTAGCTAGTATTTTAGTTATCAATACTTAGCCTGTGCCTATGTTATCTCCTTACATATACCTACGCTCTCCGTCTCTGATAGATTGGGAATGATTGAGATTTCTCTTGGCACAGCTACCAGAAGACTTACAACGTTCAGACACGTTGCTCACGTCACATCTACGTCATCAAGCTCAGTTTGCGGCTGCGCAGTAACGCTCAGACATCACCGGGAAAGTGCTTCTAATAGACTTCACTGGCCTCCGTCCAGAGCAACGGGATCTGTTGGTCCATTCCTTTAACTGTCTATGATGTGCCTAAAAGTGTGTGTTTGTGCGTATTATCCGTTTCATGAATGTGTATTTTTTTGTGATTCTATACATCAGAGATCTTCAACAGGGGATCTGGGACCTTTAGGAGATCCCCAGAGCTGCTGTAGGGGGGCCACCAAGTTATTTTTTAATCATTCAAAAAAAAAATTAATAAAAATTAAAAGTTAAAATATGTACGAAACAACACATTCTCATGAATATCATACGATGAGTTATGCACACTAAAAGGTATAACATACTAATAACTAGGAGACTGCAGGCTGGTCACGGGACATCGGCTACAGAGCTCCGTGCTACAGAGCAGCAGTTCCTAGCTGTTTAAGCGGCTACAGAGCTTTGTGACGCCGGCTACAGACCTCGGTCACAGCTAGTCGTATCAGCGGCAGTTGGTAGATGTGTTTAGCCGCTACAGGGCTCTGTGACGCCGGCTACGGTGCTCCAATATTCTGCTACATCAGGTCGGCTGTAGTTGGTGGTTCAGTTACCTGAGAATAAGTGAGTGTAAGCCAGGTATAGAGCACCACTAGCTGTCAGTCATTTCGGCGGTGATTAAGGTTATGTTTATGCAAGAAAAAGTGAGCGTTATGTGGCAACAAAAGTTAAGTTAAAGCAACACCAAAGCACTTTTCCTCTTCTGTCCCCCTATAGGTTGGAATTGTCCATTAACGTTGTTGTATGTCTCATTCGAACTACAGATCCGCTACCCGATCTGGCAAACATTTAGCCAATAGAGGGCCGCAAAGCGAAAAGAGTTGATGAACCACTGCAACGATGTTGGAAACATTATTTTTAGGTAAAAAAGAATCTTTAGTGTTGCTTTAAGGCACCGAAACGACTAGTTAAGTTTAGAAAAAAGTTTGGATTAAAACATGTATTTCCTGGGAGAAAGTCTTTAGTTTTCCCCGGGAAGCGAAAACTTATCTTTTCGTCGATTTTCAAACGTATGGTTCATGAGAACAGGCTGATTCAAAAATATACATAAACATGACTTCAACATATTATGAGGAGGAGTCTGTCTATTAGTAAACATTGATGACATGAGCTCATCAAATTATGTAAATTATCAGAAAGACAGTTGACACTTGAACTACAGTGTGCTGTGTTTAGTTAAAATGCCTGAACACAGCATATGTGGCCTGTAGGTAAGGTAGCCACTAAGGTAGCCATCCACAGATACAGTTAAGCTTACGGATTCACTGTGCTACATGCATGTTTAACATTAAAACATGATGTAAAAATATATGAATATATGTCAATAAATATTATTTTAATATCTTAAAATGATATGCACCATGAAAAAGGTAAATGTAAAGGCTCTACATGTTATTGTAGGCCCAGTTTATTATGCAACTTAACTTTAAACGGTATATAGTAGGGGGTCCTTGCTCCCTCTCTCTCAGTTAAGGGGTCTTTGGCCTAAAAAATGCTGAAGACCCCTGCTAAAGCCTGACAACTGGCATGTGGCTCACACACAGGATGTCCGCTCTCCTTGTCTTGCTGTTCTTAAATTCCCTTCACTACGGGAAACAACAACATTGAAGCTAGCAAGCTACAGGCTGAAAGTTTTTGAAGAATGTTTGAAGCCTGTCTTGTTACAATGTTCAGCGTGTTTTACAAGGAATATGTTTAAGGTATTTACAATCTGATGCCGAGCTTACACTAATGAAATTGGAATAAAGTCATGAGAGTCTTGGGCGCACTGGGGCGACCTCTAGCCCAGTAAGAGTGTGCGCCCCATGTAGCCTGAGGCCTTTGCAGTGGCCCGGGTTCGAATCTGACCTGTGGCCCTTTGCTGTGTGTCATCCCCCATCTCTCTCCCACATTTCCTATCTATCCATTGTCACTCTGAAATAAAGGGGAAAAAAAATTATTAAAATATAATAAATAAAGAGTTGGGGCGCACTCCGGTCATCTTCATCGTTTGGTGTAAACGGTGGTTATTAAACTCAGTTTGAGCTTTCTTAACTTCATTTAATATTGTAAATGGAGTTTTCTTTTGCGGGGTGCAAATGTTCCACCAAAACAAGTTCCTTCCCAAGACTATTTTGCAGAGCCACCGTCTCTGCTTTGGGAGCTTATAGCGCTGCCCAGTGACGATTTTTTTTCGTGCTATCCCAGAATGCATCTGTGGTGTAGCCAGACTTTACTCGACAGTGCTGTGGAGATAAAGCTGGCAATGCGAGACTAATCATAACAACGTGTGTGCGTGGGTACATTCATGCTTGCGTGCATTCAGATGATCATAGCATCCCCTTCTCATGTTAATGAGGTGTAAAGATGAATGTTGCAGCTGCTGAAATGCTTCCAGGAAGATCACTATCATCTTACTTTAAAAAAGTAATTGTTACAGTTACAAATTACTTCTCCCCAAAATTAGTTGAGTTAATAACTCAATTACCACACTGTAAAAGTAATTAGTTACTCAGCAAAGTAACTGACGTTATTTGTTTATGTTCTATAACGCTATTACGTTCTATAATATCTTTAACGTCAAATATGTTTATATTAACTGATTGAAAAATAAAAACACTATATACAGTATTTTAGAACATTTGGTATTTATTTTAACTCAATAGATTGCAGCCTGCCATATGATATGCATAGAAATAAATTTGCAATCAATGTGTTCAGCTCGGCCTATTGCTGACCCAACAGCAACAAGTGTCGTGTTAGCATGTGTTGATGTGAGGTGCTTCATAATATTCGTTGCTTGAGGCAGACGTGGATAAATGTCTTTTTTTCCTGGGCATAGCGTGCACGTTACATAAACGTTCTTGTCTTTAATTCCAATGACTGAGAAGTAGTGCCGGTACTTCCAGTTCCAGAACGCTACCTCTTAATTTCCCTGGCTCGTCGCCATTGTTGCTGTCCTGTGTTTAGTGGTAGTCAGAGCGTGCAGTGAGACAGTGTGAGCAGGTCATCCGCCCACCCAGCCAATCATCATCGCATTTGCAACAGTGTCATCACCCCCCCTCCCCCCCCCTCCCCCGGCTCTCTCCAGGCAGCTGATGTGTAGCCAAAGCCTGACACCTCGCGCTTCATTCAACCAAATTGTAGTAACGCGCCACTTTACATTCTCAGTAACGATAACGACAATGCAACGATGGGAAAAGTAATTAATTACATTACTCTGTTACTGAAAAAATAATGCCATTACTAACGCCGATATACTTGAACGCCGTTACTCCCAACACTGGAAATTACATTGTGTGTGTGTGTGTGTGTGTGTGTGTGTGTGTGTGTGTGTGTGTGTGTGTGTGTGTGTGTGTGTGTGTGTGTGTGTGTGTTTGTGTGTGTGTGCCACTGATGGAAGACACCGTATGCATGTGTGTGTTTTGGATTCAAGAGGTAATGTTCGGGCTGAGTGACACTCTGCATGTAACTCATAAAGCATGTCTGATGAAGATTACCCTGCTTATAGTACCATTATAACCCACCACACTCAATCATTTAATAAACTCCAAATATTCTGATTGGGTCCCATGTGTCCTTGTGCTTTAATAAAGCAGAGGAAATTGAGTTATTTCATGAATTGATGAGAGGAAAGCTTTGTGTAATTAGGGTCTCAGGGAAAAATATGAAACGGGTTGCAGTCCTTACTTGATCTACTATTTAATTAAAAACACTGAGCATCATTCATCAAAACCCATAGTATTATATTTGTGTGGAAAGCATGTTTAACCTCTTTACTATGTACAATAGCAGAGTAGAGCTTATAGCCTCAAATTGAAAATGGAAGTCATGAGGCAGTGGGCAGTGACTCATGTCATTTCAGTTTATTTCAAATATGTATTGCCCTGTAAAGAACACCATGAAGTGCAACTTAAGTTCAGACACAAAGTCTGTATTGATGTAGTGCAAAATGGTTCATCATCACAAAATAAGCTATGACTAAAGCTCAATATGCAACATGATTACATGTGCAAATTAAATGATGGAATTTCTGTGCAGATGAATCAGCTTATGGTACTTTTGTTGTTGAATTTAGAGTTTCCAAAGCAGCTTTGTACTGCCCTGTAATGAGTTGACTAGACTTAGACTTAGACTTCTCTTTATTGATCCTATTGGGATGACTCCCGCAAGGAAATTGGCTTTCCAGCAGCAAATTCCAGCATTTTACAAAAAAGACACATAAGTACAGTATTGAAAAAAAAGAGTAAAAGATACAAACAATAAACTCTTAGATACATATAGTAAGTAAACAAGAAACACTAGACAGTAAATAATAGTAATAATAATAATAATAATAATAATAATAATAATAATAATAATAAAAAACTCTTAGCCCAAGAAATAGAAGATATACAATAAAACAAGATATACAATAAAACAGTACACAATGGGCTCTTAGACTATACAGCCTGACATTGGATCACAAATGGGCCCTGGGATGTGGGTGTTATTACTGTACACTGTGTCATCTGGATATTTAGTGTCATCTGCAAAACAAAATTGTTGGAGTAAAGTGGACTTCAGAGTTGTTACATTAATCAAGTTTAATTTTGGTAAACTTTGACCGGCGAAGTTGCAGCCTCAGCCAATAGCAAAGCAGTGTGTGTGTGTGCGTGTGTGTGTGTGCATGTGTGTCACACACATGCACACACACACACGCACACACACACAGTGTGTGTGTGTGTGTGTGTGTCTGTGTGTGTGTTTGACCCCGTTTGGCTGTAATTGACTGTAGTTTTCCGAGTAAGCCAAGATGAGGGAGATGTTGATTCTTGCTGTGTCTATCCAGCTGGAAATTCCTTCGCAGGCAATAGACAAATCTTCTGCATTCACCTATGTGTCTGTGCACTTTAAAGTTACAATTTCGAGGTGAGTTTTTTGGATCTCACTTCCCAGTATAACATGCATACTAAAATCTGCGACGGCTATGCGCTAATTTGCAACGTTGAGTTTTTCAAGAGCATAGCTATGTTCGCTCGGCCAAAGTAGGAAAAGCAAAGGTGTAAATGATCAAATTAATGATGGATTCCAAGTAGCTGTTTTGATTTCCGGTTCCTGGTATTGTGCATGCTTGCTCACTCTCACTGGAAGACTGTTCACTATGACAAGTCAAATGTCTGTTGTGAGGAAGGCCGGTCAGGTGACCACAGTGACATGTAAAGCATCACTGAGGGGCAGTAGCAGAAACACAGGGTCAAGGGTTAGAAACAGATGCAAATACATACTCAGGGATTAACGCTGGCCTGACCATGACAACATTTTTATGTGTATTAATCATACATCATTTATATGGCTATATTTCTTTATCATTATCAGGCAGTTACATTAAGCATAAGGCAGCAGCGCTTCACCATTATTTACCCCTCCGTTCATCTGGCAAAAACTTTTAGTATGGCAGCTTTTAGATTTTTTGCTCTGAACCGTTGGAACTGTCTGCCAGAGGAGCAGAAAGTGTTGATATCGTAAACATAAACTTAAAACCTACATCTTTAGCCTGACTTTTAGGTTTCATGGAATGTTTCATGTGTTAGTGTCCTTTATCCATTTGACTGTTTTTGACAGAGAAAATCTATAAGATCATATCAAAAAATTAAGCAATTATCAGCACCTCATGGTTGTGCAAAAGGTGCATTTAGAAAAAAAACTAAAGCATATCTAACTCAGTGTTATAGTTTGATGAATGAATGCACCTGTAATTATATAGGAGCCCACGTGTAACCAGTGTTGGCAGTAACGGCGTTTAAGAATAAGGCGTTATTTTTTCAGTAACAGAGTAATCTAATTAATTACTTTCCCATCGTTGCAACGTCATTATCGTTACTGAGAATGTAACGTGGCGCGTTACTACAATTTGGTTGAACGAAGCGCGAGTTGTCAGGCTTTGGCTACACATCAGCTGCCTGGAGAGAGCAGATGTGCAAATGCGATGATGATTGGCTGGGTGGGGGGATGACCTGCTCACACTGTCTCACTGCACGCTCTGACTACCACTAAACAGCGACAATGGCGACGAGCCAGGGAAATTAAGAGGTAGCATTCTGGAACTGGAAGTACCGGCACTACTTCTCGCTCATTGAAATTAAAGACAAGAACGTTTATGTAACGTGCACGCTATGCCCAGGAAAAAAAGACTTTATCCACGTCTGCCTCAAGCAACTCCAATCTTATCAACACATGCTAACACGACACTTGTTGCTGCTGCTAACCCAACCCCATAATAACCCCATAATAACCCCATAATAACCCCGAGCCCAAATGCAGCTAGCATGAGCTCCAGCAAGGAGACGGAGCCACTCTGTTAAAACAAGCAACGCTTGATTTTTCGGGTCAGCAATAGGTGACCGAGGCCTTTTGTTTCCAATATTTCTGAAAATGTTTTTATTTCTATGTATATCATATGGCAGACTGCAATCTATTGAGTTCAAACAAATGTTCTAAAATACTGTATATAGTATTTTTATTCTTCAGTTAATATAAACATCTTTGACGTTAAAGATGTTATAAAACGTAATAGCGTTATAGAACATAAAAAATAACGTCAGTTACTTTGCTGAGTAACTAATTACTTTTACAATGTGATAACTGAGTTCCTAACTCAATTACTTTTTGGGAGAAGTAATTTATAACTGTAACTAATTACTTTTTTTAAAGTAAGATGACCAACACTGTGTGTAACCCAGGTAGAGTCCAACAGATATCCCACATGGGACCTAGTTTTGACCCACACACTGTCTGCCATCCCACAATGAATTAGCCCACATACTGTAAGTGAACAGGGGCCTATGTGGAACAAAAGGATCATTGCTCACACAAGCCCCACTAGTAACTCAACACAAGCCCCACTTGTAACTCAGCGTGGCCCCATTAACCTCCACATGGGCAGACACACGTCAGGCTTGGATGGAGCCAGTGGACAAATATGGCCCATCAAACTTGTGTGTCCCACATCGACATGCTGGCTGGGTGCCTAATTCACTCTTGCCTCCATCATTCTCTCTTCCAGCCCTCCTGTCTGACTTCTCTTTGTCCTGACAGTTATTTTCACTCATCCTCCTCCTTCGCTTTATCATGTTATTGCATCATCTGTCATTTTCTCTCCTCTCCATCTCCATTTACGACTCAAGTCATCTTGCAAAGCAATGCTGCTCATTTTTCTGAAGATCCTTGAAACTTCAGACAAAAGAAAATGATCCCACGGCAAACCAACAAAGCCATGGAACTGAAGTGTGTATCTATAAGTTTGTTATATGTTATAGGTATATATATATATATATATATATATATATATATATATATATATATATATACATACATATAAATAAAGGTGCCCAAGGTAAACATAAAGCTGATCTGTTGTCTAGACACACACACACACACACACACACACACACACACACACACACACACACACACACTGCATCTAAGGATTCATGGCCAAAACTGTTATGTATTATATATAAAAGAACAGTTTATGCCTGAAAACAATTTTGTATTTGCCATCCACGTCTCAGTAACAAACAAACGGTGTCAGAATTGTTTTTCAGCTCAGCAGAATATAACAGTCTCTCCCAAATCCCACATAATGGTATTTGAGTTGATGTGTTCACTGTTCTTTGGAAGTGTAGGACAGTGGTTTCCAACTTTTTTGATCTGAGGTACATCCACAGTCCTGTCGGATGAACACACCTACGTCTTCATCAATTTTTAATGTCTTCCAAATGTATAACCAGGGTTCGTACACCTTTTCCAAGGTCAAATTCAAGCACTTTTCAAGCACTTTCAAGGTCAATTTTAAAGCTTATTCCAGCACTTTACATCACCGTAAAATAGATGCCAATACATAGTCCAAATTATTATTTAGTGTTTTATCACATTAAAAGAGATAATGCTATAAACAGCCACAGTTGTGTTTTGTATTAGCAGAAGGATCAGATATTTAAGCAAAACACAAGTTTTATTTTTAAAAATGTATCACTGTCAGTAGACTTTGCCTAACCTGCCTGAGTCAACGTAAAAACAATTACCCCAAACAAAATCACTCGACAGGTTCACTTCACTAACCCTGAATTATCATCTTTAAAATGTTTAATCTCTTCATGGTTCCTAACATAACATACAGTAAGACAGCTATGGGGAGGAGCACTGAGTGGGAGGGTTTGAGCCAAATGACATGCAGCTGGCTCATTCTGTGTCAAATCAGACTAAATCAAGGAAAACAGTTGCTGCACCCTCTTAGATTTTCCTAAAAGTTTATGCTACCCTTAATGTCAGTCTTTTCACACTTTATTCCAAATCTAGGGCATGCCGTACAAACTTGAAATGGTTCAGTCATATTGACATGTTTGTCTTCCACCCTACAAAGTTTGGGCTGCCTATGAATAATACTTTTCATTATATTAATGTTCAAATGGAGCTCAGCGTAAATTCTTTCAGGAAGACTTCAAACTCATGTTTACATCACTCCTAATTGATCAGCTGTTCCTAGGCTGTCGCTCGTCAGAGGCAATCAGGTTCAGCTGGTTCAGTTAAACCAATCAGAGACAGCCATGTATTGCAAGCCAATCATAGCATGACATCTTGTTTAAATCCCCTCTCTCCTTTCTGGTTGTCAGTTGTCATTTTCAGGATTAGAGTGCATCCCGCCTCCTCCCCTTTCAACCCCCGGTAGTATCGGCTGGTACTTCGGGTTTCGTTGACTGGCTTCCTTTTGGCACTCTTGACTGGTTCCTGTCCACTTTATCACCACTACCAGTGTCTAGACTCCATTGTGGGATATGGATGGGTTACACCCCCCCTGCATTTATGGATTTGATGGAGTCTTATCTCCAGAGACTTTGCACGTTGCATAATTTGTCTTGTACAATAAATGTTTTTCATTTGATCAAGGAAGTCTCTCCTGATTGAAATATTGCTTCCCAGATAATGTGATTTCCAGGCTGTAAAACTGAAATAATTTCAATGGCTAATAAAATGAAGACATAGGATTTGAACAGACATATTTTACAGGCCTTGGTTTTGGGACACATTCTTGATATAGCTAGACAATGTTTGAACAAAATGTGAGACAGTGCAACAACAACCTGTAATTCCATTTTAAGCCAGAAGACTGACAGTGCACATGCACCTGCCTGATAAATAGCCTATATTAATTGCCAGCAACATACATTTATCTACTGGAATACAGCAGTGGAAATATATTTAGACTTCTCTTTAGATCCTTTTGGGATGACTCCTGCAAGGAAATTGGATTTCCAGCAGATTCCAGCATCTTACAAAACACTTTAATAAAATACAGTATTGAAAAAAAGAGTATTAGATAAAACAATAAACTCTTAGATACAGAAAGTAAACAAGGAACAGTAAACAATAAATAATAATAATAATAAACTCTTAGCTAAATATAGAAAGTACACAATAAAACAGTAAACAATGAACTCTTAGCTAAATATATAAGAATAAAAAAATAGGAATACAAATTAAATAAAATTCACGGAAATGAAATCTCTTCTGTTCTGTACTTAAATATTGCATAAGGCCATCCTCAACCTTACAGTAGGCTACTTGTATGACACTCCATCTGACATTTCTGTTTAGATTGTTGTTATGCACTGGGATAACGTTTGCAGGTTTTAATTTGCGGGTAGTTAACGTTACAGTTACTGTGATGCCACTTTGGCTATGTTTACTGCATATTCCACAAATTAACGTGCCATAACGGACATGCAATTCTAACATTACATTATCACACCAAGTACTCTCAGTCACTTAGCCTGCAAATTCCTAGCTATCAGTTACTAGCGTAAACAAATAGGCGCTAACGTGTACAGTAGACTTTCAAGTGGCTTACTTGAAACTTACTTCATGTAACTCGAGAGCGCAGACTCGCTCATTGTGAAAAGCTGCACGTCTTTTTTGCAGACTTTCCAAGAGGCAACTCGTGGGGTTTGTCCTGGTTTAATCCATAATTTGTATTTTTCATCTTCCAGCCAACATTCATTGAAACGACAACCTGCCGGCAGCGATATTACGAATCCCACTATGGCCACGCCAAGACCCGCCCTTCAATAGCATTTATTGACCATTCTTACGCAAGCTAACATAACCCCATTTGTACATCTCCTATCCCCTGATCAATCGGCTATCCTAACCTTAACCACTCGAGGTAAAATGCCTAACCCCAACCAATCGAGCTGCTTTGTAGGGCGGGACGTGGCGTGGTGGCAGATCGCAGTCACTCATTCACAAGCAAGCAGATTTAATTTTAGGCTCGCCAACATTTCATTTCTCCATTTAATAAAAAAACTATTTGGTCAGATATGTATTTGTTGTGAAAGACTTACAGTTACAATTTCTTTTCAAGCATTTTATCTAAAATGTAAGCAATTGTCTAACCTTGAAAACACAACATCAAAATTAAAGCATTTTCAAGGATTTCAAGCACCCGTATGAACCCTGTATAACACTTAATTACATAGAGTGGATACTGCTACTTTATTCGTACAACTGAACTGTCAATGTTTAGGTTGGTTTGGTCAGCAATCATACTAGGTCTACTACTACTTGGTAGTGATGTGCGGATCGATACTAAAGTATCAACAGTTACGATCCCAACGTCTCCTGCTCTAGTATCGATTCTCATTTAAAAAGATCGATATTTAAACTTAGTAATTTGGAGTGAGTGTCTATGTTATCATAAGTAACTTGTTGTCACCAGAAAAGTCTAATTATATCCGGTTAGGGGAGACAGTGACATACAGTGGTAACACTACAAACCTCGCTAAACATCTGAGGTTAAGTCATAAGAGTGAATATGATGATATAATGAGGAGGAGGTCAAGGGCGAGAAGACGCACGGTGCTAGGGCGAGACAGACTTCAATCAGTGAGTCATTTGGCAGCAGCGGCAGAAGTTATCCAGGTACAGGGAGATAGTGTGATAGTCGCTTTATCACTGACTGTGGGAAAGTTATTCAAGTTATTCACAAGGCTTTAGTTTTTTAATGTTCAAGAGGTCCCCGGAATCCCAGCATTCTTACAACTAGCTAACAGAAAGCAGTTTGTTCAAATAGAAAATAGTGAAACATGAAGCTATCCTAATGAAATAAATGCAACAATGAGTAGTTTTCCCGGGATCAGTGCTAAGAGTGTATGTATTTTTTATTTGTGTGTAATTTTCAACCTGTTTTACTGTAAAAGTCTCTGAGATTGTCTTATAATTAGATAATATGAGAGTAGTTTATTGTCTTGTCATTATGCAGCTATAATTTGGAATTGGTAAGCCTACAGCCTACTTTTTTTTACTTTACTTTAAACTAGTTGTCACATAATGTAAAAAGTATTGGTATTGGTATCGATATCGGCAATACCAGCCTGGGTATTACTTGGTATCGGATCGAATAGGAATTAGGCTAAGTGGTATCGCACATCACTACTACTTGGGAGTGAAGCTAAATGTTTCAACTGTTTATCCATTACTTTTATCTTACTATTTGAACAGTTTAGTCAGTAGTTTTACCTAACTATTTCAGCCGCTTATGTATTATTTATAGCTATTTATTTATACCGTTCATGTTTTCACCTGTTTTAAATCGTTGTGTTCAGGTGTTACAGCTGATAAATTATTATTAATATTTTTTTTTTATTAGTTGAGGTGCTCCACAATTTTTCCAAGTACCCCATGAGGTAGGAATTAACTGGTGTAGGGCACTGTACGACTGTCAACACATAAATATAATATTAAAGCAGCTTTCGCTAAAGCAGAAATGGCATATTATTATTGGTTGATAAAACAATCTCACCACAAGGTTCATTTAGTAGCTGTTCAAGGGCTTTTGATTGTTTCACGTCATTCTCAGCCATTGGTGTTTTCTACGTTAAAATGTTCATTCAAAGTTAAGATTGAAGGTTATTCTTGACCTTGAGAACAATAAGTGACCAAACAATCGCCCCATAAGGTCCATTTAGTACCAGTTTCTGGATTTTACCCTGACTTGTAGGTGTTTTTCCATTTTTTCTTCCTGAAAGATTTAAACACTTCTAAACCATATTGATGGTATCCTAGTTAGTTTTTCTCTTTTACAATAACTGCAGCCAACATTTATTTTATATTTCTATTGTACTGTAGATGCCCACATTTTACAAGAAATGCCAAATATGTCAGGGAGGGAATTGTGGGGGAAATGTGACTGTGGATTGGAATATTTACATCTGAAATGCAATATATAGTCAATGCTGAAATGGGAGTTTAGATGTGTTATTTACTACAAAATAAGTGTGTGAATATAAAATAAAAGGTTGAGCATATAAAAGAAACTTAAAAACATGTAATGAATCTACAGGATACTAAATAAAGGTGGAAAGTTGGAACTTTTTATATTAGTACTATATAACTTTTTAGTTTTGTACAACTAATTGTTAATTGCTATTTAAACATTAGACATCCTGGGTGTCAAGTGTCTGCACACATTGAAAGCAGTCTCTCTGCTTTTATTACTTATGATCATAGGCATACATTCGGTGGTATCATGCTGCCATCTAGTGGACATTTGCTTTTGCACAATCCTTTTGCACGTGTGCCAAATCTAAACACATTAGTGGGGCATAGCCTCTCTCAAATGGATTGTCATGACTTTTATGTCTTATATAGGCCATGAAAACCAATTTTCTTCTCACCCACCTTCTTACTATGAGCATTTATAAGCATTTGTATTTATAAAATAAAAATAAAACATGTGTGGGCCAATATATTACATAGATTGTCATACAGTTTCAACAGTGCAACTACAGTATAAGAAATGAACAATTATTTAAAGAATGGCAACATCAAAGCCTTTCCGGGAACCATCACCTTATCGTGGTGGAGAGGTTTGGGTGTCCCTATGAACCTAAGGGCTGTGTTGTCTGGAGCTTTGTGCTCCTGGTCTCCCATGGCAAAGTGGTCTCAGGTGAGGGGCCAGATGAAGAATGGTTAAAAAACCCTATGACAGAACAAGGAAGAGATAGAGAGACCCTGTCTGGAGCCAGGCCCAGATGGAGGGCTCGTCAGCGAGCGTCTGGTGGCCGGATTTGCCACGGAGCCCGGCCAGGCAGAGCCAGAAAAAGCTACGTGGCACCTCTCTCTCCATCCAATGGGCCCACCACCTGTGGGAGGAACCGCTGGGAT